>CM067304.1:7540415-8140415 GCA_034231615.1 Meghimatium bilineatum | reverse complement strand
ATCAGGAAGAAGGTTTGACCCCTAAATGTTCCGTTAAGGTATGACTTAGCATTCAACAAGAGGGCATGGCCGCCAGTAGTCAATGACGTTTGGTCGATGCCGTTCTAACTAATTTTCCATTTATCTAGGCAGTACGTTATCACAAAATGCCAACATTGATGATGAAGTGTATACAAGGATCGCTAAAGCAAGCAGTACTTTCGGCAGATTGTACACAAATGTTTGGCGTAGAAATGGCATTAACCTACAGACTAAGCTGAAAGTTTACAGAGCAGTGGTACTTCCAGTGCTGTTATACGCTAGTAAAACATGAACTGTGTATAGACATCATGTGAAAAAACTAAATAATTTTCACACAAATTGTCTCAGAAAAGTTATGAACATCAGATGGCAAGACAAGATTCCACTATCCTTGATAGAGCTGGTATCCCCAGCATTGACACGATCCTGATGCAGACACAGATTCGTTGGGCAGGTCATTTGGTGCGTATGCCAGACAATCGTCTGCCAAAGATACTTGTCTATGGTGAGCTGGAGAAGGGCACACGATCTCAAGGTGACCAAAAGAAGCGCTACAAGGACTCGTTAAAGAACTCACTAAAAGCTTTTGAAATAGACCACGATACATGGGAAGAACTTGTACAAAATAGATCTACATGGCGTTCTAAAATAAAAAAGAGCGCATCATCTTGTGAAAAGAAGAGAAATGCAGCAGCTCAACAGCGGAGAGCAGCTAGAAAGTCACGGATAGACCAAGATCCGTCTACTGTCGTCATTCCATGTCCGAACTGTCCAAGGACATTTACAGCTCGAATAGGGCTCATTAGCCATCTATGAACTCATAATCAAGCCCATAACTAAAATTGAATTTTCAAAAATGAATGTAACAAATGGTCATCATCATGTGATGGACGAACAACATTACACATTGGATCAGTCTGCATTAAGGCAGAGATTCAACAGTTTGTATTTCAGCTATTCAATCAGTAGAATACAGGGCATGGAGGTCCTGTGTACTATGGAATAATAATAATAATACGTATTTTGAATGCTGTTATCTGTTTCGTTGATATTAGATGTTTTGGTCTGTGCTAGCAGAGAATCCGAATTGGAACTGTTGGACTTGTGTCAAATGTTTGCTTTCAAATTACATGATGCTATGATGCTCATGAATTAAATTTGTTGAGTTTACAACGCTTACCAATTATAATGAAACTGTGTTTATATAACACTAATGTGTTTGTATAAGATGGTAACAAAAGGTGGATGTGTGTGTATAATACGGTGACGGTCTCACTACAGAACAACGATACATCATTTCTTTGTACAATCAATTATCCTTTGTACGATGAATCAATCTTTAATTCATTGTAAGAGATAATATAACCAACAATCAATCACCAGTGAAAGAAATAAGTAAACTAAAAACAACAAAGAGAGAACGGCCATAATCATATTATTATTGGCAGACGGTGATCTTTGTACGACAAATCATCATCTTACGGTGACAACATCACTCAGATCAGTTGCTCATACCATTGGCCATATGCCCCCAACCCTCCGAAGACCATAACGATTTCAAAGAAAACCATTAGGGGAAGAAAAATTATCCTAAAAAGAAGAAACGAGCACCAAAAAATGTGAAAAAAAACAATAATCATATAAATTAAAATTGAAAGAAATAAATAGGACCACAAAAACTGTACATCACTATGTTTGATGCTCCTTGAGATCTGTTTTGTCGCAAGACTAGGGTAGATATAGTCAGATCAAGTCAAATTATCACAAGTCAAACAAACAAACTTCTCAATATGACTGACAAGATAAACATCAGGGATAACCCAACAAACTAAATATATAGGAAGCTGAGGAAATACACAGAAAAATTTTCCACATTTTGTTGACCTGAAATGCAGAGTATAATTTTCTCCTGTTACGGGAGAGTGTTTGTACAATTACAAGAAACCTATGTCTTTCAAATTTATAGAATATCAAACATGTGACAGATAGCTTGGATATGTTCAATGTACAAATAAATTTTGCATTGTCTGATGAAATTTTCAAGCCCCAAAGTTATTTTAAGAGTTCTTCAGGTAACTTGCTTTCCAGAAATTTGTCTTTTTTTATGTATGTTCTCAACACCTCACAATTCTGGTCGTATTGACCTGCCGCAGCCAGGGACATTTTTAAACAATCTGTGATGTCTCTTATCCATCATCGTCTTTTAGGCCCTTATATCTGCTACCAGCAATCATACCTTCCATTATTAATTTTTCCATGCTGTTATGTCTCTGTATAAGGCCCAAAAAAACCTGACATGTCTTGTTACAATCTTGTTTAGAAATCAAACCTGTTCAAAATTTACTGTTTTCTATTTTACTTTTGACTAATCTTTTCCACTGTTCCTGGTATTCTGAAAACCCTTCTGTTGCTTTCAAGAGCTAAATCATATTTATGATAATTCTGAGCATAATTTTACATTAATTTTAACATCCTACAAACTAACCTGCGGGAAAACTCTTGAATTATTTAAAAAATCTACACACAATTCACCACGTTGAAAGACTGCATTTTATGGTTGCACTTATTTTGGTATGACGTGCTAATAATGAATATTATTTTTATTAGTCCTATTGTTATGGATTTCATAGTACTAAAGCATTTTATACATATGAGGTAGGGTGGTAGTGGGGGGAGGGGGAAGAAAGTGTGGAGGAGAGGATATGACAATTAATTTTCTTAAAACGTAGTCACCTAGCGTCTATACCGAAAGGAAATACAGGACCTATCCAGAAGTTAAGTCTTTTCCAGAAATTCAGAGCCTATACCAGAAATTCAGTGCCTATACCAGAAATTTGATTATTGTTGAAATTGACCAGCAAAGTGATAAATCAAAAATGTGCATATTTCCATTCATACTTGAATAATATTGATGCTGGTGCATTGTCAACATTCCCCCCATATACACTTATTCTATTCCAGGAGTGTAAGAAGCATTGCACTAATACAGCAGGTCTGGCAATGATTTCACATAATTGACCTGCACAAAGAAATGAACTTGGTGGTGCTTGCATCAAACTCATGGTCTTCAAGTTAAAAATAAACTTGAACAGAGTCAAAATTATCAACCAAAAATCAAAATTAAAGCCAGACAGAGTGAAAAATCAAAATTAAAGCCAGACAGAGTGAAAAAGTCTAACACAGCCAAAATCTCAATGGTTAAACCATTTGCTGTGTACTAAAGTGATCATGAGTTCAAATCTAACTCGTGACATTGAGTTTATAAAGTAAATTTTTCCAGAGATCTATTAGGGATTATTGCTTTAAGCTTCAGAGTTAGATGCTATAAGTGATAATCTTGGCAGGGTGGAGTGCTTATGAGGAAACCAGAGTACAATAAGGTCAATTCTCTATGACTTGAACTTCTGACAAAGTCTGGCACGGTCAAAGTCTAACAAAATCTGACATAGTAAAATAAAAAAAGATGTCATAAAGAATCCTGACTAAACTACATTGTCAAAAAAAAATTTGACATCAAATATAGATATAGTCACAGAAAAACTAGACATCAAATATGGATATAGTCACAGAGAAACTGGACATCAAATATAGATATAGTCACAGAGAAACTGGACATCAAATATAGATATAATCTCAGAGAAACTAAGACATCAAATATAGATATAGTCTCAGAGAAACTAGACATCAAATATAGATATAGTCTCAGAGAAACTAGACATCAAATATCAGAGAAACTAGACATCAAATATAGATATAGTCTCAGAGAAACTAGACCAAGTTAAACACTCCAAAACATGGAATGCAATCTTGAAAATCACAACAAAACTGCAGATATTTATCAATACATGTCTTCATTGGCTAAATTTCATTAGGGTCAGAGTTGATATCAAATGATGAGTTGTGCAAGAGAACACAACAGTGTCAGGTGAAGGTAGAGATGGTCAGAGTTGTACAAGAGAACACAACAGTGTCAGGTGAAGGTAGAGATGGTCAGAGTTGTACAAGAGAACACAACAGTGTCAGGTGAAGGTAGAGATGGTCAGAGTTGTACAAGAGAACACAACAGTGTCAGGTGAAGGTAGAGATGGTCAGAGTTGTACAAGAGAACACAACAGTGTCAGGTGAAGGTAGAGATGGTCAGAGTTGTACAAGAGAACACAACAGTGTCAGGTGAAGGTAGAGATGGTCAGAGTTGTACAAGAGAACACAACAGTGTCAGGTGAAGGTAGAGATGGTCAGAGTTGTACAAGAGAACACAACAGTGTCAGGTGAAGGTAGAGATGGTCAGAGTTGTACAAGAGAACACAACAGTGTCAGGTGAAGGTAGAGATGGTCAGAGTTGTACAAGAGAACACAACAGTGTCAGGTGAAGGTAGAGATGGTCAGAGTTGTACAAGAGAACACAACAGTGTCAGGTGAAGGTAGAGATGGTCAGAGTTGTACAAGAGAACACAACAGTGTCAGGTGAAGGTAGAGATGGTCAGAGTTGTACAAGAGAACACAACAGTGTCAGGTGAAGGTAGAGATGGTCAGAGTTGTACAAGAGAACACAACAGTGTCAGGTGAAGGTAGAGATGGTCAGAGTTGTACAAGAGAACACAACAGTGTCAGGTGAAGGTAGAGATGGTCAGAGTTGTACAAGAGAACACAACAGTGTCAGGTGAAGGTAGAGATGGTCAGAGTTGTACAAGAGAACACAACAGTGTCAGGTGAAGGTAGAGATGGTCAGAGTTGTACAAGAGAACACAACAGTGTCAGGTGAAGGTAGAGATGGTCAGAGTTGTGCAAGAGAACACAACAGTGTCAGGTGAAGGTAGAGATGGTCAGAGTTGTACAAGAGAACACAACAGTGTCAGGTGAAGGTAGAGATGGTCAGAGTTGTACAAGAGAACACAACAGTGTCAGGTGAAGGTAGAGATGGTCAGAGTTGTACAAGAGAACACAACAGTGTCAGGTGAAGGTAGAGATGGTCAGAGTTGTACAAGAGAACACAACAGTGTCAGGTGAAGGTAGAGATGGTCAGAGTTGTACAAGAGAACACAACAGTGTCAGGTGAAGGTAGAGATGGTCAGAGTTGTACAAGAGAACACAACAGTGTCAGGTGAAGGTAGAGATGGTCAGAGTTGTGCAAGAGAACACAACAGTGTCAGGTGAAGGTAGAGATGGTCAGAGTTGTACAAGAGAACACAACAGTGTCAGGTGAAGGTAGAGATGGTCAGAGTTGTACAAGAGAACACAACAGTGTCAGGTGAAGGTAGAGATGGTCAGAGTTGTACAAGAGAACACAACAGTGTCAGGTGAAGGTAGAGATGGTCAGAGTTGTACAAGAGAACACAACAGTGTCAGGTGAAGGTAGAGATGGTCAGAGTTGTACAAGAGAACACAACAGTGTCAGGTGAAGGTAGAGATGGTCAGAGTTGTACAAGAGAACACAACAGTGTCAGGTGAAGGTAGAGATGGTCAGAGTTGTACAAGAGAACACAACAGTGTCAGGTGAAGGTAGAGATGGTCAGAAATGTTCAAGAGAACACAACAGTGTCAGGTGAAGGTAGAGATGGTCAGAGTTGTACAAGAGAACACAACAGTGTCAGGTGAAGGTAGAGATGGTCAGAGTTGTACAAGAGAACACAACAGTGTCAGGTGAAGGTAGAGATGGTCAGAGTTGTACAAGAGAACACAACAGTGTCAGGTGAAGGTAGAGATGGTCAGAGTTGTACAAGAGAACACAACAGTGTCAGGTGAAGGTAGAGATGGTCAGAGTTGTACAAGAGAACACAACAGTGTCAGGTGAAGGTAGAGATGGTCAGAGTTGTACAAGAGAACACAACAGTGTCAGGTGAAGGTAGAGATGGTCAGAAATGTGCAAGAGAACACAACAGTGTCAGGTGAAGGTAGAGATGGTCAGAAATGTGCAAGAGAACACAACAGTGTCAGGTGAAGGTAGAGATGGTCAGAAATGTGCAAGAGAACACAACAGTGTCAGGTGAAGGTAGAGATGGTCAGAAATGTGCAAGAGAACACAACAGTGTCAGGTGAAGGTAGAGATGGTCAGAAATGTGCAAGAGAACACAACAGTGTCAGGTGAAGGTAGAGATGGTCAGAAATGTGCAAGAGAACACAACAGTGTCAGGTGAAGGTAGAGATGGTCAGAAATGTGCAAGAGAACACAACAGTGCAGGTGAAGGTAGAGATGGTCAGAAATGTGCAAGAGAACACAACAGTGTCAGGTGAAGGTAGAGATGGTCAGAAATGTGCAAGAGAACACAACAGTGTCAGGTGAAGGTAGAGATGGTCAGAAATGTGCAAGAGAACACAACAGTGTCAGGTGAAGGTAGAGATGGTCAGAGTTGTACAAGAGAACACAACAGTGTCAGGTGAAGGTAGAGATGGTCAGAGTTGTACAAGAGAACACAACAGTGTCAGGTGAAGGTAGAGATGGTCAGAGTTGTACAAGAGAACACAACAGTGTCAGGTGAAGGTAGAGATGGTCAGAGTTGTACAAGAGAACACAACAGTGTCAGGTGAAGGTAGAGATGGTCAGAGTTGTACAAGAGAACACAACAGTGTCAGGTGAAGGTAGAGATGGTCAGAGTTGTACAAGAGAACACAACAGTGTCAGGTGAAGGTAGAGATGGTCAGAGTTGTACAAGAGAACACAACAGTGTCAGGTGAAGGTAGAGATGGTCAGAAATGTGAAAGAGAACACAACAGTGTCAGGTGAAGGTAGAGATGGTCAGAGTTGTACAAGAGAACACAACAGTGTCAGGTGAAGGTAGAGATGGTCAGAGTTGTACAAGAGAACACAACAGTGTCAGGTGAAGGTAGAGATGGTCAGAGTTGTACAAGAGAACACAACAGTGTCAGGTGAAGGTAGAGATGGTCAGAAATGTGCAAGAGAACACAACAGTGTCAGGTGAAGGTAGAGATGGTCAGAGTTGTACAAGAGAACACAACAGTGTCAGGTGAAGGTAGAGATGGTCAGAAATGTGCAAGAGAACACAACAGTGTCAGGTGAAGGTAGAGATGGTCAGAGTTGTACAAGAGAACACAACAGTGTCAGGTGAAGGTAGAGATGGTCAGAGTTGTACAAGAGAACACAACAGTGTCAGGTGAAGGTAGAGATGGTCAGAGTTGTACAAGAGAACACAACAGTGTCAGGTGAAGGTAGAGATGGTCAGAAATGTGCAAGAGAACACAACAGTGTCAGGTGAAGGTAGAGATGGTCAGAGTTGTACAAGAGAACACAACAGTGTCAGGTGAAGGTAGAGATGGTCAGAGTTGTACAAGAGAACACAACAGTGTCAGGTGAAGGTAGAGATGGTCAGAGTTGTGCAAGAGAACACAACAGTGTCAGGTGAAGGTAGAGATGGTCAGAGTTGTACAAGAGAACACAACAGTGTCAGGTGAAGGTAGAGATGGTCAGAGTTGTACAAGAGAACACAACAGTGTCAGGTGAAGGTAGAGATGGTCAGAGTTGTACAAGAGAACACAACAGTGTCAGGTGAAGGTAGAGATGGTCAGAGTTGTACAAGAGAACACAACAGTGTCAGGTGAAGGTAGAGATGGTCAGAGTTGTACAAGAGAACACAACAGTGTCAGGTGAAGGTAGAGATGGTCAGAGTTGTACAAGAGAACACAACAGTGTCAGGTGAAGGTAGAGATGGTCAGAGTTGTACAAGAGAACACAACAGTGTCAGGTGAAGGTAGAGATGGTCATAGTTGTACAAGAGAACACAACAGTGTCAGGTGAAGGTAGAGATGGTCAGAGTTGTGCAAGAGAACACAACAGTGTCAGGTGAAGGTAGAGATGGTCAGAGTTGTACAAGAGAACACAACAGTGTCAGGTGAAGGTAGAGATGGTCAGAGTTGTGCAAGAGAACACAACAGTGTCAGGTGAAGGTAGAGATGGTCAGAGTTGTACAAGAGAACACAACAGTGTCAGGTGAAGGTAGAGATGGTCAGAGTTGTACAAGAGAACACAACAGTGTCAGGTGAAGGTAGAGATGGTCAGAGTTGTGCAAGAGAACACAACAGTGTCAGGTGAAGGTAGAGATGGTCAGAGTTGTACAAGAGAACACAACAGTGTCAGGTGAAGGTAGAGATGGTCAGAGTTGTGCAAGAGAACACAACAGTGTCAGGTGAAGGTAGAGATGGTCAGAGTTGTACAAGAGAACACAACAGTGTCATGTGAAGGTAGAGATGGTCAGAGTTGTACAAGAGAACACAACAGTGTCAGGTGAAGGTAGAGATGGTCAGAGTTGTACAAGAGAACACAACAGTGTCAGGTGAAGGTAGAGATGGTCAGAGTTGTGCAAGAGAACGCAACAGTGTCAGGTGAAGGTAGAGATGGTCAGAGTTGTACAAGAGAACACAACAGTGTCAGGTGAAGGTAGAGATGGTCAGAGTTGTGCAAGAGAACACAACAGTGTCAGGTGAAGGTAGAGATGGTCAGAGTTGTACAAGAGAACACAACAGTGTCAGGTGAAGGTAGAGATGGTCAGAGTTGTACAAGAGAACACAACAGTGTCAGGTGAAGGTAGAGATGGTCAGAGTTGTACAAGAGAACACAACAGTGTCAGGTGAAGGTAGAGATGGTCAGAAATGTGCAAGAGAACACAACAGTGTCAGGTGAAGGTAGAGATGGTCAGAGTTGTACAAGAGAACACAACAGTGTCAGGTGAAGGTAGAGATGGTCAGAGTTGTACAAGAGAACACAACAGTGTCAGGTGAAGGTAGAGATGGTCAGAGTTGTGCAAGAGAACACAACAGTGTCAGGTGAAGGTAGAGATGGTCAGAGTTGTACAAGAGAACACAACAGTGTCAGGTGAAGGTAGAGATGGTCAGAGTTGTACAAGAGAACACAACAGTGTCAGGTGAAGGTAGAGATGGTCAGAGTTGTACAAGAGAACACAACAGTGTCAGGTGAAGGTAGAGATGGTCAGAGTTGTACAAGAGAACACAACAGTGTCAGGTGAAGGTAGAGATGGTCAGAGTTGTACAAGAGAACACAACAGTGTCAGGTGAAGGTAGAGATGGTCAGAGTTGTACAAGAGAACACAACAGTGTCAGGTGAAGGTAGAGATGGTCAGAGTTGTACAAGAGAACACAACAGTGTCAGGTGAAGGTAGAGATGGTCATAGTTGTACAAGAGAACACAACAGTGTCAGGTGAAGGTAGAGATGGTCAGAGTTGTGCAAGAGAACACAACAGTGTCAGGTGAAGGTAGAGATGGTCAGAGTTGTACAAGAGAACACAACAGTGTCAGGTGAAGGTAGAGATGGTCAGAGTTGTGCAAGAGAACACAACAGTGTCAGGTGAAGGTAGAGATGGTCAGAGTTGTACAAGAGAACACAACAGTGTCAGGTGAAGGTAGAGATGGTCAGAGTTGTACAAGAGAACACAACAGTGTCAGGTGAAGGTAGAGATGGTCAGAGTTGTGCAAGAGAACACAACAGTGTCAGGTGAAGGTAGAGATGGTCAGAGTTGTACAAGAGAACACAACAGTGTCAGGTGAAGGTAGAGATGGTCAGAGTTGTGCAAGAGAACACAACAGTGTCAGGTGAAGGTAGAGATGGTCAGAGTTGTACAAGAGAACACAACAGTGTCATGTGAAGGTAGAGATGGTCAGAGTTGTACAAGAGAACACAACAGTGTCAGGTGAAGGTAGAGATGGTCAGAGTTGTACAAGAGAACACAACAGTGTCAGGTGAAGGTAGAGATGGTCAGAGTTGTGCAAGAGAACGCAACAGTGTCAGGTGAAGGTAGAGATGGTCAGAGTTGTACAAGAGAACACAACAGTGTCAGGTGAAGGTAGAGATGGTCAGAGTTGTGCAAGAGAACACAACAGTGTCAGGTGAAGGTAGAGATGGTCAGAGTTGTACAAGAGAACACAACAGTGTCATGTGAAGGTAGAGATGGTCAGAAATGTGCAAGAGAACACAACAGTGTCAGGTGAAGGTAGAGATGAAAAATAGAAAATGGAGATGGATAGGACACACCATCAGAAAGAAGCGTGACAACATATCCAGTGTTTTGGACTGGAACCCACAGGAGAGAGTTGAAAGATAGAACACTTGGAGAAGAAGAACAGTGGAGGCAGAAAGCAGAAACTAAATGAACTGGGACAGCATGGGCACAGGATACAGCAATCAATTATTGATCAACAGTTTCCCCACAGGGAAGTGAACAGAAAGAAGTTCAACAAAGACAAAGTTATACATATCTAAGATGGGGTTAAAACAAAAGTCTGATAAAAGCAGACAAAGTAAAAAAAAAAGTTAGATGGGGTTAAACAAAAGTCTGACAAATCCTGACAAAGCAAAGTGCAGTCTTGAAAAAACCAGAAACAGTAAAGTACATTGTGACGAAATTAGATTGTGACAAAGCACAGCCTGACATAACCAGACAAAGTAAATCACAGCCTAACAAAACCAGACAAAGTAAAGCACAGTCTGACAAAAAAAGACAAAGTAAAGCACAGTCTGACAAAAGCAAAAGTCTACCAAACCATTCTTCAGGTATAGTTCTGCATGCTAATCCTAAACAGCGAGAAATCCACCCTGGCATGTTGGTTAAGTCATTTTTTTTATGCTCAAGAGGTCATCTTTTTCCTAATGTGGTTCATGTATTGTATTTACAAATTGAATTATTTTGGAGATCTTATTGCGTAAAGCTACAGAGTTACCTACTATGGACGGGGTGGTACTTTCGGCAGACAACATGCCAGTTCAATGGAGAGATGGAAATTAGAGTACAATAAATTCGACCCACTATGCCTTTTCAATCCAAATGGAGTTACTTATCTTGGCTGATCTGATTTTTTCAGATCTTTTCATTGGCTGGCAACACAAAGTGACCAATGCTTGGTCATATCAGCCAAGGTGAGTGATGCTATTTTAGATCAACCCACAGGACTATTCCAGAGAATAGCTTGGTCTAACGAGTCCAACCGAAAAATAAAAAAAAATAAAAATTATACAAAATCAAACAACACGAAACAAATCCACCCAAAATTCAGATTGTGTCCACACACAACATGGTCTAGCAGACGAGAACAAGGCTATGTACATGTGCTGACCTCCTCTGTACATATTTGAGCAGACGGACTATAATGCATGTAATCTCTGACTCTACATTTGAGATGAGGAAACTATGACATAAACAACATCAAGCAGTCAAAGTGAATATGTGAAAAACTCATAAGCAAAACGTGAAACGCTAAAGTGTTTTACGCTGAGTCCAGCTCTGAAAATAAAAATATACAATCATTCACTATACCCACTGTAAAATATATTTCCAGTAAGTAATTACATCAATCTAAAGAATTAAACATAAAACAGTAAATCTGTAATTATTTCTTCAAAAATCAATTTGAAAATACCACACAAAATACACATTATAGTCATATTTCAATATCAGATTTAATAAAACACTGATTCATGTTTGAATAACTCTGTTAAAAAAATGTTTTCACAGGTTATGTCCCTTCTGTTGTCAGAAATTGTAACTGGTCAATATTTACATATAGCAACGATGTCAATATGAGGACTAGAATATTAATGCTATTTAATGATTATCACTTCCTTGATCGCTGCTCTAAATGTGGCTAGTACACGACAGCGGTGGCTAAATGATCAACGTCGTTGTCCGCATCGGCAGGCGAGGACAGAACTCATCATGACAGGGTTAACTTTACAGTGGAAGAAATAACACAGCAAATTTGGGTAAAACAATATGGTAGACACTTCACGTTTGATGTTTAGATGGATGAACCACCAGCTTAGATGGCTGCCAGTAAAACACTGATACTGCCATGCCAGGGCAACGAAACGTGACATCAGGTCATATGGGGTCAATATAAAAATAACAGGGTGATTGACAGCTAAAGACATTGACATCTGAAGATAGCACTATTGTTAGTCTGACAGTAAACATTGCTACTTGTCTATCATAATACCAGCATGCAAACCTTGTCATATACTGGTTCGCATACCAATGTCACCAGCACGCAAACCTTGTCATATACTGGTTCTCACACAAATGTCACCAGTATGCAAACTTTGTCAAATACTGGCACACACCAATGTCACCAGCACGCAAACATTGCCATATACTGGCACACACCACTGTCACCAGCACGCAAACCTTGCCATATACTGGCACACACCACTGTCACCAGCACGCAAACCTTGCCATATACTGGCACACACCACTGTCACCAGCACGCAAACCGTGCCATATACTGGCACACACCACTGTCACCAGCACGCAAACCTTGCCATATACTGGCACACACCAATGTCACCAGCACGCAAACCTTGCCATATACTGGCACACACTAATGTCATCAGCACTACAGCTTATTGTACTTCACTTTCACACATAATTTGCTATACAATGCTATCATACATAACTTGATATATAATCGATTTATAAACAATTTGGCATACACTATTCCTCAAACTACTTGACATACACTGGCTCCATAAATAATTTGGCATACGGATTCCACAAACAATTTGACCTCAGCCAGCTCCACAAACAATTTGGCATACGGTGGTTCCTTAAATAACTTGGTATACACTGTTTCCACAAACAATATGGCATACGCTGGTGTTGCGCAAACAATATGGCACAGGGATACCAGATTTTTAAAAAAAATGTATTTCTTGAATTCCATCCACAAACTGACAGAACAATATCGTTACTTTATCGTATTCTCTACTCTCAGGTTTGTAATCACATCAAATCTTCAGATAATCCCATGCTTAACCAAAATAATGTGTGTTGCTTACAGTCTAAACATTCAGACTCAAGTCTCCTTGTTAGGTGATATACAGTTAACTTCATTTTTTCAGTATTTCCTACGTCTGACACTCATAACACAGCGTTAGTATAGAGATTGAATTTATGGGGATTGATGTTTCAAGATTGGGGTAAGTTGATAAATCTTGAATTGCGCTATCCTGCTCGCTAAAAAATCAAATTACCTTCCCCCTCCTCTATGAGGGAATTCATTTTATGTTGTGAAATGGCTTTAACTAGTTTTCATGAGATAGAATTATCAGATTATATCACTAACCACTCTGCCACCGATATCAACTCCTCTGTCACCAAAGCCAAGCTAGCAACTTCTCATTACAATATTTTACTCAATATATATGAACCAACCAGCCCGTATACTGAAACATATGCACTCTCATTCCATTCATCAAACACGCAAGCTCATATAAAAATTGACTATACATCCAGATGTCATAAGAATGCAATAAAGAAGAGTAGCCACATGAGAAAGGAACACGCATCAAAAGATGAGATTACTCTATACAACAAAAAGCTAACTGCTTCCATTGCCGTTACTGTTGCGATGTTCCAAAGGATTGCGCAGGCTCTCCAAGCTTGGGGAGCCAGGGATGTCAGAGCCGTACAACTTGCTGGCTTTTTTGTTCATGGTGGCAACTATTTGGGTGGACAAGTTGAAACCCTGTATAATTTCATCCTTCCATTGGTTTATCAAGACTTTGTCCTGGAAAATACAGACAAGCACTGAGTATACATATTAGGGAGTATTTACTACAAAAATATTCTGCGGACAGTCTGGAACAACATTAGAATGTCAAATATTGAGTTGTGTGTCAGAGTCAGTAAAAACCAATTTAAGATTTTGCTGACCAAATTTGACGTTTGTTGAATATTCATTATTTACCCTTTGTGACCATCATCATCAAGTGCCGTCTCCGCAACAGAGATTGGCTGCAAGAGACTTCCAACATTGTGACCAACTCCAGCAATACTCAAAACCGTTATGAAATACTTAAAAATACAGCAACTGTAGTGATAGTATTACTAAGAATAGCCATTACATGATTTTTGTTTCAACATGGCGTCACAAATAAAATAGTTTCTAGACATCGTTTATTAGTTTTATTTTTAGTCCATTTGACGTTGGAGCCTGAAAAAGTAGCAAAGAATAAGAAAACTGTTTCCCTCCCATGCATATTGTAAGAGCTGAGTAAAGAGGTTATGGAATGGAGTTGACTGCCACATTTAATATATGGTCAAAGTGACCCAGAGGCCATACTGAAGCCAGATGCTTCAGGGCAAAAGGTGCAGATATCATAGCAAAGCTGTTAACCATGACACAATGCATTCTATTCTCCTGACAACATTCTGTTAACTTGTAGGAATTCGAGAATGAATGAAGATCAAGAAGACGTTTTATTCTTGAAAAATTATATATGGCCTGGAAGGTGAGATTTTGTGATATATATATAAATATATATAAAAAATGAGAACCATTTTTTGCAATGGAAGTCTATCAATGCAGACCCGAATTTAAATGCTGAGATGTTATATAGAACCAATTCTTTTTTATGGATATGAAGCATGGACTGTAAACAGAGAAAATTCAAAGTGAATTAGAGGCTACAGAAATGTGGTTTCTGAGAAGAATGATGAAAATACCATGGACAGCCAAGAAAACTAATGCAGAGGTTCTCATTGATGCTGGCGTAAAAAGATCAATCATATCAAACATTAGAGGCAGACAGTCAAGGTTTCTAGGGCATGTGCTGAGAAGAACACAGCTCAACACTTAATAACCACTGGAAAGATCAAAGGGAGAAGAGATAGGGGACGAAAAAAAGAGAAAAGTTATTAGATGAGCTTGTATTGTGGCACGGTAGAAGCTCACCAACTGAGCTTATTGACACAAGAGACAGAGAGTCGTGGAGAAACATGATCGCCTATGCCAGACAGCATGGCATTTGATTGATTGATATATAAAGTCATGTAAATACAGGTCTAGTATTGTAATAAGTAAGATTTAGCTCTTGAAATAACTCTGAGGCTTTCAAATTCATTTTAAAATGCAAACATTCATTACAACGCATAGAAAACTCCAAAGCTCTCACATGTAAGTTCGATTTTATATGGATTTTTATAGACAGCAAATGTCTCAAACATTTGCTGACACTCCTGGTAATGGGAGATAAGTACACTTATGATTATGGTCAGCAAAGTGTTGACCCAACTGGGATTGAGATGATGACTGCAGTGTGTCAGACAATAGCTAATGAGTGCACACTCTCTGGTTCACCACTGCCCCATCACCACTTGACTTGAGGGTTGCTATTGAAGAGTGATGATAGTTGAGTCATGACAGGGAAGAGTTACATTAGTCAACCACACTCTAGCACATTGCCTTTCAGCATGCACATTGAACATATGTGCTGTCTGCTATTTCCAAGATTCACATGCTTAGATAGACAAACACTGCATGTACCTTTGGGCAGAAGCCGCTCGGTTGTCCCAGTTGTACACTATAGACAATGTATTCTGTCTTGTGCACTTCTTCTGCGTTCGTTCTCAAACTCCTGCAGATTAGCAGGATGTAGTCTGGAGAACGGAATGCATTGTGCCATGGTTTACAGCATTGCTGCGATATCTGCGCCTTTTGGCCTGACACATCAGACTTCAGCATGGCTTTGGGTCTCTGACCCTATATGGGACGGGACAGCCAACTCCATCCCATAACCTCCTTAGTCGCTTTCCTCCTTAGTCGCTTTTTACGACATGCGTGGAAGGTAAACAGTGTTGCTATTCTTTGCTCCCCTTTCGGGCCCGGCAACACACGGGCGTCTTTTGAACTAAATCATGATAATTAGCAGGAATTTCATCACAAAAACAGAAGAAGATGATGTAATCACAAGATGTGTGACTGCCAGCATTAATCACAACAAGATTGTGTGACTGCCAGCATTAATCACAACAAGATGTGTGACTGCCAGCATTAATCACAACAAGATGTGTGACTGCCAGCATTAATCACAACAAGATGTGTGACTGCCAGCATTAATCACAACAAGATTGTGTGACTGCCAGCATTAATCACAACACGATGTGTGACTGCCAGCATTAATCACAACAAGATGTGTGACTGCCAGCATTAATCACAACACGATGTGTGACTGCCAGCATTAATCACAACAAGATGTGTGACTGCCAGCATTAATCACAACAAGATTGTGTGACTGCCAGCATTAATCATAACACGATGTGTGACTGCCAGCATTAATTCTATATATTTAGTTGCTGGATACAACAATGCACCCTTTTAACACAAAGTCTAGCACTGCCGAGCTAAGAGAAAAACTTCCAACACTATCTCAAGTGTTTTGTAGCAGCATCATCGTCATCATCAAACCTACTGGTACAACCTTTTAGTGGTGTCGATGTACCATTAGTTTATAAAGCATATATGAAGAGAGGAGAAGCAGAAAGAAGAGCCATGGGTAGACCTAGAGTACACTGGATCAACAACATCAAAGAGACATTACACAAACACCAAATAACATTATCTGCAGCCGCCAGAAAAACGAGAACAAGAACATTGTATCTCCCTCGACACCCGTAAAGGGTAAAAGAGGAAGGAAAGAAGAAGATGTACCACTTTAGAAACACCTACACAAAAATCCCCCAATGCATCAAACCTTTGTATGAGTGTAGAGAATCCTAATCTCAACCAGTCCTAAATATTTTTAACCCTTGGGGGGGGGGGGGGGGGAGGGGAGGGGCAGTGGCGCAAACAGTATCAGCGGGAATGATAGTGCTGACAAACTGGCAAAACAGAGAACAAGTATGCCCCAACCAGGAATTACCACTAACGTTAGAACAGCTGAACAGATTATCCACAACAACTGTAAACAACAATGGATAGATCGCTGAGCTACTGGCTCAAAAGGAAGAGTATTATATGCAGACATGTCCCAATCAATCCATACAATAGAATAAATAGGCCACACCGCAAAGATCAAATCATGATATTTAGGCTGCAAACAATATCCAAATTGAAAATGAAAAAGTCCCCTGGAGCTGATGGAGTGTCCAATGAAATGATTAGAAACCTGGGAATTGCAGCAAGAGCAAAGCTACTGCAGATCTTTAACACAAGCTGGTCCACAGGTAATGTACCACAGGCGTGGAGAGAAGCAATAATGATACCACTCCTCAAATCAGGAAAAGATGGCAACACAGTCTCCAACTACAGGCCCATCAGCCTCACAAGCTGTCTATGTAAAACAATGGAACGCATTATCAATCTTAGGATGCAGTGGTACCTTGAAAGTGAAAACCTTCTGGTATCACAGCAAGCAGGTTTCAGACAGTGCTACTCTACTGAAGATCAGGCAACCTACCTCTCCCAAGAGATTGAGGATGCCTTCCAAGATAAGAAACTGGTACTAGCAGCATGGATAGACCTCAGGAAAGCATTTGATAAGGTCTGGAAAGAAGGGCTCCTAAAGAAATTGCGAAATTGCAGGGTTAGCTCAAGAATGTACAAATGGGTAAAAGCATACCTGCATAATAGAAGAGCCAGGGTACAATTAGATGGTCGCAAGAGCAAGAAAGTTCTACTGCGTCATGGAGTCCCCCAGGGAGGAGTCCTGTCACCCACACTTTTCTTGGTTTACATCAATGACCTAGTTGCTGAACTACCACACGGGATCAAAGTGGCAATGTATGCTGACGACCTGGTGATCTGGTGCACGGAAGAACATGCAACAGTGGCCACTAAACAAATACAAAGAGCTATCGATGCCCTAACCTTATGGGCAAATAGATGGTGCGTCAGCATTAACACAGATAAGTGCAGCACTACACTCTTTACCCTCTCACCAAAACAAAAAGCTGGTCATATCAAGATAGATGGAGAGCTCTTGAAAGAAGACAAACAACCCACATACCTCGGAGTTACCTTTGATGATAAGCTAACATGGAAGCAGCACATAAACAAAGCAACAACAAAAGCCAGGAGGAAGTTAGCTATCCTGAGAAAACTAAGTGGAACCACATGGGGAGCCAGTGGAAATATACTCAGTAAAGTTTACCAGCAAGGCATAAGACCACACCTGGAATATGGTTCAGCTGCGTGGTGTCCTGCATCAAACACAACATTACAAGATCTAGATAAAGTGCAAAACCAGGCACTTAGAATAATGTTGGGAGCAATGAAATCAACACCCATAGCAGAGATGCAGAAAATGGGAAGAATGCAAACACTTGGCGAACGCAGAGACACAAAAGTACTAATTCAGGCAGAAAAGTTTCAGTGTATGCCAAGTCATCCAATGAAGGAAAGATTCCAAAATCTAGCAATGGGACGACTGAAAAGAAGCAGCTTTATCCATCAAGCTAAACGACTCCGCAGACAACTTACAGACCTACCTGAAGTTGACAGCCCCTTAAGGCCTGTACCAGAACAAACCCCGTGGAGTGAAAGGCATGGAATGCCAATATACATTCAGACCCATGTGAAAGGAATACTAAGCGAGGACGAACAGAACAGTGTGCAGCGAAGGACAGTCACCCTCAGTTTCCTGGATGAGGAATATCCACAAGATATATGGGTCAGAGTATACACAGATGGGTCAGCACAGAATGCTGTGAGGAATGGAGGTGCAGGTGTATATATAGAATATCCACACAAGCCTAGAGATACAATCAGAACACCGACAGGAAAATTCTGCAATAATTATGATGCAGAAATCCAGGCAATTATTGTGGCAGCTAAAAAACTGCTGAACTCCAACTCTGAACTACAGCCTGTGGTATTCCTGACAGATGCAAGGTCAGTGCTTCAAGCTCTCCAGTCTGAAAAACTAACAGACTTGAAAAAACTACTTAGCGAATTGTCTTACCAGTACAGGATAACCATGCAGTGGATACCCTCTCACTGTGGAATACCAGGAAATGAAAAAGCAGACCAACTGGCTAAGGAAGGTGCTGCCGAAGACCAACCAGATATACCAATCACCTACCATCAGAAAAAACAGATGATCAAGTCAATAAGAAAGCCACAAACACCAACACAAGATGACTATCATATTATGAACAGACCAGAACAAGTTATAATTCTACGTCTCAGAACAGGACACAACCGACTCCGCAGTCACATGTATACAAAGTTCAAGATTGGCAACACGGCCATGTGTACATGTGGACAGGCAGCACAGAGTGCCAAACATATACTTCAAGAGTGTTCTGAGCATGAAACGCTGAGGCAGACATATTGGCCAGAGGAAACAACACTGGAATCAAAACTCTATGGGACACTGTATGAACTACAAAAGACAGTGAGTTTTATTAAGGAGACAGAATTACAGATATAGACATGTTTCAAGTGAACGAAAGAAGAAGAAGAAGAAGAAAGGCTGCAAACAACACATGTACAGCTTAACAAACATTACAAAGAATTACCACAGATCACATACCATACTGCAACCACTGCAACAAAGAGGAAACAGTAAAACACAACCTTATTGAATGTCCTGCACTACCAAGACCTCAGAAAACAACTGTTACCACCAAATCTCTCCATCACTAAACACCTTTTATACAGACACAACACAGCTGAAGAGGACATGCACCTACCACCATCTGCCTCAGGGAAGAAAGAGTGAAAGCTAGCAACCCCAGGAATTGGATAAGTAAGTAAGTTTCCACAAGAAGAAATGCTCATTATAAGTAATGTAATCTACTAGTGGTGTTTCGTTGCATTGTGGTTGATCCGGTGGGTTATTGATGAAGTTTTGTTGCATTGTGGTTGATCCGGTGGGTTATTGATGACGTTTTGTTGCATTGTGGTTGATCCGGTGGGTTATTGATGAAGTTTTGTTGCATTGTGGTTGATCCGGTGGGTTATTGATGAAGTTTTGTTGCATTGTGGTTGTTCTGGTGTGTTACTGGTGACATTTTGTTGCATTGTGGTTGATCCGGTGGGTTATTGATGAAGTTTTGTTGCATTGTGGTTGATTTGGTGGGTCACAGGTAAAATTTTCAGAATGCAATCACAGTATTTCAATTTAATGATGAAGAAACCCCTAACCAGTGCTAAAATATACCATACAACAGGGAATAGTCGAAGGTGGAAGAAGCAGAAGAATGTGAAGAAATCATGAACAGGTAACATCATCAACTTGACAGGTCGAGTTTTTTCTCACACATCCTCATTGCTGAAAACAGAAACTGCTGGAGGACTGTGTGTGTTGATGCACCCAATGTGGTACCCTTACGACCCTGATGGATTATGGGCTGATGGATATACAGACAGAAATAGCTTAATTACTATGCCATGGCACTCAAACAACAGTATAACAGATTATAATAAGTTCTCTGAGAACCTGCTATGTGATGGACTAAAGGGAGATAACGGTGATGTAATCATAATCTTATCTGCTTAACGTGAACAAACAACAATGTAACAGCTGATACTAATTTCTATAACTGAGAATCTTTTATGTGATAGACTAAAGGGAAACAACTTACCGGTGATGTAATGATAATCTTATCTGTTTTCAAATTGAGAACAATGCAGTTATCCATCTTCTGATGTCTCTGAAACTCTGGCACCACTTCTTTAATGTCAAGCATGGAATACATCTGTGAGAGACAATCACAAACATTTATGTCAAGTATGGAATACATCTGTGAGAGACAATCACAAACATTTATGTCAAGTATGGAATACATCTGTGAGAGACAATCACAAACATTTATGTCAAGTATGGAATACATCTGTGAGAGACAATCACAAACATTTATGTCAAGTATGGAATACATCTGTGAGAGACAATCACAAACATTTATGTCAAGTATGGAATACAGCTATGAGAGACAATCACAAACATTTATGTCAAGTATGGAATACATCTGTGAGAGACAATCACAAACATTTATGTCAAGTATGGAATACATCTGTGAGAGACAATCACAAACATTTATGTCAAGTATGGAATACATCTGTGAGAGACAATCACAAACATTTATGTCAAGTATGGAATACATCTGTGAGAGACAATCACAAACATTTATGTCAAGTATGGAATACAGCTGTGAGAGACAATCACAAACATTTATGTCAAGTATGGAATACATCTGTGAGAGACAATCACAAACATTTATGTCAAGTATGGAATACATCTGTGAGAGACAATCACAAACATTTATCTCAAGTATGGAATACATCTGTGAGAGACAATCACAAACATTTATGTCAAGTATGGAATACATCTGTGAGAGACAATCACAAACATTTATGTCAAGTATGGAATACATCTGTGAGAGACAATCACAAACATTTATGTCAAGTATGGAATACATCTGTGAGAGACAATCACAAACATTTATGTCAAGTATGGAATACATCTGTGAGAGACAATCACAAACATTTATGTCAAGTATGGAATACATCTGTGAGAGACAATCACAAACATTTATGTCAAGTATGGAATACAGCTGTGAGAGACAATCACAAACATTTATGTCAAGTATGGAATACATCTGTGAGAGACAATCACAAACATTTATGTCAAGTATGGAATACATCTGTGAGAGACAATCACAAACATTTATCTCAAGTATGGAATACATCTGTGAGAGACAATCACAAACATTTATCTCAAGTATGGAATACATCTGTGAGAGACAATCACAAACATTTATGTCAAGTATGGAATACATCTGTGAGAGACAATCACAAACATTTATGTCAAGTATGGAATACATCTGTGAGAGACAATCACAAACATTTATGTCAAGTATGGAATACATCTGTGAGAGACAATCACAAACATTTATGTCAAGTATGGAATACAGCTATGAGAGACAATCACAAACATTTATGTCAAGTATGGAATACATCTGTGAGAGACAATCACAAACATTTATGTCAAGTATG
Organism: Meghimatium bilineatum; assembly: GCA_034231615.1. Taxonomy (NCBI): domain Eukaryota; kingdom Metazoa; phylum Mollusca; class Gastropoda; order Stylommatophora; family Philomycidae; genus Meghimatium; species Meghimatium bilineatum. Next base: position 8,118,658 of record CM067304.1, on the reverse strand, counting down.
GAATACATCTGTGAGAGACAATCACAAACATTTATGTCAAGTATGGAATACATCTGTGAGAGACAATCACAAACATTTATGTCAAGTATGGAATACATCTGTGAGAGACAATCACAAACATTTATGTCAAGTATGGAATACAGCTATGAGAGACAATCACAAACATTTATGTCAAGTATGGAATACATCTGTGAGAGACAATCACAAACATTTATGTCAAGTATGGAATACAGCTATGAGAGACAATCACAAACATTTATGTCAAGTATGGAATACATCTGTGAGAGACAATCACAAACATTTATGTCAAGTATGGAATACATCTGTGAGAGACAATCACAAACATTTATGTCAAGTATGGAATACAGCTATGAGAGACAATCACAAACATTTATGTCAAGCATGGAATACATCTGTGAGAGACAATCACAAACATTTATGTCAAGTATGGAATACATCTGTGAGAGACAATCACAAACATTTATGTCAAGTATGGAATACATCTGTGAGAGACAATCACAAACATTTATGTCAAGTATGGAATACATCTGTGAGAGACAATCACAAACATTTATGTCAAGTATGGAATACATCTGTGAGAGACAATCACAAACATTTATGTCAAGTATGGAATACATCTGTGAGAGACAATCACAAACATTTATGTCAAGTATGGAATACATCTGTGAGAGACAATCACAAACATTTATGTCAAGTATGGAATACATCTGTGAGAGACAATCACAAACATTTATGTCAAGTATGGAATACATCTGTGAGAGACAATCACAAACATTTATGTCAAGTATGGAATACATCTGTGAGAGACAATCACAAACATTTATGTCAAGTATGGAATACATCTGTGAGAGACAATCACAAACATTTATGTCAAGTATGGAATACATCTGTGAGAGACAATCACAAACATTTATGTCAAGTATGGAATACATCTGTGAGAGACAATCACAAACATTTATGTCAAGTATGGAATACATCTGTGAGAGACAATCACAAACATTTATGTCAAGTATGGAATACAGCTATGAGAGACAATCACAAACATTTATGTCAAGTATGGAATACAGCTATGAGAGACAATCACAAACATTTATGTCAAGTATGGAATACAGCTATGAGAGACAATCACAAACATTTATGTCAAGTATGGAATACAGCTATGAGAGACAATCACAAACATTTATGTCAAGTATGGAATACATCTGTGAGAGACAATCACAAACATTTATGTCAAGTATGGAATACAGCTGTGAGAGACAATCACAAACATTTATGTCAAGTATGGAATACAGCTATGAGAGACAATCACAAACATTTATGTCAAGTATGGAATACAGTTATGAGAGACAATCACAAACATTTATGTCAAGTATGGAATACAGCTATGAGAGACAATCACAAACATTTATGTCAAGTATGGAATACATCTGTGAGAGACAATCACAAACATTTATGTCAAGTATGGAATACATCTGTGAGAGACAATCACAAACATTTATGTCAAGTATGGAATACATCTGTGAGAGACAATCACAAACATTTATGTCAAGTATGGAATACATCTGTGAGAGACAATCACAAACATTTATGTCAAGTATGGAATACATCTGTGAGAGACAATCACAAACATTTATGTCAAGTATGGAATACAGCTATGAGAGACAATCACAAACATTTATGTCAAGTATGGAATACAGCTATGAGAGACAATCACAAACATTTATGTCAAGTATGGAATACAGCTATGAGAGACAATCACAAACATTTATGTCAAGTATGGAATACAGCTATGAGAGACAATCACAAACATTTATGTCAAGTATGGAATACATCTGTGAGAGACAATCACAAACATTTATGTCAAGTATGGAATACAGCTGTGAGAGACAATCACAAACATTTATGTCAAGTATGGAATACAGCTATGAGAGACAATCACAAACATTTATGTCAAGTATGGAATACAGTTATGAGAGACAATCACAAACATTTATGTCAAGTATGGAATACAGCTATGAGAGACAATCACAAACATTTATGTCAAGTATGGAATACAGCTGTGAGAGACAATCACAAACATTTATGTCAAGTATGGAATACAGCTATGAGAGACAATCACAAACATTTATGTCAAGCATGGAATACAGCTGTGAGAGACAATCACAAACATTTATGTCAAGCATGGAATACAGCTGTGAGAGACAATCACAAACATTTATGTCAAGTATGGAATACAGCTATGAGAGACAATCACAAACATTTATGTCAAGTATGGAATACAGCTATGAGAGACAATCACAAACATTTATGTCAAGTATGGAATACAGCTATGAGAGACAATCACAAACATTTATGTCAAGTATGGAATACAGTTATGAGAGACAATCACAAACATTTATGTCAATTATGGAATACAGCTATGAGAGACAATCACAAACATTTATGTCAAGTATGGAATACAGCTATGAGAGACAATCACAAACATTTATGTCAAGTATGGAATACAGCTGTGAGAGACAATCACAAACATTACAAAGGAAACAGTATGATCAACTTAATTTGTGTGGTGTCGATCAGGAATGATATTTTCAATCAGACTTGAGGTCTGAGATGTTGATCTAATTTGTGTGGTGAAAAGACTAATATCAGTTGACTCTGTGGTTGAGTTGATAGTATGTCCGACCCCCAAGCTAAACTCCGGTCAAACTTACATTTCAATAGATGATCATACGTATTGTACTAACAATAGCACTTATATAAAACACCGCCCATGTGTTGCCAGGGTCCGAAAGGGGAGCAAAGAATAGCAACACTGTTTACCTTCCACGCATGTCGTAAAAGGCGACTATGGAGGTTATGGGATGGAGTTGGCTGTCCCGTCCCATATAGGGTCAGAGACCCAAAGCCATGCTGAAGTCGGATGTGTCAGGCCAAAAGGCGCAGATATCGCAGTATTGATGTAAACCATGACACAATGCATTCCGTTCTCCGGATTACATCCTGCTAATCTGCAGGAGTTTGAGAAAAAACGCAGAAGAAGAAGATATAAAACACAAGGTCGATTAGTTTTACCATTTAAGACACAGACTATAGGTTATGGGTAAGACAAGGCTTAATAATAAGACACATAATCCATTAGGGTTGTAGGGGTGCCACACTGGATACATCAGTATAAAAAGTTCTCCAAACAACTTTATCCTCAGCCATTCGGAGGAGTGTAGAAAAATCATGCCCAGATCATGCCTTTTTTGGACTGTTTTTTACAAAATAATTTTAGAAAGCAAGTCGTGTCTCGTTACATATCCAAACTAAACAAGTTTACGCCATTTCACCACTGCCAAATGTGGTTCTTGATATCCTGCAAGTTTGTTTATTTGCTGCAAGACAAATATATGTAAAGCTCTTGGTTCTGTGCAAGTTCTACTGCTTCTTCTACTGTCACACTCTAAAGGTCTTCGATAACAGAGTCACAGGAACTGTCAGAATGGGAGTTTAAAAAAAATATTATCCTATATTATCTGAGAAGGATCCATCTGTCAGCCTGTCCAGAGTGCACATCCAGTTACTGGGAGTTGTTTAATTGGTAGTGTATCCTATTCAGGACGTAGCCCCCCAACCCAGCATTATTTGGCTGTAGTGATTTTCTAGGCAATATATTATGTTCAGTAGTTTGCCATTACTTTCTGAACGGTCCAGATGCTCAATGCCTGTGGCGGGTATTGAACATGGTACCTTGGCTGTCACAGACACTATTTGTACTACTTTGCTACAGAGTAAGACAGCTGTTTAATACTATCCTCAGTTATCTAAGGAGGAGACTGAAAATCTGTCAGCCTGTCCAGAGTGCAAATCATCAGTTTCAAAATAATTTACAAAAATTTGTCAAAAGGCATAGAGGATTGACTTCACTTTACTTTGGTTACATCACATGTACTCCGTCTTCTCAATAAATGCACAGACTACCACATTGTATTCATTACCTCACATGTACACTGTCTTCTCAACGAAGTCACATGCACAGACTACCACTCATAGCATGCGTTTCTGTAGCTTCTATTGGCAATTCTCAGGATTCAACAAAAAATCCACTTTAGAAACAATATGTTGTAAGCGGGATACGAACTCGCATTCTCTTGTGTGCACAACCAACAGTTTAATTAACTACCGCATGTTTCAGTGTATAAACATATAAACCGATCCGTGTATGAGCAGATGACTTGATTTTGATGTCGACAATGTGCTACAAGTTGAAAACTCATGTATAGGCTGAGGTTTGAAAAACATACCTGTAATAATACTGGTAATAAACTGTGAAATCCCGCAACATTCTAGTGACGAATTTTGACGGCCAGTTAATTTCCGTTATAGAACCTTGGGCCTCTATGATTGTTTGTTTGAGAACCCCAGGAAATGCAAGAGATTAAATGTGAGAGATTAGTTCTTATTTCCTATGTTCAGTGGATTGTTTTTTCTGAGCTTTCTTTTATACCCAGAAGACTTCAGCTTTAATCTTAGTGCAATGCCTATTGAAGGATCCATCTACTTGGAGGGGCTCTATAATTGTATAGATGACATGCTAAAAAGCTTCCATAAGAGAACCTCAATAAAATAGCATGTCATTTACTAAGGTTTTCTGTAGCATGGGTGGGTTTGTCTAGTGGGCCATTGGTGAGACCCACAGATGCAACCGCATGTGTAACCTCTACAATAGATCAGAAATAACACAATACCTGTGACTAAAAATAGTTTGTCAAGGAAAGTATGCTGTTCCAAAATAGCGGTGCAGATGAAATACTGATACAGATGTTATTCATGAGTATTTACCATGAAAATAACGGAGATTTCTGAAGTGCAATTGCATGATATGTAGAAAGTAATGTAAATCTAGGCCCAGCATTATAATAAGTAGGATTTTACACTTGAAATAATTCTGAGGCTTTGAAATTCAATCAGAAGTGCAAATAGTCATTACGACACATAAAAAGTTTAAAGGCTCTATCTCGCAAGACCAATTTTAAACAGATTTTTAAAGACTGTTATGTCAATGCATATAATTCTGCATGCACCCTCTGTAATGTTGGATAAGTACACTCTGGATTGTTAAAACTATTTGACAACTAGAGTCTCCAGGAGTCACTTTTATTTTTACTTGTTTCGCTATGATCCATATTTTGAGTCTGCCCAGGGTTAATTTAAAACTGTAACCTTCAAGTGGTTCAAAGTTCATGCTTCATGTTCACGTTGCAAGAATTTCACATTGAACTAATTTGCTATGAAAATTAAAAGCTTTTCCGAGCTTGAGACAACTTGTTTGCAATGGAGATTATTTGTATGTACACTGATGACACGGCCATAGTTACGATGGAAATATGCACGATGTATGTGATTTGTGGACCAAATATAACGTGAAAAGTGATGTTGAAGTTCGTTTGTTGGATAAGCCTAGTATTTCAGACGAGGAGGAAATTCCGTATGGTAGGTCTACTCATTGTAGTATCACAAATTTCACCTAACCGATGTTATTTTTCAAGTAGAATTCTGACTTCGAAGGATGAGAAGAATTGTTTGTACTTGTACCAGCAAGTTTTTCCCCTCTGTTACTCTGTATTTGACCTTTTGTGTTCTCATTTTTTGTATGCACATATATGCAGATGCCTTTAACAGATAGATTAAACTAGAATGGTTCAGACATGTATGCAGGCATGATTCCTTGTCAAAAACAATACTTCAGGGAACTGTCGAGGGTGGAAGAAGCAGAGGAGGGAAAATAAAGGCATGGACAGACAACATCAAGGAATGGACAGGGCAAGATATTTCCACACTCATCCGCATCGCTGAAGATAGAATTCGCTGGAGGACTCTGTGTGCTGAGGCATCCAATATGGTACCCCTACAACCCTGAAGGGTTACAGGTTTATTGATTGATTGATATGCAGATCCCCATGCATTAAACGAGAAATAGCATACAAAAATTATCAGATTGTACAGAGAAATATACAGAACACTAGGGAGATCTCAAATGATGTCTGCTGACAACTATAACTTAATTTTAGATTTGAGTGAGGTAATTAATCCATTCACCGCAGTGGTGCAGTATAACGTGTGTCAAGCATGGCAAGGGAGAGTGTCACTATTCTTTGTCTGTATAGAAACCATATAAAACACAAGTAAAACAAATTTTTGCCATTACATACATAACTAACACAAACTCCGCAAAATATGGACTGACCTCTACTCCTTTCCCCCTGGGTACTGAGCCATCTCTGGCTTTCTGGTAAAACTCGAGTCGGTTTGGATAGAGTTTGAGATGCTTCTTAGACCAGGACTGGTTGAATGGTCCCCCCAGCTTCAAGACCTCACCTTCCACGATGCAGTCTGTTGGGCCAGCTGTAAAGAGAAAACGTTATGTCAATCTTGCGATCATAACCCAAAACTGAATTAACGATAAGGCTGAAGAAGGCCGTGGCAGCTATATCAAGACTAAATCTAATATGGAAAAGTAACATCGGTGTTGGTGTGAAGATTACAATTTATAACTCACTAGTGCTTATCTATTAAGCTGTATGGTTGAGAGTTGTTGAACACTCACTGCTGACATGGATACTAGTCTTTGAGTACAAGCATTATAGACGAATTTTGTGCATTTCATATAGAGGGTATAAGACAAATGTGTACGCAAGAAATAAAGTAGAGAATCCTTGTAGGTTCACAAAAATCCCTAATTTCAATAACAAAAACATGTATGGTTCCAACATGTATCCCAACATGGTTCCCTGCAAAAATAAAAGACATTGCAGGATACAGTTGAAGGTGGAAGAAGCATAAGGACCTAAATAAAATCATGGACAGATAATATCAAAGGTCATAAATATTCCCACATTGCTGAGAATAGAAGTCGATGGAGGGCTGTGTGTTGACGCATCAAATGTAGCACCATTATGATATTGATGGGGTTATGAGTTTGTGGATGTATGAATACTTGTTACAGGGTTGCCAGATATTAGAAACGGTTTTTGGCCACATTCCTAAATTATGTATAAAAATGTTCAAAACATATTAAAACAATCTTGAATTCAGTGAAATTCACTTGAAAGCACTAATTCTATTTACACTGTAGCTATTACAAACCAGTTTACGTGTTCCCATATCTTACTGCAAAAGATGAGTTCACATTTTCTTTTATTCTACTCTCTCAAAAAACTCTAAAAACAATTTCCCTTTGAAATCGACAAGCGCCAGTGTGTGTCAATTATCTTATCCATACATTAGATATTTTCTGATGTCAATAAAAAACCAGTACTGTGAAAGCACTCTTATATTTTGTAGGAAAAGAGAAGGATTCATGACAAAAGGAAAGTCATTGGGGAAAGAATTTATAGTTTGTTCGATAATTAATGTTACTCAGTTGGAATTATTTTTCTCCAAAATTACTTGTTAGATCGAAAAGATGTTTTGGATCCAACTTGAAATTCTCCACGACCCTATGAAACCATTTTTAAGCCCTTAAAAAATATAACTAGATTACAACATTGTCTCTATACATTAAACATTTATAAAAGGTTTTGTGAATGTACATAATGTGCCAATTTTTACAGTACGGCAGAGTCTGTCGACAGTCCCTGTTGATCGCCCGTGTGTTGCCGGGCCCAAAAGAGGAGCAAAGAATAGCAACACTATTTACCTTCCATGCATGTCATACGAGGCGACTAAGGAGGTTATGGGATGGAGTTGGCTGTGTCATCCCATATAGGGTCAGTGACCCAAAGCCATGCTGAAGTCGGATGTGTCAGGCCGAAAGGCGCAGATATCACAGCAGTGCTGTAAACCATGACACAACGCATTCCATTCTCAGGACTACATCCTGCTGATCTGCAGGAGTTTGAGAACGAACGCAGAAGAAGAAAAACAGGAAGAAGAAGTCCCTGTTGATGAGGGGAAATAAGCCATATCTGTTTATTGGTTTTTTTTCTCACTCTCTAACTCTTCAGTAGCTGCGACGCAAAGTATAAATATACTGAACAATTAAAGGCACGATAAAAACAAGCAGACGTCATCAGTGACTGATTGTTCTCTCGATGCAGATTAACTTTAATATTATTATCACATGGATATAATGGAGATATAAAGTAAATAAACATATTATCTATTAAATAATATTGTAAATAGGAAGAAAATGTGCTGGTGCAGAAACTTCATAATTAAGCTGAAAATGTAGAAAAATCTGGCCATACATGACATACCCAAGTCCACTTCATCACCCTTGGGTTTCTGTTTGCGTTTCTGCTCCAGTTTGTCTGTGTCAGTATTGATTGTTTCAAACACGGTTTCTGCAACCTCATGTTGCCAGCGCTCTGACACGACCAGAGGGAAATTTTTGTACAACTCCTGGTCTGCTTCAAGCAACTGTGCAAAGAGAGACAGAGAGTAGTCAAACAAAGGAAAATTTTTGGTTAGGTTTTGTTTATTGAAGTTGACTGAATCAAACAAGTACCACACTGAGTAGTATCAGTGATCTTATTTCTTCACAACTCTATGTCTCTTGTGTTTTTAATAAATTCAGCGATATGGAATTCTAAAATAAAAACCCATCTTTAACCTTCAGCACCCTGTGTTTACAAACCGGGCGGTGCATTCCGCCGGAATTGTGTCATGTCATGATTTCAGTTGGTGTCTTCCACCGCCAGATTTGGTAAACCTGAAACGAATAAAAAAAAATCGAGATTTTTTGACAGAATGTTTTGGCAACATTGAGAAGAAAATTTGTCGCCATTTCTTTAAGATGGCAAATAGCGGGGAAAACGATTTCAAGTGATTTTTACATGGAAATTTGAGCAATTTGTAGTCTTCTGCGTCGTGGCGATGCGACAAGACAGTGAATCATGTTTATTATACTATTTGTCAATAGTATATTCAGTGAAATCATTGTTTAAACATATTTAAAGGCGAAAAAATTGAGAGGCAAGTTCTTCATATGTGATTATTAAATTATGCCACGGTGTTTCCATTATGTAAAATAAATAATAGTTAACAGATTTCACAGCTTACGATCGATCAAAAATACGGTAGGCCTAGATCAAGAAAGGTCTAAATCTGTCTTTATCACTTTCTCACACGTCTCATATCACACACACAAACAAAACTTACACCAATATATGCAGAATTTAATTCTTTATTTATTTGTGCAAATATTATTTAAATATCTATAATAACGAAAATGGTATTGCGATTTCAAAACAGCCATCGACAATTGTGTAAAATTTCCAAAAACCAATCCTGCGGCATTCAGAGAAATTGCGTAATTGTAAACACAGCATGCCTAAGGTTAAAATGTCTGGTTTTATTTGTGTATAATTATTGATAAAGTTACAGCTTTACTCTTGTGTTTTTAATAAATTCAGCGGTATGGGATCCTAAAATTAACCATGACATCCTAATATTAACCAGACTTCAATGTGCGCTCATGGGTTTCCATAGTGCAAAGTGTTGTGCCATGCTAAATGGTAAATAAATAAATATAAAAAAGCATGGGTACTCTTAATATGTAGACATCATTTTCTGTGTCACTACTGCTACTAAACAAAGTTTGGCAAGTATGCAACAAGTGTGCGGCTGTGACTGTGCTGGCGTTACAGATGCATAAATCTTTTGCGTTAATCTTGTATTTCTGGTGATGCAGCCTCTTGCCACTTTATCTTTACAGCATTATAATGATTAGTTTGGACTTATGGTAAAATGGAGTATGATAAGAGCTGTCTTTTTCTGTGACCATTTCTTCTTCTTCTTCAGCGTTCATTCTTAAACTCCCACTGAATCTAGCAGGACCATGGTCTACTAGATTTCCAGCAGGATGTAATCCAGAGAATGGAAATGCGTTGTGTCCCCGTTTTATCTGTGCCAATGGCCCGACACATCCATCTTCAGCGGATGTGTGACCATTTCGTTGTGGAATTTCCTAGAGGAGTTGGTTACTACAGTATTAAAACAAGTTCACTCAACTGTCATATTGAGACATTGTTCTTCAAGGTACAGGCTGAGGGTAGAAGAAGACAAGGTGGACTGTAAAATACATGACTGAATAACATCAAGGACTGCACAGGGTGTGAAGTTTACAAACTCATCAGGATGGTAGAAGTTAGAGATGCATGGAGATCTTTCTGAATTAAATGTCTCAAAGTTGACGCCCCTACGACCTGACGGGTTATGTGTTTTATAATAATAACAATAATCATTATTATTATATGAGGAGTTTGTGCCTGACTTAATGTATTTTTGTTATATTCTTACTATTGACAGTGATAGGATAATTTGTTTTGTTTAGTGCTTCAATTTATTAAATCCATTTCTTTATATTAATAAGCCCCATGCTTCATGAATAATTTGCATTGTATAATTTACGCTCGACATAAAACAACAACAAAATTATTACCCAATCTTCATTTTAGTTAGTTATTTATACCTTTGATCCAGATGGAACATAGGGCAGATTGAACCTACAACCAGAGGACACTTACCTTGATTCCTTTAGTGTCTTCTTCATCAAATGAACCAATATCAAAAGCATCTGCTGCATTGACTTCACCTTTAGGTGGAATCAATGGAGGGGAGTATTTCTGGAGGTAGACCTGCATCCAATCCAAACCTTTAAAAAATGGGTGGTCCTTCACTTCTTGGGCCCTGTGGGGAGATATCAATGTCAGATCATTATTGGAATCTGCTATAATGTTGTGAATAGTACAGTGACTATCTCGCTGTGTGGGGAGATATCAGCTGTCTTCCTCACAGTCCTCTCTCCTCTGGGGAGAGATATCAATGTCAGATCATTATTGGAATCTACTATAATGGAAGAAGACTATTACATTTTGAGTAGGAATTGGCATCAGACTGTTCAGAAAGAATTGACAAACTACTCAATATAATTATTGCCTAAAACCATGACCAAAAAAATACTTGGGCTGATCATGACATCTGAAATAGGATATGAAACTAACTTTAGTCCAGTGATTAGTTACATTGCTACTTAATCCAGTGGTTTAAGATTGATTCTCAGTTGAAAGGGATTTTTTTTTCACACACAAGTGTCCCTAGGAATGGGTTTCAAATCAAATCTGGGAAACTACAAGAAGTTCTTTTTTGCAAAGTCGAATGTCTTGGTGCAACTAAAACAGCAACACAGTGCACCTCTTTCTGCTGTATATGATTTATGATTGCAAGTTATCATCAGCGCACACCGGACAAGTCCTTCTGGTACAGAATATTCTTCTGAGACACAACCTATTATAATCCAGTCCACTCATACACAACCTATTATCATCCAATCATCTCGGACAATACTCAGACATACTACAGAGTGTGATGATTCCTCTTAACTCCTTGAAATAGTAAGGACAACTGAAATTAATGAGTGCAATGATTCCTCTTAACTCCTTACAAGAAATAGTAAGGACAACTGAAATTAATGAGTGCAATGATTCCTCTTAACTCCTTACAAGAAAGAGTAAGGACAACTGAAATTAATGAGTGCAATGATTCCTCTTAACTCCTTGAAATAGTAAGGACAACTGAAATTAATGAGTGCAATGATTCCTCTTAACTCCTTACAAGAAATAGTAAGGACAACTGAAATTAATGAGTGCAATGATTCCTCTTAACTCCTTACAAGAAAGAGTAAGGACAACTGAAATTAATGAGTGCAATGATTCCTCTTAACTCCTTACAAGAAAGAGTAAGGACAACTGAAATTAATGAGTGCAATGATTCCTCTTAACTCCTTACAAGAAAGAGTAAGGACAACTGAAATTAATGAGGTTGAGTATTTCTTTTCCAAGTCCAGAATGAAGATGAACTTCAAATCTGGCTTCATCAGAAATTAACTCTTAGTGGACCAGTGGCAGAACCAAGATTTTTCAGCATGAATCTTTATCTATGACCAATGTCATCAATGTTATTATTAAGCATGTAATTATAATTCCTATAATATGTATTCTATATGTAAATGTTCGACATTTAATTATAATTCCTATAATATGTATTCTATATGTAAATGTTCGACATTTAATTATAATTGCTATAATATGTATTCTATATGTAAATGTTCGACATTTAATTATAATTGCTATAATATGTATTCTATATGTAAATGTTCGACATTTAATTATAATTGCTATAATATGTATTCTATATGTAAATGTTCGACATTTAATTATAATTGCTATAATATGTATTCTATATGTAAATGTTCGACATTTAATTATAATTCCTATAATATGTATTCTATATGTAAATGTTCGACATTTAATTATAATTCCTATAATATGTATTCTATATGTAAATGTTCGACATTTAATTATAATTCCTATAATATGTATTCTATATGTAAATGTTTGACATTTAATTATAATTCCTATAATATGTATTCTATATGTAAATGTTCAACATTTAATTATAATTCCTATAATATGTATTCTATATGTAAATGTTCAACATTTAATTATAATTCCTATAATATGTATTCTATATGTAAATGTTCGACATTTAATTATAATTCCTATATGTATTCTATATGTAAATGTTCGACATTTAATTATAATTCCTATAATATGTATTCTATATGTAAATGTTCGACATTTAATTATAATTCCTATAATATGTATTCTATATGTAAATGTTCAACATTTAATTATAATTCCTATAATATGTATTCTATATGTAAAGGTTCAACATTTAATTATAATTCCTATAATATGTATTCTATATGTAAATGTTCGACATTTAATTATAATTCCTATAATATGTATTCTATATGTAAATGTTCAACATTTAATTATAATTGCTATAATATGTATTCTATATGTAAATGTTCGACATTTAATTATAATTCCTATAATATGTATTCTATATGTAAATGTTCAACATTTAATTATAATTCCTATAATATGTATTCTATATGTAAATGTTCAACATTTAATTATAATTGCTATAATATGTATTCTATATGTAAATGTTCGACATTTAATTATAATTGCTATAATATGTATTCTATATGTAAATGTTCAACATTTAATTATAATTGCTATAATATGTATTCTATATGTAAATGTTCGACAATGACTTCTCTATATGTTTACAATAGTTAAACCTGTATCTGATAATTGTTTTAAAAATAAATTAGGACGAAGTAGATATTTAAAAAAAATTATGCGATAAAATTAGATAAATTCCACTTACAACTTTTTACTTAAACTCATTTACACTTATAGGTCGCCAAACTACTATATTTTATTGCTAAATCCATATGTACATACTTTAGAAAAATTTCATTAATTTTTAATTATAAATACATTAAAAAAAATACTTTACAGTGGTTATGCCATAAATTTTTTTGGTTTTTTTTATAATCATACAATTTTGTACTATTGTTTCTAAAATGTTTAAAAAATTGCTAGAATATAATCCAAGAACACGATCCATAAATGAAAGTCTTCAGTGACTCAATGTTTCACAGGTTTACATTTGTTAAACATAATATTACTGCCAATAATTATATATAAAATAAGATATAGATGAGGGATATTGTTGCTGTTTGTTTGAGAACCCCAGAAATTGTGAGAGATTAGCTCTTACTTCCTATGTGCAGTGGGGTGGTTTTTATGATCTTTCTTTCATACCCAGGAGACTTCAGCTTTCGGTTTAGTGCAATGCCTATTGAAGGAGCCTTCCACTCAGAGGGGATTTATAATTGTATAGAGGACATGCTACAAAGCTTCCATATTCAATATAACAGCATACTAAGGTTTTCTTTTGAATGGGTGGTTTGTTTAGTGGGCCATTGGTGAGACCCACAGATGCAACCGCATGCGTTTATAGATGAGAGATAGGAAAGAGGGAAAAAAATGATAAAATTTCTTGGCCTACTTTATGCAAATGAATAATATTCCCTTACACAACCAGCTCGACAAAACTAAACACATCGTTACGCATATATCCACGAAACTTTTATCACATTTAAAACACAAAAACATTATAATTTATAGAGTTTATATTCTATTTGAAGAATAGATGAGGAAGCCATTGGGAAAAAACAGTTTTAGAATCACAAACACATGCTGCACAAACTACGATTGATTGAAAACAGACGGAAGTGGTGTCAAGTATCGTTAACACTAATTTGGAAATGCTTGAATTGAATATAAACATACTACAGAATATTAATTCTTTATATGCCCAAATGACAAATAGGTTGTCGATTGGTCCTGAGAGGAAAAACAGAAACGACAAATAGGTTGTCGGTTGGCCCTGTAAGAGTTAATGCCATTGTGAGCTTAGAAGGATGCTGTTGTCAACCAACAAAGTACTAGAACTGCCAGTTGTTATATAATTGCAGATAAAATTCCAGGGGAGATCGGAGAACCTATGGACACATCTTGTTCATTCAAGGGGTGATAGTAGCACGTATTTGTGCTGTGAGCAATGATGATGGTCTGACGAATAACTAACATCTATATGGTAATACTTTCACACATCCATAATAATATATATATATAGTCTCAATTGAATATATATTGGGTCTCATCAATGGCTCACTAGACAAACCAACCATGCAACAGAAAACCTTAGTAGATGACATGCCTCTATATTGAGGTCATCTATACAATCCCGTAGTCATAACCTTCAATAACAGTTACCATGTTGTTCCGACAGGCCGACGTTGTGCTTGAACTAGTTACGGGCACGGCGTGGGTGGACAGAACAACAAAGAAACCTGTCGCAAGGGCCAGAGTTGTGCCCTGATGTCGACGTCTGTTTCGGCGCCGTTGGACTCGAAACACCATCGAGTCGAATGGCTGCTGGAACAGAGTGCGGAGCACTTATGGGAATGCCCGTGCCGTGAGGCCAGTTTCTAATCAAGAATCAAGAAGAATATATATATTGATCTTCTCTAACATGCCCTTCAAAGATAATATATTGATATGTATTGATATATAATATATTGATATGTATTGATATATAATATGTTGATATGTATTGATATATAATATATTGATATGTATTGATATATAATATGTTGATATGCCCTAATCCACACTTCCAAGATAACGTATAGGTTACCTCCCACAACCCTTCCAAATAAAAGCATTTTGCATCTTTCTAACCCATTCAAGATCTGACCTTGCAAACCCTTCTGAGGGAGCAGTCACTTGATCTTCCCCAACCCCCAACTTCTCCATGTCGCTCTAGTCAACTTTCAATAAATTGCACATTATTGATATCTAACCCATTTCCTAGACATCCAAGCCTGTCCTCCACATCTCTCTGTAGTAATCCTTCCAATAAATTCCTCATCTCAGTGCTCATTGTGTCTGGCAGGTCTACATTCTGACAAGAAGAGAGAACATAACACAACATGAGTTAGACCACAGTTTGTACATGGTCAACATAAGACTGACACACCAGGAGACAAGTTAGTACAGTTAGTACAAGTGAGATATACTACAGGTGAGAACTTCAAGCTGGGGTATACTACAGGTGAGATCTTCAAACTGAGGTATACTACAGGTGAGATATATGAGCTGAAGTATACTACAGGTGAGATATATGAGCTGAGGTATAGTACAGGTGAGATATATAAGCTGAGATATACTACAGGTGAGATATATGAGCTGAGGTATACTACAAATGAGATATATGAGCTGAGGTATACTACAGGTGATATACGAGCTGAGGTATACTACAGGTGAGATATATGAGCTGAGGTATACTACAGGTGAAATATATGAGCTGAGGTATACTACAGGTGAGATATATGAGCTGAGGTATACTACAGGTGAGATATATGAGCTGAGGTATACTACAGGTGAGATATATGAGCTAAAATATACTACAGATGAGTTAAATGAGCTTGGTATACTACAGGTGAGTTAAATGAGCTGAGGTATACTACAGGTGAGATATATGAGCTGAGGTATACTACAGGTGAGATATATGAGCTGAGGTATACTACAGGTGAAATATATGAGCTTAGGTATACTACAGGTGAGATATATGAGCTAAAGTATACTACAGATGAGTTAAATGAGCTTGGTATACTACAGGTGAGTTAAATGAGCTGAGGTATACTACAGATGAGATACTACAGGTGAGAATTATGAGCTGAGGTATACTACAAGTGAGATCTATGAGCTGAGGTATACTACAGGTGAGTTAAATGAGCTGGGTTAGATAAGATAGATGCAAGAGATGGGACAGTACATCTGGTACAGGATAACCCTCTCAGACACAACCTATTATAATTGAATCCACTCATGCACAACCTATTATCATCCAATCATCTCAGACAATCTATTATCATCCAGTAATCTCAGACACAATCTATTATCATCTAGTCATCTCAGCAATAACCCTGTTTATGTATTAGGCATTAGTTTGTTGATTATCCTCCTCAAACACTGTACATGTTTATAGGTGTTCAGATCTTTATCTCAGTAAATCTTTTAGGGTATAGCGCTTGATTGTTTCTATGTTGTTTCACTGCTCTTTTTGAAATCTTTGTTAGGTGTTCTGTGTGGGCACGGCTATCCTTACTCCCTATCCTGAAGACACCAATGAGTATGTCTTTTCCGTCCAAAGGATGACCATCTGTTATGGTGGTGAGGCTAGCTATATGGTTAGCCTGTTCGTTTCCCTACACACCCACGTGTCCAGGGACAAAGATTAGCGATTTTTTTGCAGTGAGGCCCCATTTTAGGTCTTTCTGATGATTCCACCAATCCCCTACATACATCACCTATTTTGACCTTTTGAATCATATTCATCAAGTAACTTATGCATGCGTGAGAATAAGCTCGTGATTCTAACCAGTTGTAATTATTATCTAGTTATCTCAGACACAACCTATTATCATTCAATCATCTGAGATAACCTATTATCATTCAATAATCTCAAACACAACCTATTATCATCCACTCATCTCAGACACAACCTATTATCATCCAGTCCACTCGGACACACAACCTATTATCATCCACTCATCTCAGACACAACCTATTATCATCCAGTCCACTCAGACACACAACCTATTATCATTCACTCATCTCAGACATAACCTATTATCATCCAGTCCACTCAGACACACAACCTATTATCATTCACTCATCTCAGACATAACCTATTATCATGTAGTCATCACAGACATATCCTATTATCCTCCAGCCTGTTCAGATATTAAATTAACCCAGTCAACAGAGATAAATACCATTGTCATAGTCATCCGGTCTATTTCATGTTTATCCTTAGTCTTATGTTGTCTGAAGGGACTATGTCTGCAACAGATGAGAAAAATAACAACAATGTTTCAAAATGCTTAACAAATTCTCTTCTTCTTCTTCAACTTAACAACACAATCACCTGTTACCTAATATCTGTATAATTAAAAATGATTGCACCTTTTCCCCCAAATACAATGAGATGCGGTTGCAATACCATATCATTGTATTGACAGTATTGTTTATGTTATTTCTCATTCATTGCTGTTTCTTGATAAAAGTCCTCATTGGACCACAACATGGAAAAAGTGTTTGTTTCTTTGTTTTTTTTGGGGGGTTATTTTTCATTGACATTATTTTCGCTATTTATTAGTTACATTAGTAATCAGTGACAATAATACTTTATTATTGTTGTTATCGCTACCGATATCTTTCGAGAGCAATTGCTACATTTAAAAAAAATGTTTACATTTATTTATAAATATTTATATTTTTAGAAATATTTTTCATTGGTTATTGCAGTCGCTAGTTATTGTTAAAGAACTTCTTTCATGTTCGTTTTTAGCGTCTACTGTTAGATGTTGGCATATGGAGAACAAAATATGCTGCATCACAGCTTACAGTGTGGCTGAAATATCTACGACTTTCTGTCTGTCACACCCAACTTAGCACAGAAATCCTAGGTCACTGGTTTTATCTATATATATAATCTGCCTGTCTGTCTATAAACATGTAACCCTACAGGCCATAGGGGTACCACACTGGATGTATGTCCCCCCAAGATTTACATCTTCAACAATGTAGACGGGGAGAAATCTTGTCCTACCCAGTCCTTGATGTTGCCTGTCAATGTTTCTCTTTCTCTTCCTCTGCTTCTTTGATCTTATATAGAATAGTCAACATGATTCTTAACCTTCCGTAATCATCTTTTACAACATTTATGGTAGACATCAAACCAGTAGCTAATTAAGCAATCAATGCAATCATCACAAATGGTGAGATCTTCTAAGGCAATAACTGGAACTTGGACTGCAATGCAATCATTACAAATGGTGAGATATTCTAAGGCAATAACTGGAACTTGGACTGCAATGCAATCATTACAAATGGTGAGATATTCTAAGGCAATAACTGGAACTTGGACTGCAATGCAATCATTACAAATGGTGAGATATTCTAAGGCAATAACTGGAACTTGGACTGCAATGCAATCATTACAAATAGCTAAATATTCTAAAGTAACAACTTGACCAGGGACTGACTATACAATCAATGAACCAAAAACAAAACAAAGCATAATTAAATGGTTAACCCAACAAACATGAACCACAATTTCTGAGACAAGTGAACATAGAAATCTTCCTCACCCTTTGAGTAGCTTGTACAGCATACAACCAAATGAGAACCAGTCAGCACTTGAGTCATAGGCTGTCCCCTTCTGGAGAACTTCAGGAGCCATGTAGCCATGAGTACCGCTGCAGAAACACAAATGTTAATAATAACGAAGATACCTATCAGTTGCTTCTAAACTGCAGGTTTTCCAACAAATACATACCACCATTCTATGCCTTTTACTATTCTATTTTTGGATTGAATGGCATGTGCATATATGGGCTAGTGTGGAATTGCTGTAGAGGAATAATTTAGAAATTCCTTATAGTGGAATTCCTTTATAATGCACAATTTATAACATATTTTCATATATAACAACACATCTAAAAATCCCCAATTATATTTACTTTTTATCTGTTTGTACTGTATATAACACATTTCTGTTATTGCATACATATTTCATTAGTCAGGACCAAGTTGCTATAATGGCATTGGACTGTATAACCTACCATTAAGCTGCATCTGAAGAGCAGGTTTTCAACAAACATATACTACCTATCTATGCCTTTCACTATTCTATTTTTGGGTTAAAATGCATGAGAACATAGACTGCTAGATCAACAACTGTTCTTTACAGATTTTTGTGTGTCTATGGGAAAAAGATACTTTTCCATGTCCACAATAAAGGTGCTGGGCTTGAAATGTGGACGTGGCAAGAAATGAACACTATTATGGAGGCAAAGAATGTTTACCAACCAACAGGGAACTGAAATTGTCAGTTGTGTAATTGCGGATATACTCTGGGGAGATTGGAGCACCTACGAGTGTGTCCTGATCTCTCGACTAATTAACTATTGTCATGATCTTCCCAAGAGCTATTTTATTGGTCTTGTGCTATTTGAGTTATTAATTTATCTATCTATTATCTTTTCTCTTCTTTTACTGTAAGGCGTCGCACAATTGAATGGTGATCGGTTTTCGGGCTATGGCACATTTGGTCCCTTGATATACAGCAATATTGTGATGTCTCATCTTGATTCTTGATTAGAAAACTGGCCTCACAGCACGTGGGGCATTCCCATAAGTGCTCCAGACTCTGTACCAGCAGCCATTCGACTTGATGGTGTTTCTAGTCCAATGCAGCCGAAACAGACATCGACATCAGGGCACAACTCTGGCCCTTGAGACAGGTTTCTTTGTTGTTCCGCCCACCCACGTCGTGCCCATAACTAGTTCAAGCACAACGTTAGCCTGTCGTAACAACATGGTAACTGTTATCGAAGGTTACAACTATGGGATTATATAGATGACGTGCCATGAAGCTTATATAAGAAGATAACCTCAATATAAAGGCATGTCATCTACTAAGGTTTTCCGTTGCATTTTTGGTTTGTCTAGTGAGCCATTGGTGAGACCCACAGACACAGCATGCGCATGTGATGTCTCAGAATGTTGGTAACTCCTTCAACCCACCTTCTTCTATGTCTTCCTCTGTATCTTGCTGTTTTTCATTTTCATGTTGTATGCTCCTGGCGAATAAGGGTTCATTCTCATTAAGTGACAAAACTATTTCAGTCTCTGTTCTTCCAATATATTTGACCAAAGATGTTGTTCCAACAGTTCATGTAATCTCTTCATTCCTCATATGATCTCTTCATTAGACATCTCCTTTCACATGTAGTAAGAAATCTCTCTTGATCTTTTGTTAGTGTCCATGTCTGACATTGATAACACAATGTTGGTGAAGATTGAATTTATGATTTACCTTTTGGTTTCCATCGAGATCAATTTATTTGAATTATGAAAAACAAATAAGTATGAAGCCAGAGGCTACAGAGATATGGTTCTTCAGCAGAATATTTCCCGCCGAAGACGGATATGTCGGGCCAGGATTCAAACCCAGTATCTTGGCCATTACAGACTCACTGTTTAACCATGCAGCCACAGAGCCGGACCAATTTCACAATACTCATGTGTATTTGAACCATAGAACCATTCTTTGCAATGGAGTACCGTCAATGCGTATTCAAATTCAAGTGCTAGGTCGTTATATCAAACCAATTTCTTTTATGGATGTGAAGCCTGGACTGTAAATAAAAATACCTAAAGTGAGCGGGAAGCTACTGGGATGTGGTTTCTTAAAAGAATGATGAAAATATCAATCATGGACAGACAAGAAAAATAATGTAGAAGTGCTAAGAGATACTGGAGTAAAAATACAAATTATATCAAAAATGAGAAGCAGACAGTTAAGATTTTTACGCCGCGTGACGAGAAGAGCAAAACTTGAACATTTAGTAACCACCGGAAAGATCAAAGTGGGAGAAGAGACAAGAAGACAGAGAAGATGATGGATGGGTTGTCATTGTGGCATGGGAGAATTTCACCAACTGAACTTATTAACAACACAAGAGACAGAGAGTGGTGGAGAAACATGGTGGCTTATGTCACTGGGCGTGGCATTTGATTGATTGATGGACATTGTGAGCCACAGCTTATAAAATCTATAATAAGTGAGACAGCTGTATAACAATAGTACTGATATAAACACATAAGCTTAATCAGCAGCATAATGTATGCTAGATGTAAGTCGACATGATTCCAACATGCGGCCGCAATCTAAATGCAGCGTTGATTGCGTTCATTGTAAAGGTGATCGATCTTGTTATACATAAGTAGTATTATAAATGGACAGCTAAAAAGACAAATCAAGAAGTGTTAAGATCAATAAATGTCTAAGAAGATTAGCTCCTTAACAACATCTTAACAAGATAGCTGTTTTTTATCACATTAAGAGACATAATCGCATGGAAAGATTAATAGCTGAAGGTAAAGTTGATGGCAACAGGGGAAGAGGGCGCCCAAGACGATGATGGTGCCGTGATATATCAGATTGCTTAAACATGTCTCTGGCTGTGGCAGGTTGATTCGCCCGAAATCGTGGCATGTTCAGAGAATCCATAAGAATGTCTTATGATGATGAGTACCGGTATTATAAAATCTATACAAAAGGGAGATGGGGTTATGACAGAAATCAGCTTGAGAACTACTATGCTAACTGAATAACATACTTACACACTTGCATGAGGCTTCTTCTTGGAAAAATCACATGCTAACCCAAGGTCAGATATCCGAACATGCCCATTCTCATCCAGCAAAATGTTGGCAGGCTAGAAGATACAAACATAAACGTTTATTGTGACCCACAATTCCCGAACTAGTAATAGCCACCCATTGCAGGTCCCTATAACAATGGCTTTAGATCTGTAATGTTGAATGTCATTGATGCGTTCAGAGATGTGTCCTAGTACACAATCCAGAAGAAAAATATGTGGGGCAAAAGTGATTAGACACTAGTACATGAATGTTAAAGACAATGTGTGGTTTATAATCAGAATTCCACAGCAACTACCCATTTGTAGACACTGCTCTCATCTCAATGAAACAGTGGAACATCTCCTTATTGACTGCCTTTACTTCTCAACTTCCAGGGAAAAATGTATACAGACACCCTTAACAGTCACTAACTTACTGTATGTATCATTAAGTCAGCTTCAGAAGACCTGCACTTTTTTAAGAATGTCATTATGCAGACAAGAGTAGAACTGTGCAGCCCGCCGAAGAGGGATGTGTCGGGTCCATTGGCACAAATAAAACGGCAACATAACACATTTCCATTCTCTGGACTACATCCTTCTGGAAATCTAATAGGACCATGGTCCTGATACAAGAGATATCCAGTGGGAGTTTGAGAATGAACGCTGAAGAAGAAGAAGAACTATGCAGCAGCATTTGGATATCAGCAACAACATAGAATAAAAATAGGATAAATTAGACTTGGTAGAAACATATAGTGGTAACATATACTAAAAAAGGGCTCAAAAGGAACAGAGGACTGACATCATTGTACTCTGGTTAGCCCATATGATATACAGATGTTGGCTGTGCTATCTTTTCTCTGCCAGCATATGTTCTTTATGCCACTGAGATGTTTTGTGACAGTATTCAAACTACTAGACTTAGTCTACTGATGCACTTTGTCAAACCACTCATTATAGTCTGTTGATAGTATGGTTTTCAGGATGTAGTCCAGAGAATGGAATGCATTGTGTCATGGTTTACAGCATGGCTGTGATATCTACACCCTTTTGTCTGACACAACCGACTTCAACATGACTTTTGGGTCAATTCGACCTGTGGGAATGGGACAGCTTCATCCACAAGCTTTCTTAGTCGCCTCTTACGACACAAATCATTCTTCATTCCCCCCCCCCCCCCCCCAAGACTTAATAACATAATCCTAAGGCCAAAGGGAGACTTATTCAACCAATTTTGTCCCAAAGCTAATACCTTTATTTTAAAATCTGAATTCTCTTTAAATTTGTCATCTATGTATTGCCAGAGCCCAAAAGAGAAGCAAATAATAGCGGTTTTCCATGGATGCTGTAAGCGTCGACCAAGGAGGTTTTGGGGTGTGGGGTTGGCTATCCCATTTCATAGAGCAGGGATTCTCAAACTTTTCATGCAGGGAGCACCACTTACATGTAATACTGAGTTTGGAGCATTATACAATATAATACGTTGAATGGAAATTTGAATATGAAAACTGCCCATAGAAACTTCTTTATTGCACTTTACACATCCCATACCTGTTAATTTTACTCATAATTGTTGATAGTAATAACACTATTCATGTAGGTTTTCACAACAAATTTTGGTCCATGTTAAGCAGATGTGGCCTAATTTTTTACAGAATTAATCTCATACATTATTTAGTGAAACGAACTGTGGCTAAAGGCAGCATCTATCGATCAGCGCATAATGCACTGAAAGGCCTGGAACACTCTTGGGAGGGGGTGGCTCTCAGTGCGTTATGTGAAGATCTATTTAGCTCTAGCAGACGCTTCATGTTTTTTTTATCTCTGTGTCACAGAAGCTCAATGAAATCAAACCTATAATTAAAAAATGAACTGTTATCACATGAGGCCACATTTGCAATAACATGTACCCAAAGTTTGAAATTTTGAGAAAACTCATGATCATTAGTGCTAATAAACAACTATTTAACTTGCATGGTGTGAGCACCACACATGATTACAAGAGTACACTGGTGCACATTGACAAAACATATCTTGAGATCACACACATTGACAAAAAATGCATTGAGATCCCTGTATACCACACACATGGACAAAACATAGCTTGAGATCCCTGTATACCACACACATTGAGTAGGCATACCTTGAGATCCCCGTATACCACACACATGGACAAAACACACCTTGAGATCCCCACACACATTGACAAAACATATCTTGAGATCACACACATTGACAAAAAAATGCCTTGAGATCCCTGTATACCACACACATGGACAAAACATAGCTTGAGATCCCTGTATACCACACACATTGAGTAGGCATACCTTGAGATCCCCGTATACCACACACATGGACAAAACATACCTTGAGATCCCCACACACATGGACAAAACATAGCTTGAGATCCCTGTATACCACACACATTGAGTAGGCATACCTTGAGATCCCTGTATACCACACACATTGAGTAGGCATACCTTGAGATCCCCGTATACCACACACATGGACAAAACACACCTTGAGATCCCCACACACATGGACAAAACATAGCTTGAGATCCCTGTATACCACACACATTGAGTAGGCATACCTTGAGATCCCTGTATACCACATACATTGAGTAGGCATACCTTGAGATCCCTGTATACCACACACATTGAGTAGGCATACCTTGAGATCCCTGTATACCACACACATTGAGTAGGCATACCTTGAGATCCCTGTATACCACACACATTGAGTAGGCATACCTTGAGATCCCTGTATACCACACACATTGAGTAGGCATACCTTGAGATCCCTGTATACCACACACATTGAGTAGGCATACCTTGAGATCCCTGTATACCACACACATTGAGTAGGCATACCTTGAGATCCCTGTATACCACACACATTGAGTAGGCATACCTTGAGATCCCTGTATACCACACACATTGAGTAGGCATACATTGAGATCCCTGTATACCACACACATTGAGTAGGCATACCTTGAGATCCCTGTATACCACACGCATTGAGTAGGCATACCTTGAGATCCCTGTATACCACACGCATGGACAAAACATACCTTGAGATCCCTGTATACCACACGCATGGACAAAACATAGCTTGAGATCCCTGTATACCACACACATTGAGTAGGCATACCTTGAGATCCCTGTATACCACACACATTGAGTAGGCATACCTTGAGATCCCTGTATACCACACACATTGAGTAGGCATACCTTGAGATCCCTGTATACCACACACATGGACAAAACATACCTTGAGATCCCCACACACATGGACAAAACATACATTGAGATCCCCACACACATGGACAAAATATACCTTGAGATCCCCACACATATGGACAAAACATACCTTGAGATCCCCACACACATGGACAAAACATACCTCGAGATCCCCACACACATTGACAGGACATACCTTGAGATCCCTGTATACCACACACATTGAGTAGGCATACCTTGAGATCCCTGTATACCACACACATGGACAAAATATACCTTGAGATCCCCACACATATGGACAAAACATACCTTGAGATCCCCACACACATGGACAAAACATACCTTGAGATCCCACAAACATTGACAGGACATACCTTGAGATCCCTGTAGACAACAAAGCGGCTGTGCATATGCTCAAGCCCTAGCATAACTTCTGCAGCATAAAACCGCACTTCCTTCTCTGCAAAGATTCCATGTTGAGACAGATGATAATGAAGGTCACCTCCATTCATGAGATCAAGGATGAAACACAGCTTCTCTGGTGTTTGAAATGCGTAGGTCATACACACAATGAAAGGACTCCCTTCCTGTAGTCACAAATACATAGACAATAAAAAGACATTATTATTATTATTATTATTATACTAGAACAGTATATATTACTATACTATATAAATATATATTACTAATATATATATATATATATATATATATAAATGGATAACTCCGTAATTCTGTGATGTGTTTGTCCGATATAGAAATCTAAACGACCTGACGGATTCTGATTAAATTTGGCACTGTGACTCATTTGGCATGGGTCGATATGAGAAACCCTAAAAGTTCTCCGGTGGTCCGACACAGCTGACCATTAATATGATTGGTTAACCTTTTATCTCTGACCATTTCACAAAGGTCAAATAAACAAATGGTGGGGTAAGACCTAGAAATAATGATGCATTTGAATCAATATTTTACTCTATTTTAACAGGTTCACTATTATTTCTTCTTGCTGTTTGCTAAAGTCATGTATAAGTTTTTCTATGGAGTTATTTCAGACTATTGTTTTCATCTGCCTTTCTATCTTTTTAAAAATCATATCAATTAATCATCAAATTTACCGATAAATTGTCATGGAGTACGCAACATTTAAACAATTACAGTTTAATGCGTCTTCCATGTATTTGGATTAGCTCATTTCGTACGAGTACGAAGTATATTATGCAAGGGACTGTGGGTATTCGATCATAAAGATGTTGTTTTTTTTTTAAATTGTTAATATATAGAAAATGAAACATATCAAAGTCACAGCTAAATCATAAGAAAAATATTCACATCTATTCTATTTTTCTTTTTTTGTTTTCCCCATGTGTACTATGTCCATATCTGAACAAAGTGGCACATTACCTGCTGAGAGTACCACTCATAGCACATATCTCCACAGAGATCTCAGAAAAAATGTCAACTATAAAAATAAATAAGATGTTATGAGCCGGATTTGAACCCTTGACTTCTTGAGCAAAAGGCAAATGGCTTATCCACTACTTCAAGGTTGTATGAGCACTGCACTATATGTGTCATCAAACAAAATCTAATGCTAGAATTTCAATATCTTGGTAGTTTACTCACATCAGATTTGTCGATCTCCATTATATATTGGAGGGGAGTTGGACGCCTCAAACAATTTTTATCCTCAGCGCTGAGAATGATTGTGGAAAAATCTTGACCTGTCAAGCTTTTGATATTGTTTGTCCACGATTTCCTTTGGTTTCCTGTGTTCTTCCACTGTATCCTGCAATATTGTTCTTGACAAGGAATCATATCAACATACATGTCCAACCATGCAAGCTTTTGTCTTTTTACTCTTGAAAAGTAGTGATTCTTGTGAACCTGCGAGGACTCTCTACTTTAGTTCTTACATACACATTTGTCTTATGCTCTCTATAGAAAACTCACAAAATTAATATATAACACTTGTATTCAAACGCCTGTATCTGTTTCTCTATGCCTACAGTGAGTGTATCATTAGTCGTATTTCTATGAGCATAAGACATAATTGGCGGCATCCAACTCCCCTCCAATATATAATGGAGATCTACAAATCTGATATGAATTAACTGCCAAGATATTCAAATTCTAGCATTTAATGTTAATGTTTGATAGTTTATCTGGATATTGTCTGCTGATGGTGTTCTACTTATTGCCAAAGCTTGTGTTTAATCAATGTCCGTGTCATGGCTCCAAGAGCTCAGCAACATCCTGCCACACATTAACACCTGCACCATTGTTAGTATTTCCACCTATGTTTTTGAGGGCAACAATGTGATTTTCTATGCATGTCTAAGGATGTTTCAGGTTTGAACTAGCTGTTCTGTCCCGTTAGTCAAAGTGACTAATCTACCATCTAGTTGGATGCCATAATGAAAATAGCCGATACAGCAGCCAAGCTGTAAACAGTGATACACCACAATCTGTTCAACATACTACAAACTGTTAACTAACAGGAGTTTGTGAACACCCTCAATCAAGTAAATGATCTGTTTAAAAAAACTGAGAATCAAACAAAGGTGCTTGTAGGTTTCTGTGGCGATAGAGACACAAGACAGTGAAAAAAAGGTTGAACACCATGACAAACGTTAGCTTTCAGCATGGTGAACTGTCGGTGAACGACACCTCGGCTAAGAGGGCAAAAGAGCCAGGGTCCAACTCCTCTGTTGAGTTCTTCCCCTTAAGGAACCAGGCTCATGGATGAGAAACGGTTCAGTACCCAATGGGCACAGCACGTCCAATTACACGAGGCAAGTTCATAGACAGTGGAACACCTTGTGCGAGTCAGACGAGAGCAAAAATCGTCTGGGCGAAGAGTCACCACTACGCGTGCCTGGAGACAGATATAGAGGCTGTCACAGGCTAAGGGTAGCCCACCCGAATTGTCAAGGCATGCCGAAATCGGATGTGCTAGGCCTACAAGGCGCATAACGGTGGCACAACGTAATCACACTCCCGGCGGAAATCGCACGGATATCTGTGATCGTTACAATGGAGCGAATGAAAAACAAACAAGCATGGTGAACAGTGAGAAAGTACTGAAACTAATTTTTATGTACGGCTGGTTGACTATATTATCAGTATGGTTACAGACATGCAGCATTCAATGGTAGTAGTAAATAACGCTGAATGTATTAGTTACCACAGCAGAATATGGATGTGTTGAGCCATTGGTGCAAATGAAAAAATATCAGTTGTTAATCCTAGTTGAGAGTATCTTTAATGATGTATGGAATAATACACCAGATTTCCGATCCCAGGACTACATCCTGTTGAAAATCTTGTTGGAAACCATTGTTCGCTATAAGAGAGATCCCATGGGAGTTTGAGAACGAATCCCCCCCCCCCCCCCCAAAAAATAACCAAGTGCTTGGAAAGAAATGATGAAATAATAGCAGATTCAGCAGATAACTAAACAGGACAAGCTCCAGATTTCCAGAAAATCAATAAAAGACCAGAACTGAGGTGCAAGAATCAATAACAGAGGGTGGGACTCTGAGTCTCAAGTGAAAGGAATCCTGGCTTAACCTTAACACTGACAGTAACACACATCATCGGTTTCTCATCTTCAGGTTTTTGACAAATTTATGGGGAGTGTGTCTGGACCTGCCTTTCTGAGGATAATATTTGTAAAGTATGTTTGAACCAAGAGGAATGAGGAAAATATTTGGATAATTTATGGGAAGTACGCTTTGAACCAGGCTGAGAAAGATCTATCTCATTGTTCCAACAGTTTTTGTAATCTCTTCATTTCTCAAATGATTTCTTCTCATTCTGTTTGCTTTTTTTTAGACATCTCATTTCACACATAGTAAGCTTTCTATGCTGTTCTTTAGTTAGTGTCTATGTCTGACATTGATAAAACAATGTTGGTATCAAGATTGAATTTATGATTTGCCTTTTAGTTTCCATCAGGATAGATTTGTATATCATGATTAGTATTAAGTTCCTTTATATATCTGGTTTTTGAACTCTTGCCTTGATCCATTCTACCATCATCATCATCATCAGGTGCCATGCTGGCTGGCGTAGGCAGTCATGGCTCTCCACAGCTCTCTGTCCACAGTATTATGTATCAAAGTCGTTGTTGTTTCCTTGCCGTGCCAGGTTGTCAAACTGTCTAATATTTTCTCACGTTGTCTCCCTCTGTCTCTGTTGCCTTCAATTTTGCCTGTTGTGACTATGTTCTATAAACCTGCCTGTTTCATGAAGTGTCCAAAAAAAAGAAGATTGCCTTTTTTCTTATATTGTTGATCAAGGTCCGTTTCGTATTTGACTCTTTCAACACGTCTACATTAGTTTTTCTGGCAGTCTATGGTATTCTCAGCATTCTTTTGTAGAACCACATCTCTGTTGCCTCTATTTTACCATCCATTCTACCATTATCTGTAAAAATGCTCCCAAGATATTTACATTTCTTGATTCAGTAGTTGATCAATTATCTTTATGTTGATTGAATTGGATTCTCTACCTATAGATAATACTTCTGGTTTTTTTTCTGTATTGATCTTCATGCTGAGGATATATTAGGACAATTTATGGTTAGTGTGTTTGAACTAAGGTGTTGAAATGGGTGAAGTAAGGAAATTTTTAAGGAAAGCCACAGAAACATGGACAATAACATCCAAAATAGCAGAACACCTCATAAACTCCATTAAAGAAAACAGTGAAAAACAAAACCTATTTCTGAATGGAAACAAGACCAACATTATGACAAGTGACAAAACCACTAGCAAGTTCTCAATCAGTATCAACAACAGTGAATTATAAAGAGTCACCAGTTTTTAATACCTTGATTCTTTTATCAACGGTAATGGTGATTGCTATGAAGAAGTTGGAGGTTAGCTATCTCATCAAAGCTGATACAAATGAAAAACATATGGCTGAGCTGCTGCAAAACAACAAAACTAACATTCCAAAGAGCTTGTATATTCTCAGTGGCAATATATGGGTGTAAATCCTGGACAATCACCAACAAAGTGAAAAATAAAATATCAGCATTTGAATGAAAATGTTACAGAAAAATCCTGAGAATACAATGGACCAAAAAGATCACCAATGTAGCCACTCTGTGAGAAATGAATGTAACAGAAAACTGGCTAAACTGCATGGTTCTTTCCAGAAAAACTACAATATTTTGGCTGTATCAAATGCCATGACAGCCTAGAGAAAACCATAACAGGGGGGGGGGAGGAGAGAAGAAATGATGCAATGGAGATGAACAAGAGGCAGACCAAGAAGATGGGCACAAGATATGAAAGATCACCTCGACATGACAGTAACAGAAGTAGGAAGGCTGGCTTCAGATCAACAGAAGTTTTGAAAGGCTGTAATGACTGCTAAATACTGTTACGGATATACTACCTGATGACTGTTTAAACTTGGCTGAGGATGGTATTGGAACAATTTATGGTTAGTGTTTGAACCTGCTGAAGACGATACTGGGACAATTTATAGAAAGTGTGTTTGAACTTGACTGAACTTAGGAAGACACACTATCCTATGAAAAAACAATGCAAACCTTTCCTCCATTTATCTTGAGACTTAAGGAAAAGAAATGAGAGGTAGGAAGAAAAATAAAACCAGACAGTATCAGTTGTCAATCCCAGTATGATCTATTTGAATTTTCAACAACGTCTGGAATTCTAGAGTTTTGGAATCTCCAGAGAAGTTAAGAATAGCATGAGAGTGTGTGTTCTGAAGTAACTTGAGACTGTGTGGGAGAGTAAGTTCTGAAGTAACTTGAGGCTGTGTGGGAGAGTAAGTTCTGAAGTAACTTGAGGCTGTGTGGGAGAGTAAGTTCTGAAGTAACTTGAGACTGTGTGGGAGAGTAAGTTCTGAAGTGAGACTGTGTGGGAGAGTAAATTCTGAAGTAACTTGAGGCTGTGTGGGAGAGTAAGTTCTGAAGTGAGACTGTGTGGGAGAGTAAGTTCTGGGCAGTGTTGAAGAGTTGATTGAGGCTAGTGTGTGAGAGTTAATTCCATGCCATATGGATGCATCTTATATATTTTGAGATCCACTTTATATTTTTGAGATCAATCTTATACTTGTACAATTTATCTTGTACCTTTGAGATCCATCTTACAGCAGTGACATCCATCTTGTACCTATGAGATCCATCTTACAGCAGTGACATCCATCTTGTACCTTTGAGATCCATCTTACAGCAGTGACATCCATCTTGTACCTTTGAGATCCATCTTACAGCAGTGACATCCATCTTGTACCTTTGAGATCCATCTTACAGCAGTGACATTCCATCTTGTACCTATGAGATCCATCTTACAGCAGTGACATCCATCTTGTACCTTTGAGATCCATCTTACAGCAGTGAAATCCATCTTGTACCTTTGAGATCCATCTTACAGCAGTGAAATCCATCTTGTACCTTTGAGATCCATCTTACAGCAGTAAAATCCATCTTGTACCTTTGAGATCCATCTTACAGCAGTGAAATCCATCTTGTACCTTTGAGATCCATCTTACAGCAGTGAAATCCATCTTGTGCCTTTGAGATCCAATTTATGCATTTGAACTGTTTTTCCAAAGTATTTCTATGCCTGCATTGCGGTGTGTTCACATTTTTGTTGGTGATATGATTTTCTGCAGGATCAGGTCTCAACCCCCAAATCTAACCCTATCCAAACATTTTTTTTAATAACAAACATGGTAGGCAACAACGTTACTACCTTGACTTTCACATCCGACTGCAATAAAACTGCCTTACATAAAATCACATTATCAATGTAATCTGTCACATACAAACATAAGACACATCACCAGCTTTAGTTTTATTCTCTCACCTGACACCAGTAATTAAACAAATCATAAAAACTGTCTGCCAAAGGGAACAGTTTCAAGATCGCATAAACCTAACCAACAAAAATTGCTTCATATAAAACATGAAGATCGATGCAGGAAAAACATAAAACATGTTCGTGAGATAAATATTTTTTCAATGAAAACAAAAAATTAGAGATGTCATTCACCTCCTTCATCTGCATTCATTCTCAAAAGCCTGCAGATTAGCAGAATGTAGTCCGGAGAATTGAATGCTATGCATCATAGTTTAAAGTTTAACTGCGGTATCTGCACCGTTCGGCTGATACATCTGACTTCAGCATGGTTTGCGGATCACTTTGACCCTCTATGGCTAATTCCACCACCAAACCTCCTTGGTCACTTCGTATACTATGCACAGCTGGTAATGCTGTTGCTATACTCTGTGCTCCCCTTTCAGACCCTAGCAACACATGGGCAAATAAAGGCTTTACTTCAATCTGATATTGCCAACTGTGATCTTCTGAATGAATATTTTGTTCCTATTGCCCACTTCATTGGGATATTTGATTGCCACCTTGAATTTCGTATTGTTTACATGTCAATAGTGTCTCTAGTGCCTCTGTTGTGGTAACATTGTTTTTATTGATTTTCACTGTTTGTTTTATATATTCTTGACAAAGACCTAACAGTTCGAAATGGGAAAAATATCTTGTGTATTGCCATTTGAATTTTTTCGTGTTTACACCCCATAGCCCCTTAGTGATAGTCAGTCAGTTGCGTTCAAGTGAAACTTCACAAACCTTTGTTCTATGTAAATACTATTGTTATTGCCCACTGTAACATTATTATTGAATGTTTTGTTCCTATTGTCCATTGTAATCTTCTGATTGGATACTTAGCTATTATTGCCAATTGTAATCTTCTGATTGGATACTTAGCTATTATTGCCAATTGTAATCTTCTGATTGGATACTTAGCTATTATTGCCAATTGTAATCTTCTGATTGGATACTTAGCTATTATTGCCAATTGTAATCTTCTGATTGGATACTTAGCTATTATTGCCAATTGTAATCTTCTGATTGGATACTTAGCTATTATTGCCCATTGTAATCTTCTGATTGGATACATAGCTATTATTGCCAATTGTAATCTTCTGATTGGATACATAGCTATTATTGCCAATTGTAATCTTCTGATTGGATACTTAGCTATTATTGCCAATTGTAATCTTCTGATTGGATATTTTGTTCCTATTACTCACTGTAATCTCATTGAGTGTGCATATCAACTCAAGATTAATATAGATACAACAAGGATGTGAGAGCATCCAAGACAGACTTACCCCGGTACTAACAAGAGACAGCATAATCCTCTCATTGAGTGCTAATGTCTCTCCACCCTTCATCTTAATTCTCTTTTTGTCTAAGCACTTCATAGCATACCTGTCAGAACAAACAGCAGCATTTCTTACTAGTGATATATACACACACACACACGCAAACATTAGCATTTATTATTAATGATATACACACACACACACACACAGAAAAACATCAGCATTTCTTACTAGTGATACTCACACACAAACTGTACACACAGACAAACTGTACTTAAGACTTCTTCTTTACCGTTCATTCTCAAACTCCCGTTGGATCTCTCTATAACAGGACAATGGTCCTACTAGATTTCCAGCAGGATGTAGTCCAGAGAATGGAAATGCGCTGTCACCATTTTATTTGTGCCAATGGCCCAACACACCCGTCTTAAGTATAACTTAAGTCTAGCTCCACACATAGATCTTATGCATGTGAACATACTTACACAATAATGAATTGATAAAATGTACCTACATTTTTCCTGTGTCTGCCTTTCTGCAGCCA
Organism: Meghimatium bilineatum; assembly: GCA_034231615.1. Classification (NCBI taxonomy): domain Eukaryota; kingdom Metazoa; phylum Mollusca; class Gastropoda; order Stylommatophora; family Philomycidae; genus Meghimatium; species Meghimatium bilineatum. The sequence continues at coordinate 8,084,996 of CM067304.1, read as the reverse complement.
TAAACCTCTCCGAAGCCACCCCTGCCGATAATCCTATGTACACTAAAGTCGTTCATTGTTAACTGTGGACACATAGACAATTATATAATACATTTTAGACAAATATTTTTAATATAAATCTATGTCTATGTCTAAAATTCTAGACTATTCAGTAACAAATATTTGTAAGATAAATCTGCCTATGTCTCAACTTCTAGACTATTCAGTAACAAATATTTGTAATATAAATCTATGTCTATGTCTAAAATCCTAGAATATTCAGTAACAAATATTTGTAAGATAAATCTCTGTCTCAAATTCTAGATTAGTTAGTAACACAAATATTTGTGAGATAAATCTATGTCTATGTCTCAAATTCTAGATTAGTTAGTAACACAAATATTTGTGAGATAAATCTGTCTTAATCTCAAATTCTAGACAATTTGTCTTCATCGTTTAAAATATTCTAAATAGTACTACATCCCAGAAACCTCTAGGGTAGTAAGAGCGCTGCGGAAGATATATCAACATAGATATCTCCATTTTTGACTGTCCTCTGTCGCATGGACAAGCGTGTATAATTAAGTAAATTCCTTGGCGTTGTCAATCCATTACTTTTTCTGTTCCCCATCATGTCTGGTGACATGCCCTAACCACACCAGCTTGCTTCATTTAACTGTTGATATACGTGATTCTTGGAATCCTTCGTGCATGTTTACGTTATCTCTGACATTCGTTTGTTACATGATCTCTATATGTGATTCTTGGAATCCTTCGTGCATGCTATGTTATCTCTAAGATTTGTTTGTTACATGGTCCCTATAGCAAATCTAGTATCTGTCCAAAGCACTTATGTTCAAGACCTGAATCTTTCTCTCTAGATCTGCAACGAGTGTCCAGCTCTCGCATCCATCAACATGATTGATAAAACCGATGTGTTGTAACACAGAGTTGGAGGAGTAGTACTGTCTATCTTAATGTAGTCTTGTACACTCAAAAATTACATGTTGAGCTATTTCATATGGGTGAATGCAATTGATAACGTTAGGTAGGTGAGTTGGGTTTATTCTGTTCATCTGGTAGTTCAGCCAAGCCCTTCACCAGAATAGCACTTCTCACTGAACCCACACAGCGTTATATATAATGGCTGACTTGGTACTTATTATGCTTTCCTTGGCAGGATAAACAAGGTATACACAATGTAACTAATGATTAATCACATCAGCCAAGATTTGTTACACAGTTTAGAATCAGCAGCAAGACTATTCTTGAGAACATGGTTCAGTTCAATGTGTCCTAACACACCTATGTCTGAACACAACAACCACAACACACCTACATCTGAACACAACAACCACAACACACCTAAACACAACAACCACAACACACCTATATCTGAACACAACAACCACAACACACCTATATCTGAACACAACAACCACAACACACCTATATCTGAACACAACAACCACAACACACCTATATCTGAACACAACAACCACAACACATCTAAACACACCTATATCTGAACACAACACACCTATATCTAAACACAACAACCACAAAACACCTATATCTGAACACAACACACCTATATCTGAACACAACAACCACAACACACCTATATCTGAACACAACAACCACAACACACCTATATCTGAACACAACAACCACAACACACCTATATCTGAACACAACAACCACAACACACCTATATCTGAACACAACAACCACAACACACCTATATCTGAACACAACAACCACAACACACCTATATCTGAACACAACAACCACAACACACCTATATCTGAACACAACAACCACAACACACCTATATCTGAACACAACAACCACAACACACCTATATCTGAACACAACAACCACAACACACCTATATCTGAACACAACAACCACAACACACCTATATCTGAACACAACAACCACAACACATCTAAACACAACAACCACAACACACCTACATCTGAACACAACAACCACAACACACCTATATCTGAACACAACAACCACAACACACCTACATCTGAACACAACAACCACAACACACCTACATCTGAACACAACAACCACAACACACCTATATCTAAACACAACAACCACAACACACCTACATCTGAACACAACAACCACAACACATCTAAACACAACAACCACAACACACCTACATCTGAACACAACAACCACAACACACCTACATCTAAACACTACAACCACAACACACCGACATCTAAACACAACATACCAACATCTTGACTCAACAAGCACAACAAACAAATACTTACATTTATATTTAACTCTAAGTTTTTCCACTGACAAAACCGTGTATATTTTTCACTGATAATAGAAAAACAGATGTACAAGTTAGGAAACATCATGAGACATACAAGCAGAGCGTTTCACTACTGGGAGATGAATAGATGTACACATTATGAGAGAGACATGTACAAGTTGGGAGTGAGATAGATGTACAAGTCTGGAGAGAGACATGTACAAGTTAGGAGAGAGACATGTACAAGTTAGGAGACATGTACAAGTAGGGAGAGAGATAGATGTACATGTTTGAAGATAGACAGATGTACATGTTAGGAGATAGATAGATGTACAAGTTAGGAGAGAAACATATGGTCACATAAGGTGATCAAACAATAGCAATATCATTACATGCCAGGAATGTTGTAAGATGTAATTAAATCACAAGTTAATAATAATGATGATGATGATAAGTAATTTCTTTAGCCGTAAGCAGGTAGCTCGATACATGATGATGATGACATAATTCTTTTAGCTGTGAGCAGGTATCTCGACACATGATGATGATGAAATAATCTCTTTAGCCGTGAGCAGGTATCTCGACACATGATGATGATGAAATAATCCATTTCGCCGTGAGAAGGTAGCTCTTGACACATGATGATGATGAAATAATTCTTTTAGCCGTGAGCAGGTAGCTCAGAGGCTTTCTGATAAAAGCACATGTTTTTCGAAGTTCATTAACTAGGGCGAGACTCTGATTCATATAATGTCTTAAAGGCATGGATCTGTAGGGAGTGTGTATTGATGTTTATCCGTCAAAGGGAGGCATTCCAGTGTGCCAGTATCCCAGAATTATCATGCCCTACCAGGAGCACAGCACACACTTCTGGGCCAACTAGTTCATCATTCTTCCAACAGATCTGTAGTGATGACACATCTAGCATTCCCCGCCACCCTAATCTGCCACAAAAGAAAAAGGTGCAATGTCTGTTGGTCTTCACATCGTCATCCACGGGGCACCATATGACAGAAGACACCATTAAGAAATTTAGACAAGACATACAGTGACATTTGATTGTTTCACGCGTGATAGGTTGTCAGTCCATCCCCTAACTTTCCTTAGTCATTTCCTACAACATGCATGGAAATAAAACAGTGACTCCATTCTTTTCGCTCAGTTTTAGAAGTTCCGGTCAAGGTTGCCACATAGGTGAAATAATAATATAGTAGATGAGATTTCAGTTGCAAATTTTGTTTTATGTTATCACATAAAAAAAAACACCTGCAAACATTTGGTGATATCAATGTTGTCCATTTTTAACACTATCCATCACTCATCTACCTACCTAAGACCCTTCAGCGACGAATACGGTGTATAGAGCAGAAACCAGAGCTCTTCAGTTCGAGCGATGTGATGCTCATGTGTATAATTTTTGCATTTTGTTGAGACCCATAGTCATACCCGTTTTGATGTTTTGGGAATAGTTTCTCTTGGTCTTCCGCGTTTCCTTTTTCCATCTGATACCTATTTTAATGCTAGTAATGGCAGCCTGTTACCATTCTATGTACATGTCCAATAAAAATCCATCGTTTTGTCTTATTGTTGAAACATATTACTGTTTGGTGTCTTCTCTTTCTTGCATGTTTGACTTGACTTCTTCCCAACCAATATTTAAAGAGTTTTCTAAGATATTTATTTTCAAATTAATGACACTTCCCCTGCAAAATTTCATTATGGTCAAAGCGGCGGTGTAGGGTAGGTACTGGACACTAAAATCTATACAAAAAGAAAAAAAAGTAAACCCACAACATTTATTAATGCCCGGTGATAGATGTTAGCGATCTCACATTTCAATGGCTCTGCTATATGAGGACGGTAGCCATCTCTCCCTCGCAGTCTTTACTTCTAGGATTAATCCGGTATCCAATTAAGGCCGGGTCACCTGGTAGCAGTTACGGTCTAAAAAACATTTCCGTCTCAACTGGGGAATGAACCTAAGTCCACTCACATGCGAAGCCAGTGCGCTAACCACTGTGCTGTACAAATCTATACGAGGAGGGGGGGATGGCAAAAACAATTTTGAGAATCATTGATTTAGCCCAACCCGTAGACTTGATCAAAACAACAACATAATACCAGAATACAATTTTGGTCTGTAGATATATTGGTCTCCGAGGACAGTGCATTTATTCACAGCTCTGACTAGGAAGTAGGGTGAGTTCCGCCTTCATTCTCTCAGCTTATTGCATGATTTTCTATTCTTGCCATATCTCTCAGCTTATTGCATGATTTTCTATTCTTGCCATATCTCTCAGCTTATTGCATGATTTTAATTCTTCTTTGACAGCTTACAGTCTGTTTCGTAGTTCATCTGCTTGCTCTGTCACTGAAAGACGAGGGCACTAGCGGACTTTTGCACGGATGTCCATAAAGCATTGGCTTTTATAAAATTATCCAGATATTTAATAATGTTCATATATTCGTTTTCAAAATGATGTTCATATATTCGTTTTCAAAATGATGTTCATATATTCGTTTTCAAAATGATGTTCATATATTCGTTTTCAAAATGATGTTCATATATTTGTTTTCAAAATGATGTTCATATATTTGTTTTCAAAATGATGTTCATATATTTGTTTTCAAAATGATGTTCATATATTTGTTTTCAAAATGATGTTCATATATTTGTTTTCAAAATGATGTTCATATATTTGTTTTCAAAATGATGTTCATATATTTGTTTTCAAAATGATGTTCATATATTTGTTTTCAAAATGATGTTCATATATTTGTTTTCAAAATGATGTTCATATATTTGTTTTCAAAATAATGTTCATATATTTGTTTTCAAAATGATGTTCATATATTTGTTTTCAAAATGATGTTCATATATTTGTTTTCAAAATGATGTTCATATATTTGTTTTCAAAATGATGTTCATATATTTGTTTTCAAAATGATGTTCATATATTTGTTTTCAAAATGATGTTCATATATTTGTTTTCAAAATGATGTTCATATATTTGTTTTCAAAATGATGTTCATATATTACACAATACTATCTACACCAGATAAAAAATACAAAGGCAAATATAGACTATACATGTCTATAGATACAATCAGACAGATAAACTATACATGTCTATAGATACAATCAGACAGATAACATGATTAGAGATGCAATTAGACAGATAAACTATACATGATTAGATGCAATCAAACAGATAAACTATACATGATTAGAGACGCAATCAGACAGATGGTTGGTTGGTTGGTTGCTGATCCAGCGGTCCATGGGCTCATGCCCTTTGACCCAATCAGACAGATAAACTATACATGATTAGAGATGCAATCAGACAGATAAACTATAGATGCATAGAGACACAGCCACAAAGAGCAACTATTCGAGACAGTCAGGCAGATCATATACGCAAGACACAATCAGACAGACCAACAATTTGTGTACACTGACAACAACGAGAATAAGACAAAAAATTTGTGTACACTGACAACAACGAGAATAAGACAAACAATTTGTGTACACTGACAACAACGAGAATAAGACCAACAATAGTTACCTTTCTATAAATTTGTTGAATATATGACCTCTCAAAGAGTTGCAGATTTCACCAATATATGGCTGAAAGGACAACATTGATCAATAATACAAACTATCCATGTGATACATCATTAATTGCTGGGCATCTAACAATTCATTCATTCATTCATTTTCCTTTTGCGCTGAAGTTAACGCATAGGGCAGAGGTCAGATCTCTCCAATTCTGTCTGTTCAAAGCTATTCTGTGCAGTTCTTGAATAGTATGAATATTGGATATAAATATGAATATGAATATAACATCTAACTATAGGCCATACTATAACGGTCTAACAAAACGTCAAGGAAAGAATCGATTAAAAAATATATAGCAGGGGATTTCACGTATAATATTTTTTACCAAGTTCTTTGCCGGAATTGCCCAATGTAGTGATCTCCCTGAACGAAATCATTCATTATGGCCGAGCGACAGATCATGTGTCACTTTGAATATACTTTGTTTCGCCATCCAATGAAAAGCACGGAAAAGTTGGATATACCAAAATACGTGATGTCATATGAGATATCTTTAAAACTACTTTGTAAGAAACAGTAGATGGTGGAAGTAGAAGAGAAAAAGAACATCTTGAATTGATAACATCAAAACATTGTGGAATACTTGGAAACTAGAAATAATATCATCTAGTTAAGAAAGGAGCTGCTGATGATTAGCCAGATGTGTCAATAACTCACCATTAAAAGAAATAGATGATCAAGGCAATTAGAAAGCCAACTCCAACACAAGATGACTACCACATTATCAGTAGACCAGAACAAGGTGTTATTATGAACAGGATACAACCGATTCCCCTATGCATACAAAGCTCAAGACTAGCAACACGGGCATGTGCACAGGCACCTCAGACAGCGGATCATATTCGTAAGGAGTGACCAGAATATGAAATGTTGAAACAAATACACTGGAAATGGAGAATCAACAGTGGGGAAAAAAAAAATACGGTCATCTGTACGAAATACAAAAGTCAAGTTAATAGAAGAGACAAAACTACAGATATAAGCACGCTCCAGGCGAATGCTAGAAAAATAAATAACGCCAAGGAATGGTCTGGGCATGATTTTTCTACAATTCTCCGAATTGGCGAGAACAGTTGTGTTTAAGAAATTTTTGTGCTGATGTGTTTTTATATTTTATGTGCTGATTATATCTCGTATAGTTTATCTATCTGATAAGCTGTTGTGATTTTTGTGTTGGTGTGTTTCAAGAAGGCCATCTCCAGAAAACTCTTCCACCCCTGACGCCGCAAAGCAAAAATGGCTACAGCGCATAGATAGTGTTTCTTGTACTGGTGTGTTTTTCTTTCAGTGTGGCATTGGAGGTTAACCCTACGGGTTATGGGTCATAATAATAATATTAAATGTGTATGTGTGTGCGTGAGTCTGTGACTATCTAAAAGTGTCCTTCTTCTTCTTGTCATGGTTTACAGCTTAGCTACAATATCTACACCTTTAGTGGCCTGAGACATCCTAATACAGCATGGATTTTGAGCCACTTTTACGATATATGGGATAGGCAAGCCAACTCCATCCCTACACCTGCTTAGTCGCTTCCTATGACATACATGGGGGGATAACTGTGTCACCACTATCCGCACCCCTATCAGGACCGGAAAACACGCGGGGAAAACAATCTCGGCACCCTGGCAAGTTTGTGGCACTATTGAACTAAACTAGGGACAGGATAATGCCAACACGGCATGGTGTATTAACGAACATAACAGATATATTATATTTTGGCTGCTCACGTGAAGTATTTATGCGCTAACGAGCAGCTGGCAGTTGGTGATCGTACAAACTGAACGGGAAATCGATACAGTTGTGACCCTCAGATATATACGACGTAATGGTTAATGGAAAATCAATATTCTAAAATGACTGATTTGACCTTTTCCTTAAATTTCAGTGGCTGTTACACAAAGTATAATCATAGTAGCCAATGAAAAATCACGGGAAAAGTCAAATGAGTTATTAAGAAGGCTTTATTTCCCATTAGCTAGTAGGTGTTATACTGTAGGCGGTCATGAGACAGTTTCAGCTTACAATAGACAACAGCTTGACGATGAGGTCATATTATTAAGGCTCCACTGGTGTCACACGCAACAGTAGAGACATATGATGACAGCTGCAGAGGTGTGGCTTGTTGGCATCCATCACCATAAATTATAAGTTCGGTGTCCGTGATCTCGTGAAATTGGAAGGTATTTCTAGAGCTTTATTTATATTCGGCAGTTTTCCAAATCTCAGCGGTATGCAATACTTTAATCAGTGGTATGCAATACTTTAATCAGTGGTATGCAATACTTTAATCAGTGGTATGCAATACTTTAATCAGTGGTATGCAATACTTTAATCAGTGGTATGTAATGCTTTGATCAGTGGTATGCAATGTTTTAATCAGTGGTGTGCAATGTTTTAATCAGTGGTGTGCAATGATTTGATAAATGGTGTGCAATGATTTGATAAATGGTGTGCAATGATTTGATAAGTGGTGTGCAATGATTTGATAAGTGGTGTGCAATGATTGAGCAATGATTTGATAAGTGATGTGCAATGCTGTGGGAAGAAGTTACCTACTCGGGTTGGGAAAAAAACACAACTGTAAAGATGGAGATAGGATTACACAAGAGGAAAGCCTCGCTATATAGACACGTCAGCTCACTATATAGACAAGTCAGCTCACTATATAGACAAGTCATCTATTATGTATTTGTTGTATGTTTGTTGAGATAATCTTCCACGGCAAAAAAAACCTTATTATATAGGTATGTCATCTATTTTTTTATCCCGGAAATTGTGAGCTTTCACTCTTTCTTCCCTGTGTCAGGTAGAATTAGGTACGTGGCTATCGACTGTAAAGGCCTTCTAAAAGAATTAATTAGGACCCCGTTCGTTACGCTTTTGATTATTGTTGGGCTTTTGATAGGTCGATATTTACATACTTGGAGTCGCATGCCGAAAATAGCCAAAGTCAACCAATAGACTCCACGGAAATTGGCACCCTAGATCATGACTACGTTTTAGTTCGAAGGCCTGTAGTACTTTCTATAACCAACTAGGTACGTGCCTGTGTAAAGGGTGTTCGTGATGGAGGGATTTGGTGGTAACAGTTGTTTTCGCAGGTCTTGTAGTGCAGGACATTCAAGAGGTGGTTGTTTTACTGTTTCCTCCTCTTGTCTGTTGCAGTGGTTGCAGTATGGTCAGTGGTAATTCTCTGTAAACGTGCGTTAAGTTGTACATATGTTGTCCGCGGCCTAAATATTGGGGTTTAATGGTAGTTAATGACTTTCCTCTCTTTTGGAGATGGTGCCCTTTTTAACCAGCAGACAACAAAGTCCAATTAGGTTATATCAGGACGCACTACCATAAAATATTAGAGGTAACGAAGACCCCATCATATAGACACAAATATTATTGGGGTTTAATCTTTGCGAAATAGCCTATTTATACTGTCGTGTGGATTTGGTTGAGAATTCATCTACTAGGGATTTGTTATATGGTGGCTGGGATGGGCTTCCACACGGGGAAAGCCTCACTATATAGACAAGTCATTTATTAGGAATTTGTTTGTATGGTGGTTGGGATGGGCTTCCATAAAATGAAAGCCTCGGTATATAGACATGTCCATTTACTAGGGGCCAGCTGTTGTATGGTGGTTGATTGTGTTTTATAGAGCTACCCGAATGAACAAGTCCATACAGAGTTGCAGATGGCGTTTGTGATGGGAAAATAACAAATAAAAACAAGAGATGGAAACTAACAAGATTCGATCCAAATCTATTTAGCTAATACCAAACTCGCCTCACAACTAAAAGCAACTAACTCAAATAATCATCTTTCAAATAAATAATATTATTTTTGGCCAAATCGTTTAACACATTTTCTCCCGCCACTATGGAATATATATAAAGTTTGTCCAAACCTGTACAGATATAAAAACAGACAAATTGCAAATGTATGTAAATTCATGAGATAGCACAAACAGCGAATACAAAGCATTTCACCATCCAAATGAAAAGTATCCTTCGTCAATTATACAGCCATGCATAGCGAAAATTCCTTTAAGAATGACGCCATTTGACTTTCCTGTGATTTTCATTGGCGGTTGACGCAAAAGATAGTGTCTAATGAAAATCACAGGGAAAAGTCAAATAGTCACTTTTTAAAGAGTTCAGCCGATGACAAGGACTGTACAAATGACGAAAGACTCGAATCAATAAGTGTTGTAACCAAGTATAACAAAAGGCAAAATGAACAAAAATAGGCATAAGTGTTCCCAAAATAAGTCATTAAACAACCTATCAATGAGACAGTGACAGACTACGTTTCGACTAAAAAACCTTCATCAGGACAAAGACTACAGTAAACAAATCTTAGATAGTGACACACGTGGTTGTGATAGGAAGGAAAGAAAAGGGGAGAAGGGCAATAGCGAATGGATGACGGAGGAAGCAAAGATAGTACAGCATGACATGGGAGAAGAAGGTGTAAGGGGAAAATAGTAAGGAGGGGAAAATGCACAAAAGGAGTGAAAATAGATAAGATATAATGCAAGTAAAATAAAATAAATCTAAATTTGAAATACTTATCTCGAAAATAGTCGGTTTGGAAAAAGGAAGTATGAAACAGAGATGTCAGGTTATATAGCAGACAGTGGTCAGTATCCACCAGTTGAAAGACGCGGAGGCGAGAAAAAATATCCTCGGGCAATAAGAGGCAATAAAATCGGATAAAGGCCAAATCAACAAGGACAGGAAATTAAGAGTACGCGCCGCAAACAAGAACCTAAGCGTAAAGTAGAGACGTGGAAGCTACAAACGGAAAGGGGGGGGGGGGTTAATCAGTATCCATGAATCTAAACAAATAGCCTATCTTCTTCTCATTTGCAGTTTGACATGTCTTCACAACAAGGTCCAGTTTTCTTCACAACAAGTCCAGTTTTCTTCACAACAAGGTCCAGTTTTCTTCACAACAAGGTCCAGTTTTCTTAATAAATGTTGCTGTATTTGAAATCTCCTCAGTGCTCCTATACATCTTTCTGTGGGTATCTCTGTAGGCCAGTGTTCTTCCCTTAAACTGGTTTAGTGTATTAGTAAGGGTAGGCGACCCAACAAGTCCAAGGAAAACCAGAGACACCCATCACATGATGATAACCAATGTTACCACTCCTGGTATTATCTGTGCATTTAAAAAAAAAATATTTTTTGTCCTCAGAATGTGGAACTTTTTAAAATGTTTAGTGATAACTATGATGATAACGGTCCTAGGCTTGCATCTCTATGGTCTGTGCAGTGAAGAATTAAAAGTTCAATCCTGCCAAAGTTAGGGCAGATATAGTCAGGGATGGACATCTATTTCTTTATTGTTCTGCCCTTTCGGGCGGAACGTTTATCTCTACCTCTGAAATTTAAAACTTTTCAGCGATGTTAGCACGTTTGAACGATTATGTGCGCCCAATTGAACGATTATGACGAACAGATTCTCAGGAGGTGATACGCTATATTAAGCCATATAGAAACCCTTTGAGAAAGTCATTGAAGTATTTCTCCCTACTAGTCTTTTTTCATTAATGAGCTTATCCACATCCCTCTAGAGTATCATTCGGGTTTTTCCACGTCACATATACGGTTGTATGTAGACATTGCGGAGGCTTCCTTTACAGTACTGTGTATATCTTCTTCTTCAGCTTTCATTTTCAAACTCCTACTGGATCTTTATTGTAGCAGGACCATGATCCTGCTAGATTTCTAGCAGAATGTAGCCCAAAAAATAAAAACGCGCTGTGTCACCATTTTATTTGTACAAATAACCCGACACATCTGTCTTCGGTTGATTGTATCGAGCGACGTAATCTTTTTTCTAGAACGTTGTCTTCAATCGTGGATACTCTGAACGTCTCTGTCCCGAGCAAGCAGGCCTGCATTGTCCAGAGACATGTCCATACATTCTTCGACATCGCTGATACATATCCTTCATGGTGTTCCACTTCTTCACGAATCAGCCTTTTCATGCCCATCATTTCTCTTTATTTACAGAGCTAGCAGCTTCATATACATTTCTTAGTGTTTTACTGATGACCATCCACGGCCTACTAGATATAAGGTATGGCTACAGCTCGACAAAAAGAGTCGGTTGTCAGGGAACCCGTCAGAAATATTTATTTACAACCGTTTCCATGACGTGGAACAAATCACGTATGATAACTGTATATATTTAGCAAGCTAAGGCTTATCATAGATAAACAAATGTACCGACGGGTGGAATAGCGAAAGTTCTTATTGTTACAAACTAGACCAGTTGCTTACAATCTACATCAGAGTTAGGCTAAACCACGGACATTTAGATATACAAAAGGATAGGAAACAAGCTTGTAGAACGTCACAGAAAGAGACGGTTGCTATCAAAAAATGTCTGGGATTTCACGTACAATATTTCTAGAGTTCTCAAGATAGTCTCACGTGTTGATGTTATACAGTGTCACTTATCTCGACTGATACGACGGATCATTGGTCACTTTGTGTAGCCAGCGAAAGAAAAGCACGGAACAGTCTGATATATTAAGATAATTGACGTTGCATAATATCAGCGTGAACTATTCCACGTGTTTTCTAGCTTATGCCAGTCAGACATTGGTCCAGCACGAACATTTTCAAAGGAAATACTCCTTAAGTTTGACGCGTTTCTGGTCCTAGTATCAGTGTTCTGGTACAGATCAGTGTTTTCAAACTTTTTTTTAAAACCAATGCCCCATCTAAGTCTTTCTAAAATTGTGAATTAATCCGGTACCCATGGGGAATGAACTCAGGACCACTCATATACGACGCCAGTGCTCTAACCACTGCGCTAACGCGGCTCCCAGAGGCTAACTAATGTTAGCAACTAGATGGAAACATATTGCTTTCCGCTAGATCTCATTTGATTACTGACACTAGAGACTTCAAACGCAAATCTTCGAAAGTGCGGGGAAAAGTTGTCGCTTCGGCTTGACAGTTATCATTTGAGGAAGAAAGTGTGGCCTCTCTGGAAAGTCATATATATTCTTAGGTAACTGACGTCCCGGCGAGTGGACATTCTACGGGAATGTACCCAGTTTCATGAAGCTATTTCCTAATCAAGAATGATGCTGGTGATATTCATGGCGATAATGATGCTTATTATGTTGACGATGATGATGGTGACCATGAAATAATCGCTTTAGCTAATAGCCTCCTGACAAAAGCACAGGTTTTTCGCAGTTGTGTAAGGGAAGGGGGCACTCATTAATAGACATTACATTGCATCAGTATCCCAGGATTACCGCCACCTGTCCGGAGCACAGCACATACTGCCGTGCCAACTATCTCATTATTCTTGTCAATTTGTTGACCCACCCGCGGTGATGGCACATCTAACATTCACCGTCACATATGAGTGTCACAAGGAGAAAGTGACCGCTGGCCTCAATCTCTTCGTCATCCATTGGGATTATTTGATAGAAGACAAAAATAAGAAAGTGACAGGTTGTCAGTCTATCCTCTAACTTTCTTTAGTCGTCTCGTGTGAGACCGACGGGAGTATAGAAGCCCCTCCAACATAATTAATTAGCACCCCATTCGTTATGTTTTTGATTATATTGGGATTTCGGTTTGTCACTATTTATATAAATAAACCAAATATCGGAGGATGTCCGACAAATTTTTGGTGGGAGAAATCCATTTTGTTTATATTCGTTATGGTTTTGTGTTCTTAACTGTTTTTGTCTTGATAAAGGTCCCAATTGGACAGACATGTTGACAATTGTATGTGTTCTTTCTTTTATTGTTATTTTCTATATTTTATTATTTTATATTGATAGTTTTCTAGTAACCTATTTACATTATTTGTATTTACCTCTATTTATATACTCGGGAGTTGCCTTGTATATTTTTGGCATGCGATTCCAAGTATGTAAATTGTGACCAACTGAAAGCCAAACAATATTCAAAAAACGTAACGAATAGAAATCCTAGCTAATTCTACTGGAAGGTCTTTATTGGAGATGGCAATGCCTTCACCGTGACTGGAAAAAAGACAGTGGCCTTACTCTTTGCGCAATGAACTTGAGGTTCAAGAGTCCAGTTACCACACAAGTTAATCAAGAATGAAGAAATAACAGAATGGATGTAATCAGAAGAGAGAAAGAAAGTATGCCCTATCTGGACAAATCAGAGCAGCCCGCAACCAATAACACACTAGCACAGTTAACGCCCGCACACACAGATAGCAGGTGGACCGGTGGACATTTGGTGCATAATAAAAGAAACAAAAAAGCCTTCACCGTGGCAACAAAAATAATAATAATAATAATGGCACACACACAAAATTATAATAATCAATACATTAAAAAAACACAGCTTAGTCACTGACGCCGAGGATCCTCGCCAGTGCTGAAGCGATACTACTAATATATATTTATGTGCAAAAGATAGAACAAATGTAGAGGCATTTCTCCGAAATTCTATCAATGATGGTCTAAACACCCATTGACGATCAAACGTAATGATCCCACCCTTTCTTATTCTAGAACGTGAGAAGACAAATCTGTGTGCAGCGTCGCTACCTTAGGTCACGCCGATTATTGTTACGAATGTCATTGGTCATGTATTTATACTTTGCTATTTATACTCTCGCCAGCCAATGGAAACGCACAATAGTCGGAGTGGCCTAAGGTAGTGACTCTGCATAAATATTTCCGTCCAGCTAAGGTCACACATAGAAAGCCTGACATTTCTCGTGTATCTAGTATATTGTTTAGACATGCTTTGCTCCTTTCATGTGTTAGGACACATATAGCCAGCCAATCGATCATTGTACGCTTTTGGGCACTAATCTGCAACTCTCTCTTTCTCTCGATAATGATGATGATGGTGGCGATGTCGACGATGATGTTGGTGTATGTGTTGTGAAGATGTTATCAAGTCGTATTGCGTGATACCATGGTTGCTGGTGCGCCTCTTGGCCTGGTATCTCTGACTTCAGCAAATGTGTTTGCTTGGATGTACGGGATGGTCCGATCAATCTTAGTTTCTAGCCTCTCTTGGCTGGACCGTAATTTTACCAGTAGAAAACCTCTGTACAGAATCAATTAGGACTTCATTCGTTACTTTTGTTTATTATGTAGTGTTTTGGTTGGTTACTATCTATATACTGGGGATTGCATGCCAAAAATGTCAAGGTGATTCCAAGTATATACACAGTGACCAACGAAAATCACGACGATACTCAAAAACGTAATTAATGAAGTCCTAATCTTCTTCTGAGTTCGTTCTCAAATTCCTGCATATTAGCAGGATGTAGTCCGGAGAAAGGAAGGCGTTGTGTCATAGTTTACAGCGTGTCATATTTTACAGCATTGCTGCGATATCTGCACCTTTCAGCCTGACACATTCTACTTCAGTATGGCTTTGGGTCTCTGACCCTATATGGGATGGGGCAGCCAACTCCATCCCATAACTTCCTTAGTCGCCTTTTACGACATGAGTGGAAGGTAAACAGTGTTGCTATTCTTTGCTCCTCTTTCGGGCCCCGGCAACACACGGGCGAAGTCCTAATTAATTCTGTACCGAGGTCTTACAGTACTGTCGTATGTCACGCCTGGACTACGCCCTATTTGCACTTTAATGAAGTTGGCCTCGATGGGAGTTGTGAGCAGGTAGCTCCTTACAACCCATAGCCTTTCTGACTACAACGCAGGACCTCCCGAGTTGTGATGTAGATGTGTAGAATGTATTGTGAATGGTTGGAAGACATGGAAGTAGCTTTTGTCGGATGTTAGTATCTCTCGATAAAATCTGCTACTCTGAAAATATGCTCGCCATCTGTGGTTGTTGTACACGGTGTCTACAAAATCAATGTGCATTCATTTACAATGCTGGTGAAGCTACGTCATACGTCACTTGAATTAAGGGTATTTAATGTGGATCTATGTGACGTCATTGTGGATCTATGTGTCGTCATTGGCGATACATTTATGGGGCGGAGGGGGGCGGACACTACTGCTAATGTCAATCGCGTATTGGGTAAAGTGGCTTGTATCACAACGAAGCTGCTTCTACGGAAGATGTTGGAACTGGTGTATCAAGAAACTTGCTTTCGTCTTCTGTATGTCAGTTATTCGTTGGATCACCTTCATTGCACTCCGGACAAGTCCATAGGTGCTCCGATCTCTTTTTGAGTGTATCCGCCATTACACGATGACTGACGGTCCCAGTACGTCGTTGATTGACCATCATTCTTTCTCGCCCACGAAACCGCTCCTTTCTATAGACACCACATTTCAAACTAAGCTTCCTTATTCTAGTCATGGAACAACAGTCATCGTGGCGTATACAGTCATTTGTTCGTGCGTTTTCCCGTAGGGCGTTCAAAATGTCTGCCCGATCCATCGCTCCACCAACCGCCGTAGGATACAGGACAATGTCAATGGACCATTCTCTGTACAACGAGTTTATAACCACCTGTATAAGGTACATTGTAAAGTAAGCATAACAACAACAAGAATGCACACACTGGTAGGCATGCATGCATATATACATACAGGCGCTAGCTCACACACACACACATATATAGACATGCATATATACATACAGGCGCTCGCTCGCACACACACACACACACACAGTAATACACGCAAGCACACATTCACACACAAACGCACGCAATCACGCACGCGCACAGACACATAGGCGGAGACATACATACATGCACACACACGCGAGCGCATGCATGAAAGCACGCACACACACATATACAGGCACAAATACTATCTTACCATCCAATCTCTCACTCGCTGACTTTCACACTATCTCTCGCTCACTAGATTCCCTCTCACTCTCGCACACATTTATTCTCACAATCAGGCATTTCCTCACTCACCCACTCTCACGGATCATTATCGCAAATAAATTGGCGACAGAACACATCCCCCGTTGTATGGGCTATATCATGACCGTTTCAAATAAAAAACATTCCAACTTAATTAATTCGTTATGTTTTAGAATATTGTTACGATTTCGGTTGGTTATTATTTATATACTTGGTGGCGCCTTGGCTATTTTTGGCATGCAATTCAAAGTATATAAATAGTGACCAACCTAAACTCCAACAATCACACAAAAACATAATGAATGTAGTCCTAATTCATTGTTGGAAAATCTTTATCGGAGACCCGCATGCTCCCACTCACTTTCAGCTATTTTTGTTTAGAAGCTGTCCATAGTTAGGGGGGAAAGGGGGGGGGGCCATGAAAAAGTTTGAACATTTTTGACTAGTCATGGAGAAAAAGTTTACGTCAACAATACTGTTATTATACATACATTAATTGTTTAAAACTGACACATTTTTCTCAAACTGTGCAACAAATCATGCTGTTT
Organism: Meghimatium bilineatum; assembly: GCA_034231615.1. Lineage (NCBI taxonomy): Eukaryota > Metazoa > Mollusca > Gastropoda > Stylommatophora > Philomycidae > Meghimatium > Meghimatium bilineatum. Next base: position 8,067,742 of record CM067304.1, on the reverse strand, counting down.
TTTCTCAAACAAATTAGTGGATGTGAGATTTTTTTTTTAATTCCTGAATTATTAACAGTTGTTGTGACATGGAGTGGAAGGAAGTTAATAATTGATACAAATCTGTTGACGAAATGTATGGACCTGATTCGACTCGCATCCATAATTCCGCTGAAGACGAATGTGCTGGGTAATTGGTGCAAATAAAACGGCGACAAAACTCATTTTCATTCTCTAGACTACATCCTGCTGGAAATATAGTAGGATCATTGTCCTGTTGCAAGAGAGATACAGCAGGAGTTTGAGAATGAACGCTGAAGAACAAGAACATCCATAAAAGATAATTTATTCGATATAATATCGTTGCATTCACATTGGTATTACACCACTGCATAGAATCGCGTATTACGTCATTGCATAGGACTATTCTATGGAACAGTTACACTCCAGTGCACAAAATTATTCTGTGGAACAATTACACCCAGGTATTACGGAAAAAAGACAATGAAAGAAACCCAAAATTTGGTTTTGCGAGATAACAGAGGCGACTATGGCAACATTGTAGGCAGCACACACCAGAATCGAGACCAGTAGTAATGAGACTTCTGTACAGAAAGTAAACAAGCCTTTATGTGTTACGGTTTTTCTTATTACTGTCCTGTTTATTCATAGGTCACTATTTATATACAGAGTCGCATGCCAAAAAAACCACGGCTACTAACTAAATACACGGAAATAATCAAAAATCAGTCTTTCAGGACAGGTTAACTTTCTGTACAGAGTTTTGGTACTGGAGCCACGGTCATGCCAATAGCATGTCAAAGAAAACTCTTCATAATCTGACATCGAAAGGTAACACTGGGTTGATTAAACATTATCCCTGTAAGTGTAGAGTATAGCAATGCATGCGGTCGGTATTACCTTTGGAACAAGTGCAAGCAAGTGAAATCATATGATGTGCAGATGGCACATTCATTTTAGCACAGTGAGTTATTCTGAAATCTGGGGGGGGGGGGCATGTGAATTGGGAAGGGGGGGGGTGAGCATTTCGAGAATTTCGTGCATTAAAGTCATCATTGCTTTCATGTTAAAAAATCACAAGAAATAATGACTATTGTTCCAATTATATGTTGATGATATAACGACAGTTAACTTTGAAGGAAATACTAAATAAGGTAGAAAGGTTACTGTAAAATACCGAACTATCAATAGTAAAAAAATAAATGACTAACAATAAAACATACAAAAATACCCAAACATACCCTTTTGCCGTGCTCCTCACGCTGGGAAACACTGGTTTAGATATTAATTTTTCTAAAAATAAACATTGCATGCCAAAAAATGTCTGCAATCTAACAGGTAATTTTCGAGAAAATCGCTTCCAACAAGTAATAAATTAGTAAACACTATGAAGAGCGAAATACCACTTCCGGGTAAACAAAAAAATCAGGATCGTGATTTTTTGCCTGACACGACAGCTCCTCAAGTCGACCCAGCTGTAAATGAGTACCTGACGCATGAGTTGGGGGAAGGTAAACACAGCAATGAAGTAAACTGGCAACCCCACCTAACAGCACCTGTAGCTAACTACATGAAGAGTTATCTTCATCCCCGACGGCTGGTTACTGCCATGGGACCTACCTCTACATTTAAACACACCATAATATTTCAATGTAAATAAAAAAAATGAACTGAAATATAATCCTATGTTCCTTCAGTGCCCGAAAACGGTGCATGGTGCAGATACCAGAGCTCTCTAGTTCGAGCGATATGATTCTACTGTGTAAGTCAGGACTATTCAATTGGCGGTCCGCGGAGGCCTAGTAAGTAGCCCGCGGATCATTGCTAAAACAGTGAAATAAAGTTATAAAAAGAAACTACATGTATAAAATCATTCAATGGGTTTTTTATAAATCTGGCCCGTGATGATCCTCATTTTCTACATTTTGGCCCCCGAGTAAATATAGTTGAACAGCCCTGGTGTAAGTCTTAATTTTGCATAATTTTGAGACAAATATCCGTACCCGTTGTTATGGTCGTTGTTCTGTGAAGACTCTCTTAGTCTTAGTCCTATTTTATTGCTCGCAGATGGCAGTCTATTTTCATTCATTCTAAGTACATGTCGGATTAAATGAGCGAAGAAAAAAAAACCTAGAGGAACTGGTGTCCAGTGTTACAAGAAGATGACGCTGGAATTACATTCAACAGTCATGGACTTAGAATGGATGAAAACATACTTCTTAGGCAAACCTTCATGTGGAAGGCAGACGGAAAAATAAAAGCAGGGATACGAAATGAAACTTAACAGAACATCAACGGTCTCAATATTTGGCATAAGTAATACACAGGAACAACAGTAACGTCTGTGGGTCTCACCAATGGCCCACTAGAAAAACCAACCATGCAACAGAAAACCTTAGTAGATGACAGGCCTTTATATTGAGGTTATCTTCTTATAGAAGCCTCATGGCCCGTCATCTATACAATCCCATATTCGTAACCTTCGATAACAGTTACCATGTTGTTCCGACAGGCTTACGTTGTGCTTGAACTAGTTACGGGCACGGCGTGGGTGGGCGGAACAACAGAAAAACATGTCGCCAAGTTCCAGAGTTGCGCCCTGATGTCGACGTCTGTTTCGGCAGCATTAGACTCGAAACACCATCGAGTCGAATGTCTGCTGGAACAGAGGGCGGATCACTTATGGGAATGCCCCACGTGCTGTGAGGCCAGTTTCTAATCAAGAAACAAGAACATGTCGGATACATGTCATTCGTTTTATTCTTATTGTTGTAAGAACATGATCTTTGTTGTTTATTTGCTGGATTTACTTGAATTCTTCCCAGCCAATATTTAAGAGTTTTCTAAGACATTTATTCTCAAATTAGTTAAATTTCTTCTACGATGCTTTTCGTATTTTCCAACTGTTGCAACCATATGCTAATAGGGTACAATAAAAGAATCAGTGGACAGGTTTTTACGTAACAAATAGCTAACATAATTAAACGGAACGAAATTCCGATAAAGACGCATATACCGACGCATCCAATATTTGACACTTTCCCGATGAGAGCCCCTGACTACTCGACATGCAAGCTGCACACTGAGTGGGAGATGAATGGCCAGTCCATTGTGCGCAAATCGCTAGATCGGTATTTTAAGTTACGACTTTTTAAGTTTCCGAGATAGTGCAATAACATATGAAATTAAAAAGTTGGTATGTTGTTACGTGATTTGTCCACTGATTCTTGTATTGTACCGCTAATAGTTAAATATAATGTTCACACAATATAAGGGCTTATAAAACATTTACCAACTCATAAACAAGGGCATAGCTCTAACTGACTTTCATCAAGTGGATGTAACACATGGTCATCATCATCATCAGCCGGTGCTGGACGAACAAGAAAGAGAACGATATAATAAGACCCATAACTCGTCAGGGTCGTAGAGGTGCCACACTGGATATCGTGCCACACAATCCGCACAAATAGCTCTATAAACAACTATGTTTTCCGCCACTCGAATGAGTGTAGAAACATTATGCCAAGACCATTCCAAGACTAGGATTAAAGATCAGGGATTGAAATGAGGTGTTGCTAGAAGTGAACATTTTGGAGGACGCAGAAGAATGATGGTCAACCAGCATAGGACCGGTACTGTCAGCAGAAGTGTAATGGCGGATACACTCAAGGAGAGATCGGAGCAACTATGGACGTGCCCAGTTTGCAGTGATGATGATCCGACGACTAACTAACTAACATTCCTTAATGTTATGAATCCAGGATTTTGTCTACCCCCATCTCCTCCCTCTACCCTCGACTGGTCCTTGCGAAATGATGTTCGTCCGTCGTGATCGACGATGACCAAAAACTCAACCATAATAATAATAACAATAAATAATAAAATAATAAAGTTAATAGTGCGTTTTTAAATGACTAGCAAGTCCAATGCGCGCACAAAATGTTCTTTTACAGAATTGACAACAATAGAAGGTATCTGTGTGAGGTTGAGATGTTTTTTCTTTTCTACGTGTCCGCTTCTGTCTTGCAGTTTCTTGTCTGAATTCTCCCGCCGCTAGTATTCCTGTTCTAATGCTGTAACGCCATGCTGTTCTATCCTGAGCGAGGCTCTCCCAAGCGCCTACGTCAATGTTAAGATGTTTCAAGGATGACTTGAGCGTGTCTTTGAAAAGCTTTTTCTGTCCACCAGCTTTTCGAAATCCTGCCTTGAGTTCTCCATAATATATTTGTTTTGGCAAACGCGAGTTCTCCATACGCACAAGATGGCCTGCCCAGCGTGCCTGCGCCTTCATAAGTATTGTGTGGATGCTTATTGAGGTTGATTTTGAAATAATTTTAGAAAGCAAGTCGTGTTTCGTTACATATCAAAACCAAACAAGTTTACGCCGCTTCACCACTGTCAAAAGTTGTTCTTGATAACCTGTAATTCTGTTTATTTGTTGCTGGTCGAATATATTTCTCTTGTGTTCTATATAGCTAATTCTTAACAAATGTCTGTAGCACTTGTTTTCAAAAGCCTGAATCCTTCTTTCCGTGTCTGCATTAAGTGTCTAACTATCACATCCGTATAAAAGTATGCTTAACACTAGAGACCTGAAATAGATTAATTTTACTGTAATACTGATCATACTTTTACAAATCATATTCAACCTTGCCATGGCAGCCATAATTGAGAGAAGGATACGGGTCTTTCAACACCAATGCTATATACATGCTCTTGTTATTTGCTATATAGATCACGTCTTTTTCATCGTTCATTTCTAAACGTCCACTCGATCCCTCCTCTTTGAGGACAATGATCCTACTATATTTTCAGGAAGATGTAGACCAGATAATGGGAATTCGTTGAATCACCGTTTTATTTGCTCATATGCCCCGACACATCAGTCTCCGGCGGGTATACATATAATAAAACGAACGAATATGTCAGAAACAACATTAAACATGTACGCAGGATTCCAAGAATACATTATATCAAGTTAAATTCGAGAAAGTTGATGTTGTTCAGGAATGTCAACCGGCACACAACTCTCTGTCTAAAACAATCTTGGGGTGAACAATCTTCTAGTCCTCGGTGCTCCAAAATATGTGTAAAGACTCAGACTTGGACGAGGGGTTCACAATGTGAACGGCACCTCGGCTAATAGGTTTTCTAAAAAAGGTTCAGTACCAATTGGGCAAAGGCACAATACGTCTAATTACGCGAGACACGAGACATGTTTACTGGCAGCGGAACACCTTGTGCGAGATAGACATAGTCGTTCCAAGTCTAAATCTCTGATAAACGCCTCCTCAGAGACTGCCTTTCAGGGACATGTATTGGCCTGTAAGTCCAAGGGCACAGTGGGTGATAAACTGTCACGATGTAGAGCCCATACACATTCGTCGTTTGGCGACAGATAGGAAGACTGTCACAGGCTAGGGAAGCCCACCCGAACTAAAGGCATACCAAAATCGGATGTGCTGGACCTTTGAGTTAAACATAACGTTGCTATGCTGTAAACTGGCAACACAACGTACGCTCCCCGGAAGAAATTACGCGAACTTTCGTGTTGGTTATCAGAGAATCAATGCAGAAGAACAAGAAGAAAACAATCCTGGTCAGAAAATAATGGACTGACAACACCAAGACGTGGACAGGACTTGAGTTCTACACACTGGTCTGCATCGCATAGCATAGAGATAAAATGACCCCTTTTTTGACGCATCTTTCGCATCACCCCTACGATCCTAATTAGTTCTGCAACACACTATACTTATTTCTGAGCACAAAGACATTTTTATCACTACCATACTTCCCAACCAATCACTGGCTCGTGAATTCCAATTTTTTCTCTTAGGCCTACCTCAAAAATATCCGTTTCCAACTTCCGGGTCTTCTGTGCTACTGTCAAAGCATCCAACACATAATCCACGGCTGACTTTGGGTAAGTCTGAAAGTAGACAAGGGCCATAGGATGTCTATAAGATGTCTATATGATGTCTATATAGGATATCTATAAGATGTCTATATAGGACGTCTGTAAGATGATGTCTAAATAATGTCTATATGAGATGATGTCTTTATAGATATGGGAGCTGGATGTTTTCTCTCATAGCTATCCAAATGTCTTTATGTGTTAGTGTTTACTTTTGTAGCTGTCTTTAAAACTTATGTTCTAATTAAATTAGCAAGTAAATGGACACAACTAACGTAACAAGCAGATAAACAGAACAATAACCGTAACAGGAACACATAAATAATTAACGAAACAGACAGATAAACAAACGCAGCAAACTGGAAGACCAACTAATGTAGCAAGTGGACACACAAAAATCGTAGTAGGTAGACATACAGAGCAGCTTACATAACATAGCAACCAGACAGTACAACTAAAGTAGCAACCAGACAGACATAATAGCTTAAGTAGCAACCAGACAGACAGTACAGTTAAAGTAGCAACCAGACAGACAGCACAGTTAAAGTAGCAACCATGCAGTACAGTTAAAGTAGCAACCAGACAGTGCAGTTAAAGTAGCAACCAGACAGACAGTACAGTTAAAGTAGCAACCAGGCAGACAGAACAGCTTAAGTAGCAATCAGACACTGAACAGCTGATTTTGCAGTCAGACAGACAGAACAGCTGACTTAGCAATCAGATAGACAGACAGACAGAACATCTAAAGTAGAAATCAGACAGAACGACTAACGTAGACATGACACATAAACGTGCAATCACACAGAGAGAATAGGTAACTTTTACAATATAAAAAGCGAATAGGACAACTCCTAACACACAATATAATGCACATTGAGAAACACTACAGACAGTGAGAGAGGGGGCATAACTCACGTGGGACTGTGACAACAACTCCTTCATTATGAATGTGTCATAGATTTGTTTCCCTTCTTTAATCCTTTCTTCGTCCGTCTCCAATTTCTCAAACCTTTTTATCTGTGAAGACACAAAAACAAAATGTTAGATATATACCCCGTGAGCACTATTGCCAGAATCACTGTGTCAGTACCTGTCAGATATGTGGACAATCTAGGACAGTGGACTGAAGCCGGCTTTCGCAAGATTTGACCTTATCTTTCCAAAAGGTCGATCGAAATTGTAAAATAAAAAAATAAAAATATGGTCGTGATTTCTTCTCTGACACGACCGTTCCTCCAGTCGACCAGCTGTAAATGGATTCCAGATGCACGAGTAAGGGAAGGTAAACACAGAAAGGAAGGGAACTGGCCACCCCAACTAATAGTTCCTGCGGCTTAATATATGAAGAGTTACCTTCACCCCGACGACAGGTTGCTGTAATGGGACCTACCTTTACCTTCGGACCGAACATGCTAGTCAATAACTACCCACGTATAGATACTGCTCTCATACCAACGAAACAGCATCTAAAAAACTAACACCCCCTTATTGACTGCCCTTCCCTCTAAACTGCCAGAAAGAGGAAACAACTTTTGCAGAACGCTTAGCAGTCACTAACTCATTGCATTGACCACTTATTCAACTTCTAAGGACCTGCACTTTTAAAAAAAATGGCACTGAGCTGCCAAGAGTAGAATTACTCTGCAGCAGTTGGATATCGAAATGGCACTGAGCTGCCAAGAGTAGAACTTACTCTGCAGCAGTTGGATATCGAAATGGCACTGAGCTGCCAAGAGTAGAATTACTCTGCAGCAGTTGGATATCGAAATGGCACTGAGCTGCCAAGAGTAGAACTTACTCTGCAGCAGTTGGATATCGAAATGGCACTGAGCTGCCAAGAGTAGAACTTACTCTGCAGCAGTTGGATATCGAAAGCAACATACGCACGATTTGATTAGGTCAGTCATATCCTACATATCTCCGCATACGAAATCTCTAACGAGTGGACCTTCAGACTAACCAGCTTCTTTTTATGGTACATACCGTGTGGCGTTGGTTATCATGTCTTTCCGCGGCCTTCTATTTCGTGTACTGGCAATCATTACCAATACGGGAATTGAACCAGTCCGTTCAACGGCACCAACTGATTGTCCACGATTCCTGCCTACAGAATCTAAACAATCCATTTCACGCCATGTTTTCGATTATTTCCGTATATTCTCAGACAACATGAAAAAAAGTTAACCCTATATTACATGATGCATTTGTTTAAACAACAGACCATTTCGACACATTCATATCCTGGTCATTTTTCAATTTTAACAGTTGTTTCCCTTGTAAAACCAGATGTCTCGATGTATTCTTGAAACTTTCCACACGATACATGATGTCTGTGATATTCTGCATGCATTCACATTTACAACAGCAATTTTGTCACCCACACACCGCCCCACACAAAATTTTGTACATTAAAACAATTATACTTCTTATATACTTCTTATTTAGTTTCACTTGAGTTAGTTTTCTACAATGAAATATTTAGTATTGATACCACTGTAGTTTATTTCTGAATTCAATATTTGTATAAAAAATATATTCTCAATTCCCTCCAACAAATGCACCATAGAGAAAAGTGTACCACTCCCACACATACATTAATATACATATATTTCAAATTTGAAAACATTTTCTGCATACTTGAACCTAATACACTTGAAATATTCAGTAATCATATTATTATCATAGAAAACCTTCAATGCTGTGCATATATCTTCACTGATCTGGCTATCCTATGATGTATGGTCAAGAAGTATGCTTTTTCCAAGAGCTTGAGAAAACGTTGCGAGAAAATGTGCATACTGTAGCGGAACGCCTAGTCCTTGTTTATAAGTACAACCAAATTTTGCCGTGACGTCATAAACCCCGAATCATATCCCCATATTCAAAGATCCGTGATTTCATGTCAAAGGATGCTATTCGGCAGACACTTTGTTTATCAAGTCGATAGCAGACCCTCTGGGGTCCGCCATCCGTGTCCAGTGGTATCATGCAGGGTCACCTCAACAGACGCAAAAATATGGTGATAACTTCTTGTTTACTGCACGCAATGTCCATTTCATCTGATCGGATTTTTGTACGGCTAAATAATTGCGGGTTGAATGAGCTCATAGACTTGGCGGCGTCTAAGGGGACCCATGCTAACTAAATTACTGAGAAATGCATTTCTGCCGACATTTATGTCAATGGTTTGTGTCGTGCTCCCAAGACGGTCAATTCTTAAAAGCCGATTGACTTTATTGTACTCGGGTTTTCTCACGTACCCTCTCAACAGAGCAACAGGTAGCGTTCCAAAAGTACCACTCTTGATTCTTGATTATGAAACAGCATCGCTGTTATGGGAGTAGGGATTCCCCTAAGTGTTCAGCTTGACATCAGCCATCTAAGGATTAATGTCCCAATCAGATGTTGATTGTGGATTTTCGAATACTACCAGAGAGGAAGGATGTTCTCCCCTGGTCATACTCATTTCTGAACATGTACACTATCACTTTCGGCATAAAAAACATAAGACACATAACACGGGAGATAACACACATAACACGGGAGATAACACACACACAAGACGGGAGATAACACACACAAGACGGGAGATACCACACACATAACACGGGAGATAACACACACAAGACAGGAGATAACACACACATAACACGGGAGATAACACACACAAGACGGGAGATACCACACACAACACGGGAGATAACACACACAAGACGGGAGATAACACACACAACACGGGAGATAACACACACAAGACGGGAGATAACACACACTAGACGGGAGATAACACACACAAGACGGGAGATAACACACACAACACGGGAGATAACACACACAAGACGGGAGATAACACACACAAGACGGGAGATACCACACACAAGACGGGAGATAACACACACAACACGGGAGATAACACATACAAGACGGGAGATACCACACACAAGACGGGAGATAACACACACAAGACGGGAGATAACACACACAACACGGGAGATAACACACACAAGACGGGAGATAACACACACTAGACGGGAGATAGCACACACAAGACGGGAGATAACACACACAAGACGGGAGATAACACACACAAGACGGGAGATAACACACACAAGACGGGAGATAACACACACAACACGGGAGATAACACACACAAGACGGGAGATAACACACACAAGACGGGAGATAACACACACAAGACGGGAGATACCACACACAACACGGGAGATAACACACACAAGACGGGAGATAACACACACAGGACGGGAGATAACACACACTAGACGGGAGATAACACACACAAGACGGGAGATAACACACTCAAGACGGGAGATAACAATACACAAGACGGGAGATAAAACACATTACGCGGAAGAAAAACAACACGGGAGATAACAAACACAACACGGGAGATAACACACAGAACATGGGAGATAATACACACAACACGGGAGATAACACACACAACACGGGAGATAACACACACACACCACGGGAGATAACACACACAACACGGGAGATAACACACACACAACACGGGAGATAACACACACACACAACACGGGAGATAACACACACACACAACACGGTAGATAACACACACACACACACAACACGGGAAACACTAAACACAACACGGGAGATAACACACACAACATGTGATATAATGCATATAACGCGTGATATAACATACACAACGCACATCAAACATTCTCTACTAACTCCTAGCGAGTTGTCTTCCAACACACAATTGTTTACAATCAACAGAAAATGGGTTTGCGTATTCGCTGAGACACTTAAGACAAGACAGGCAACAAAAAGATCGATAAACCTGTCTCCAAAAAATAAAATCCGGAGGGAAATAAACCAGAAGGTCAAGATGTCTCAGAGAGCTTACCCTGCTTAATGCAGGAGACCCTGTCTGCTGGCGTCTAAAAACGCATCTGTGAGTGAACGGGCAGATATTGAACCGGAAGAGGTTGTGAGCGGTAGACAAGGGTTATCGTAGAATCGAGTCCTTCGTCAATTATGCGTCCATGTGGAGTCATTGTATCCATCCCTTAAAAGTGACGCTTTTGGTCTATTTTATGATTTTCAGTGCTTGTCGACACAAAGCATACTTCGTGTATACATACACTGCCGAAGACGGATGTGTCGGGTCATTGGCACAAATAAAACTGCGGCACAACGCATTTCCATTCTCTGGACTACATCCTGCTGGAATTCTTGTAGGACCATTGCACTGCTATAAGAGAGAACCAACGGGAGTTTGAGAATGAACGCTGAAGAAGAAGTATACATACAGAGGAGCTCTACGCTAACTAACTGATGCTAACTCAAAGTGACAGCTAACATGCGCTAACTTCACGTGCTAGCTAACAGATGCTAACTCCACAAGATGATGATGGTGTTCCTCCTTCGCAAGCGAAGGATGAGCATGGCATGAAAAACAATAAATGTGATGAACAAGTACAAAAAACAACAAAACATTTGTGACTGTTTAATTTGGTTTGTGAGTTGGTAGATGTCCGATGAGTCCGATTCATGCCAGGAAAATTATGTGGCAGTGCATCCAGGAGCGTAGAAAGTTTGGAGGAGAGTTTTCGCTTTCTTCGCTTGTAAATTGCCCGCAGTACTCTTTGTTTTTTCAAATTTAGTGATGCCATTAGTGAGCTGGGTGTGCCAAGCTGAGCGATCAAGAGCTGTAGTCTACCAGGAGCTAGGATCGATGTTGCCGTGCTTGAGATAGTTTTTTTAGGTGATCCTTGAAGCGCTTTTTCTGCCCGTCGCTTGAACGTTTACCTTCGCACAGCTCCCACAGAATAATCTCTTTGGAAGACGCTTGCCTGGCATACGGACGATATGGCCAGTCCAGCGGAGTTGGGACCTAATCAGCAGGGCATGGATGCTTTACATACGGGACTTTTCAAGGATTTCCACGTCTTGTACACGATCCTACCAACGTACTCCCATGAGGTTTCTTAGGTACCGAAGGTGAAAAGAGTTAAAATGTTGAGCGTGTTTCGCATATACAGTCCAGAATGACGTAGCATAAAGCAGTGTTGATAGAACCACTGCGCTGTACACGACCAACTTTGTTGTCAAGCTGAGACCACGCATGATTCAGACGTTAGCACGAAGACTTCTTAATGCCGGACTGTCGCGAGAATTACACATGGCAACTTCCTCGTCAATTGTAGCAGTTTGCGATAGGGTGCTGCCGAGATAATACAAACTTATTTGCAGTATTGAGTTTTTGTCCCTTTACTGTGATTACTGGCTCTGTGTAGGGGACACCTGGCGTGGTTGATACATTACTAATGTCCACGCTGTGCTAATGGTGAGACCCAACGCATCACAGGCTACTGAACACAGACATCCACTCGCTAGCTAACAGATGCTAACTTAAAATGCTAAGCTAACAGACACTAATTTCACGTGCTAGCTAGCAAACGCTAACTCAACTGTCTAACTAACAGATGCTAACTTGAATTGCTAGTTAACCTCACATGCTAGCTAGCAAACGCTAACTCAACTGTCTAGCTAACAGATGCTAACTTGAATTGCTAGTTAACCTCACATGCTAGCTAGCAAACGCTAACTCAACTGTCTAGCTAACAGATGCTAACTTGAATTGCTAGCTAACCTGACATGCTAGCTAGCAAACGCTAACCCAACAGGCATCATTTACAATCCTGACAGGTAACGAGCTTACTTCTCTCAGCCATATTGAATACAACATACTGGAGACTGCATATCAACATTAACATAAAACCGTGTGCGCATTTCACATACTCCGTTTTCCCGTGCAGAATCCTCTTCACCGTAATATGCACGATTTAAATTAATCTCTCAAACGGCCCAACACTAACGGTTTGCGAAAATACAGTTTAAAAACAGATTGAAGCGTTACCTGGTTTGGCTGGCAAATAGGATCAATGGCAATCAATTTAAGCTGAGCAAAAACCGTCATCATTAACAGAGTGTTTCTAAGGAGGGAAGGGGCAGTGTTGTTTTGGTAGGATGACCAGCTCCGGAGCGATGGCTCGCATCACTCATTGATACTGTTGTAGAAAGACGTAATACGGGAGAACTTGGAGAATTATTCAATATTAAACTTGATACGGGAGAACTTGGAGAATTATTCAATATTAGACTTGACAGGGAGAACTTGGAGAAGTCTTCTTCTTCTTCGTTCGTTCTCAAACTCCTGCAGATTAGCAGGATGTAGTCCGGAGAACGGAATGCGTTGTGTCATGGTTTACAGCATTGCTGCGATATTTACGTCTTTCGGACTAACACATCCGACTTCAGCATGGCTTTGGGTCACTGACCCTATATGGGATGAGACAGCCAACTCCTTCCCATAACCTCCTTAGTCGCCGTTTACGACATGCATGGAAAGTAAACAGTGTTGCTATTCTTTGCTCCCATTTCGGGCCCTACAACACACGGGCGAGAGAATTATTCAATATTAGACTTGATACGGGAAAACTTGGAGAATTAGTCAATATTAGACTTAAGGAAAAACTTGCAAAATTAGTCTATAGACTTGAAATAGAAAAACGATTTCCTACACGAGGAACAGTTCGATGGCTGCGAAACTCCTTGTCGGAAGAACAGATGGACAGTGGCTGACCCAGTCAAAATACCAGCTCGTCTCGTAACATATATCTGAGTAGCAGGCTTCTTCAATAGGCACTGTACCAAGTCAAAAGTTGAAGCCTCCTGTGTATGAAAGACAGCTCAGAGAAACCACCCCACTGCACATAGGAAGAAAGAACAATTTGATTGTAATTCTGTGTGATCTGGCAGTAAAGGCCAATGCGCACAGCTGGCGGCGGATGACCGACCTGCCGTGTAAATCACATCTGTATCATCGGCATCTTTGCAGACGAGTGCATTGACCTTAGTATCCACGCTCACATGCCTACGTTCCATGCACCATCTATTGAGTGTAATGACTGTCTTGATTGCCTCCTGAAACACTATAGGAATAGGTATTCATCCCTCGTCAGGATTGATGTCTCCTGGGGCGCAAATTTGTTTAATGGTATTCTCGGCACGCCCAATCTACGATTTGCCTCTATTCAGCCTGCTTCCCTTCACGCGAGGGAGCTCACTGTGTACTGGGTGATCTGTGTCGGAATTCACTCTGAGGTGTACACGGGCATACCATAAATCTAATCTGTGAGAAATGCTCGGAAAATAAAGGAAGAATCTCATAGCCATACAGGGTGTGTCCTGATGCAACCAAGGATGATCCGCATCGCTTCGTTTTTAATGATCTACAGTCGCTTAATCTATCTCTTAATCTCCAGGCACTTAATCTATCTCTTAATCTCCAGGCGCTTAATCTATCTCTTAATCTCCAGGCGCTTAATCTATCTCTTAATCTCCAGGCGCTTAATCTATCTCTTAATCTCCAGGCGCTTAATCTATCTCTTAATCTCCAGGCGCTTAATCTATCTCTTAATCTCCAGGCGCTTAATATGTGGCAGTGATAGTGACACCTGCGTATTCAGTGACAGGTAGGACAGGTGGTAATACCAGCTGCGTTTATTTAGTGTCAGCCTCTGCCATCACACTCAAAGCTGAAAGACCTTTGCTGACGATATATATAATAAATATTCTCACTTTATAATAAAAATTGCATACTTCAACCCGCGGGTTTGTGTACAGACTACACGAAATCAATGATAACCAAGTGCAACACGATTCCAAGCAGTTATGACCATGACTATTAACATTAGTTAGTTAGTTTGTTCCTTTCGTGCCACAAGCGACACATAGGGCAGAGGTTTTGGTTCTCCATATGATGCGGTCCGCTGCCTGCAGCTTTAGTTCCTGGATGGTCTTACAGCCCATTAATTCCCCTTCCTTAAGAATGGTGGTTTAAGGTCCTCCTCTTTTTCTTTTACCCTCAGGTGACCACATAAGGGCTTGTTGGTTTATTCTGTTTACATCTAGTCGCAAAACGTGACCAAGGTATTTCCATCTTCGTTTTCTTATGATGTTTGAAACATACTCTTGGTGTGTTTTGTCTTTTAGATCACTATTTGTGACTATTTACTTGTTAATTTTGTATCTAGTGCATCTGTGATAGTAACATTATTTTACTGTTTTCATTGTTTTTCACTGTTTTTTTTATATGTTCCTGAGAAAGACTTAACGGTTCGAAAAGTTGAAAATATTTTGTGTATTATCATTTGTATGTTTTCATGTTTACACCTCATAACCCCTTAGTCTTAGTCCGTCTGTTGTGTTGAAGTGCAACATCAAAACCTATGTTCTACATAAGTACTATTCTCTGATAGAAGCCGTAGAAAGTCATACAACTTACTGAAACGTAGGTCTCAGTCGCAAAGAATAAAAGTCCAAACCAAAATAAATGAACATCATTTCATTGTTAAAGTCTGAAAGTTTCTTCATGCCAAGATTGAAATATTAATTCTGTAAAATAAAATATTGGTACACTTAGAAATTTCGTGTCCATTAGCACTGCAATAATGTTGCGTTTCTTTATTTGAATAGTATATGTTTATACATATATTTATTTATTTATATTTAAATCTTTTTGATTACTATAAATTACCACCGACACATTTTTTGTCCTGTTCCATCTTACAAGACCATGATGTCAAATTAACCAGTACTCTACATGATAACCCAGGTCCATAGGCCTACACTATATTCCAGGTATTACCAATGTCAATAAGAACCAAGGTTTGTCTTGGGCTATCAAGATGAATCCGTTAGTTAACAAACTAACAAAGGCAGCCTTAGAATGGAATCTGACAATGTTCTTTGTCAGTGTAACCATTTTGGTGCCTTTCGCCCCAGATCTAGTGAGGTAAAAAAGGGGGTTGGGAAGGTTGACGAAACCATTTGGCAACACTCATCACTGTTACCAAGTTTATGCAATATGTGATGACGGCAATTTGGGAGATGAGATTAAGATGATTCCAGATAGAGATGACTGTCAAGGAAATGTTAAATATATAATATGAACAAGATCTGTATTTTACAGCACAGATCATGGAAATGTTGAATATATAATATGAAAAAGATCTGTATTTTACAGCGCAGATCATGGACAGGTTGAATACAATTTGAAAAAGATCAGTATTACAGCACAGATCAATCAACACAGATCGATAGTGCTAACTATTCTTGTGTATGGTTGTGAAAGCTGGACACTCAATGTAGACACGGAAACAAGTGTGCAGTTTTTGACTATAAATAATGCTACAGACGAGTGTTAAAAATCAGTTATGTGCGAGTAGAAAAGTAATGCAAATATATTCGTCAGTCAGCAAATAAAACAAACTTGCAGATTATCAAGAAGCACTTTTGGTGGTAGCGAACCGATGCAAACTTGCTTAGTTTGGACATGCAATGAGACATGACTCACCTTATAAACTATGTTGTAAGGAACAGTGGATGGAGAAGACTCGCACAGACAACATCCTAAACTTAACAACATCAAGAAATGGCCTCCGTATATTTTTTCCTACACTCATCCGAATGGCTGATGACAAGGGTGTTTGGTGGTCTTTTTGTGCTGATATGTCCTGTGTAGCGCCCCTCTTACCCTAACGGGTTATGTGACATTATTATTTGTTATCCACAGAAAGATGTATGGGAGCAGTGAGGAGCTTTCAAATACAGCAGCATTTATTAAGAAAACAGGACTTGCTGTGTAGACATGTCAAACTCCGAATGAAAAGAAGATTATTATTTCTTGTTTACTTTTAGATTGTGAGCACGACAACAATTGACAATGATGATGGTGTGCGGACGGATGGATGGATGTATGGACGGACGATAGGTAGGTATGTAGAGAGAGAAAGATAGGTAGGTAGGTAGTTAGGTAGGTAGGTAGATAGATAGATAGATATATAGATAGATATATAGATAGATAGATAGATAGATAGATAGATAGATAGATAGATAGATAGATAGATAGATACATAGATAGATAGATAGATAGATAGATAGATAGATAGATAGATAGATAGATAGATAGATAGATAGATAGATAGATAGATAGACAGACAGACAGACAGACAGACAGACAGATAGATAGATAGATAGATAGATAGATAGATAGATAGATAGACACTATCTCTGTTTCTCTGCTGTACTGTCTTTGCCACATTGCCATTCTTTTTTTTTCTCTTTGTCCCTCTCATTTTATCTGGTTCTCTCTCTAACACTGCACACCAACACTTGTATCACACACAAAAAACTCGAAAGTGTTCACAACCCCGTTCTCAGTTTTCCTACAAATTCTCAAAATGAGTAGATTTGAACAATTCCTCTAATCAATATTATTTCCTCTGCTTGATTCCCCACCTCTGCTGACCCCTCCCCTCAATAATAACATCCCGAGAGCAAGCTAGCAATATATCACGTGTATCATGCACATTTCATTAATGTTTGATGGAAGTATCAACAATCCTTGACTTGAATAACCTTTATCTTTTGTTGACAGAATCAGGAGACAGATTTCAATATTACATAATATGAGCTGAACGTTTGGATTATGCTGATTGTTACATTGGTACAGCAAATGTCAAACGATGAACGAGCAAGTGATGTAGCATTGTTTCGTTATGTAAACTTGTTTAGTTTGGACTTGTAACGAGACACGACTCGTTTTATAAAATTATTTTGAAAGGAACAGTCAAGGGTGGAAGGAGGAGAGGGGTCAAGAGAAAATCTAGGATTAATAACACCAAGGAATGTGTGATTTTTCTTCACTCCTTCGAATGACTGAAAATAAACTGTTGGAGAGCTTTTTGTGCCGATGTATCCAGCGTGGTACCCTAAAGGGTATTGTATCTTATTATTATTATTATGTAGCGTTTTCGGTTCTGAGTTATGAGCGGGTCTCAGACTGCATAGGTGCCGTATTCGATTTCAGCTGTAGTCAGTCATCCCGGCCGTTTAGAAATCAGTGGCAACCTACTGAACATACATTGTATGACCTTTAACTTGTTCAATTCCCATCAGCGTTAAAAATTCTGACGTGCAGTTGCGTCGTCCCCCGAGCAACTACTATCGGACTGTCTCTTTCGGGCCCCGACAACACACGGGCGTGGAGCCGACTACTATCGGACTGTCTCTTTCGGGCCCCGACAACATACGGGCGTAGAGCCGACTACTATCGGACTGTCTCTTTCGGGCCCCGGCAACATACGGGCGTAGAGTCGACTACTATCGGACTGTCTCTTTCGGGCCCCGACAACATACGGGCGTAGAGTCGACTACTATCGGACTGTCTCTTTCGGGCCCCGGCAACATACGGGCGTAGAGCCGACTAATATCGGACTGTCTCTTTCGGGCCCCGACAACATACGGGCGTAGAGTCGACTACTATCGGAGTCTCTTTCGGGCCCCGGCAACATACGGGCGTAGAGCCGACTACTATCGGACTGTCTCTTTCGGGCCCCGACAACATACGGGCGTAGAGTTGACTACTATCGGACTGTCTCTTTCGGGCCCCGGCAACATACGGGCGTAGAGCCGACTACTATCGGAGTCTCTTTCGGGCCCCGGCAACATATGGGCGTAGAGTCGACTACTATCGGACTGTCTCTTTCACTGGTGTTTTATATCGTTAGCCGTTCTAGAGTTAGAGGACTAGACAGAGAAAAAGAAACACGATGTCAGAAAACAAACACAGTGACTTACTAACTTTCATCACTACTTCTCCAACCAAAGATCAGGATGGAAATTTAAAAAACAGATATTACCTACAATTTTTACACCAACACTCTGTTTTCAATGTCACACATGGTCTTTAACAGCATCGCAGAAGAGGAGAATCGCTTTACGTGAAATGAAGTGTCTGAAAAAAAGCTGCAATGGTTACTAAACTAGATTTATTTTTTTAAAGAACAGAAGAAATTAGGAAAATAGTTGGTATAATACCATGTATTTAAAATATCGAAAGACCGCAAGTAAAATGAATCTGTCACCTAATGAGAATGAACCCAAACCAAAAACCGATAGGAGTATATAACAAAAGAATGTCCAGACATAAAGCCAAAGGAAGATCAAGAAAACGGTGGATAGAAAACAGCAAGATACTTTGAAAAAAAAATGGATTACTGCAACCAAGGCGACACATCTGGCCTTGGAACAACAACTGAAGCTCCCACCCATATACTTAACTTTAAGTGTGGATACTATCAACTATCATCCCTCTAGCGATAGACAATATTTGTTCTAGATGTCCGTGTGTTTTAACGGTTAGTTGTTCTAGATGTCCATGTGCTTTATCTCGTTAGTTGTTCTAGATGCCCATGGAACTTTCATTCAATGCACCCAGACATACGTTATTTTTAATTGACTTGTGTAATTCCTAAAACTGGTGCCCTCAGTAGCGGATATTGATACATACAAAAGGTCACGGTAATATGGGTTACGAACCAGCGTCATAGCACATGGTTTCCCATAAGTACTCAGCTGCCTAGTCAGTGGTTGACCTGAAACTTCCTGACTATTCTACCACAATTGTTCGGTAGCGATGGAACATTTCCTCAACGTTCCTAGAACATGAACCCTGGTACCCTACTTTCTGGTGAGTGAGTTAACCACGGGAATTCTTTTTAAAAATAATTTCAACGAATAACAAGTGAATTCGAAGCCCGAGTCTGCTAGTCGGCGGTCGAGTGACTAAACATTACACTACCGTGGCTCCCATCTCTAGATACAAGGATATACAAAGGGATGTACCACGTCACGATAACAGCTGCTAGTAACCAGAAATTTATCGGAGTCCCTGTATAGTATATACATTTTCTAGCTATGCTGATGAAGATTGTTTCAATAATGTTTCTGAGTTTGACAATTTGTTACCAGTATAGCTCAAAAAACGCATGGACAACTCACAGTCTATCTATATACCATGTCCTTTCTGAACGTTGTCATCACTGTCACTCTGTAAGCCTCTAGGTTATGTGTAAGCTATCCAGCTCCTTCCAGTGTCATGTTCAAAAAGTCGTCGATGACCTTATTCCATCATTGCCTTGTTCTGTCTCTTGTTTCTCTTTCTTGGAACATTTTCCCCCACGATTCATACTCATATCTCTAAACTAGTGTATATTTTATATGTCCAAATATGTTAACTTTAGTTTTTTCATAATTTTGAAGAGTCATTCTTGAAGAGTCATTCTTCTTCTATGTTCAGGTCCGTAATGGTATCTGTGTTGAATAGTCTTTCTAACCATATTTATAGGACAATATATATATAGCATTTCATTTCAAATGCTAATATTATTTTTTTCATTGCAGATGTCATTGCCCTTGCCTCACAAATACATGTTGTCACTGGGAAAATATTTATTCTTGATAATTATAATGGAAATTTTATGTTTGCCCTTTGCCACAGAATTTCATTTATGACGTTTTTGTGTGGGGTTATTGTTACATATTTCTGATAGCTGGACAATCTGTGATCTTATTTGTCGGGCCATTGTTAACTTCCTTCTGATTCTCAGTTGAACAATCTCTTGTGATGTTATTGTATGCTCAAAGTAATGTAACAGAATTTAAGGCAATGTTTGCGCTTGCAGCCAACTCTGGCCATGACGAAGCAAATCGTGTAGTAGATCCTTATGTCTAAAGATTCATGCCCAGGTCCACATTTCAAACAAGTAGCTCACGAACACAGGACAAATGAGCTCCACTTCTCACAATCCCATCAGTTAATAGGTTGTAGTCCTGAGAATGGAATGTGTTGTTTAGGTTATGTTTATCTGCGTCTCTTGGTGTCACATCCGAGAGAGATAGAAGCAATTCTGATGTATTCATCATCAAGTGTCGCCTCAGCAAAGACGCTTTGCTGTAATAGACCTCCAACATCCTCTGTCTTTCCATGGTGGTGCACTCTGCTAGACTGTATCCTGTCTATCTTGTGATGTTTCTCTCTCCCATTTGTATCTCTTCCTACCTCTTGTTCGTCTCCCCTCGACTCTACATTCAAGTAAGTTGTTTAACAAGGTGTATCTTTTAATATGTCCAAAATATTTTTTTATTTTTTTATTTTAATAATTCTTGTTTATACGAAGTGTTGTTAGAACCCTTTTGTTCGTTCTCTTTTCTTTCCATAGTTTATATTCTCCATATATATATATATACACACACACATATCTCAAACACATCTATTCTATCTTCTAGCTGTTAGTTAATTATCCATGTTTCTCAGTCATATGTCATCCATATATTAATGTAGAATATGCGTAACATTATATAATTCTCATTTTAAGTTTTTAATTTACTAAAATGTCAATATTTTACTCATGTCATTGAACGTACTTTTAGCCATTCCTATTCTCATTTTAACTCCTGTTTCACATCTGCCATCATGTGTGACTATGTGTCCGAGATATTGGTAATGGTTTACTTGTTGTGGTATCACTCCATACATTTGTATGTTTACAATAGCTATGTTGATTATTCTCTTCTCATACCGGACATGTCCTTATAGGATTCAGCAAATCTAATGTAGGAAATTTAAACAATAACAATAACAAGCGAGAATATGTAGATGCAATTTCCGGAGCAAATAATCACAAAATGGTGATACAATCACAAAATGGTGATACAATCACAGAATGGTGATACAATCACAAAATGGTGATACAATCACAGAATGGTGATACAATCACAAAATGGTGATACAATCACAGAAATATCAACCCGCATAGTTCTGGCAGCATGTACATGTAACCAGCTGTCAAATATAAGAATTTAACTTACAAAACTTAGAGTGTTAAATGCGCGCAAACCACCTATATTGACACATGAAAGCGAAAGCTGATTTGCGGAGCAATAGATAATTAATCGTCTTTGAAAATAGATGTCTTCGAAGAATATTGAACACACACTCGACAGATTTTCTAACAAGCAAAATAATTAAACACAAACTCGACAGGTTTTCTAACAAGCAAAAATATTGAACACACACTCGACAGATTTTCTAACAAGCAAGAATATTGAACACACACTGGACTGATCTTCAGACAAGCTATTAAATGAACAAAGAAATAAACCTAGAGGAACTGGTGTCCAGTGTTACAAGAAGATGACGCTGGAATTACAGTCATGGACTTAGAATGGATGAAAACATACTTCTTAAGCAAACCTTAATGTGGAGTGGAAGGCAGACAGAAAAATAAAAGTAGGGATACGAAATGAAACTTAACAAAACATCAACGATCTCAATATTTGGCATAAGCATTACACAGGAACAACAGTAACTAGCAACGAGAAGCTCAACATGCATAGCAATGACTACAACTGTACGTGCAATTAATGGCACAAATGAAACGAACTGTAACCCGTTCCGAAATGCATGGCCACCGTTTAAAATTCATTATTCATAAACTATTGAAATATAGATTTTAGCAGGTTGAAATACATTTTATGAAAACGCATGACCATCGGTATTATAAGACATTTTGGCTAATTGGAAAACATCCCTCTAAAATGACTCATTAGACTTTTTCCGTGACTTTCATTGGCTGTCGACACAAAGTATACACAGTTACCAAAGAAAATTACGGGAGAAACCAAATTACTCCTTTTAGAAGTATGTTTTTCCAATTAACCAACAGATCTCATACTGTCGATGGTCTCGTGAGAACCCTACACGTGCATTTTTGCAATGCAATACATTAGAAAAGGGAACAGCTCATACATCATGCATTTATTGAATAGAAGATTGATAACCATGATTTTCGAAGAATACCGAACAAATTAACATATATTTTTTTTAAACCACACAATTTCAACGCACACCTGTAAAGAGAACGACTGAAATGTGTATTCACTTGTATTTCCTTATGATAAGAATTTGCGCACTTGTCGTTGAGCGCTTTAACTTATGTATACAAAGTAACAATTGTGAAATTTTGTTGAGTATTATGACATGAGCGTTTATCAATCTAGATTAGATGTAGCCAACCATTGACATTCAAACCATTGCCATAAAACTATGTAGAGCAGTGTTTCTCAACGTGGGACGCACGTCCCATAAGGGGGGAAATGTGATTGTTCAGGGGGGGGGGGGTAATCCGAAAATGAGTTCGTTTAGAGTTTATTCAAGTTTTGAATATAAAAATATATGTATACGTTACACAGGGGGCATCAGCCTGTCAGAAAAATTGTGGTCGGGCATGGTAGAAAAAAAATATTAGGAAAACACTGATGTAGAGGCAACAGAGCTGCAATTTTATAGATGATGATGATGAAATACTTCTGTTAGCTGTGAGCAGGTAGTTCTTGATAGACCAAAGTCCGCCGAAGACGGATGTGTCGGGCCATTGGCGCAAATAAAACGGCGACACAACGCATATCCATGCTCTGGGCTGCATCCTGCTGGAGATCTAGTAGTACTGCTACATGAGAGATCCAGCAGGAGTTTGAGAATGAACGCTGAAGAAGAAGAAGAAGGTAGACCAAAGCATTTCTGATGATAGCACAAGTTCTTCTCTGTTGTGTAGCGACGTTTACATACCGACTCATATAATGTTGTTTTTTTGTGTGAAGCAAATACAAGTTGGGACAAATCGGCGTTTTTACCAAAATGTTTTTATCAGGATACGAACAAACAAACGCAGAGCAATATAGAATGTGTTTGTCCCCAACTTAATATAGATATTTTGGGGTCGAAACGAAAATGTGTCCCGGCTGGTATCTGTTTCACGTAAAATTATTATTTAACCCTTTTCTACATTTCTAAAAATGTATTATTATATACCAAATGGTATACAGTTTTACTGCTGTTCTACCAATCGTGACTGATACATTTGACATTCCTCACCACCTACGAGTGTTATAAAAGAAAAATCTATTGAGCATCTATGGCGATTACTTATAAAAGACAAAAATAAGAAATTGAGACAAGACAACCCATGAGTGGGGACAACAGAAGATACTTCTCGTAGTCGTAACCTTCGATAACAGTTACCATGTTCCGACAGGTCGACGTTGTGCTTGAACTAGTTGCCGGCACGGCGTGGGTGGGCGGAACAACGAAAAAACCTGTCGCAAGGGCCAGAGTTGTGCCCTAATGTCGACGTCTGTTTCGGCGGCATTAGACTCGAAACACCATCGAGTCGGACGGCTGCTGGTACAGAGGGTGGAGCACTTATGAAAATGACCCACGTGCTGTGAGGCCAGTTTCTGATCAGGAATCAAGAACAGAACATACAACATAAGATCACAGACAACTTTAAAGTTTAATGTTGGAGTGATTGTCACTGTAAGAAAAGCCTTACTAAGCATATCATGTACTAGATGTATACTGAGGTGTGGCGGTAGGTCTGGTAGGCCACTTGTAAGATCTACATACCTTCCTTATGCAGAAAGACATGATAACACATACCACTCTACGTAAACTATCATAAATTATTGGCAGTACAAGATACAGAAGGATATGCAAGGATATGATATACGATATGCATACCTTGTGATCAAGACCGCATTGACTGTAAGACTATAACCAGGAGTCATGTAGTTTTACAGATTTTGATGAAGCACATGATCGACGTTTCGACCACAGACCTTTGTCAATCAAATAACAATGAGTACTACAAGTCACTTTAAACACATGACATTTTAGGAAACCAGGCTGTAACATTTTTCATGACTCATCCACTATGCGTCGTGAGCTCTTTGCTTGATAAAGATATTTTTGGCGAAACGTGAATTTATACTATTTCTCATTATTTGTAAAAGTATATTACGCTTGTTTACATTTTTTATGTGCATTTGTATACAGTTTTACGCCAATCGCATCTGTTACTGAAATAACAATGAAATATGAAGATCTTAGGTTGAACGAGCGTGTATTTGGTGATAAACATGATATCAAAAGAGATCAATATATGCGGGTGGCGCCACAACAAGCTTTCATCACAGTCCCGTGACTCAAAAACATGTTTCGCTAGAGAAATCACATCTCACGCACAGCTACATACCAGGAGATAACATAGCATGCGCACAGGATGGATTTCAGTGATGATGCAAGTGTCTAGGATCTTGGATCACCTAGGATCTTGGATCACCTAGGAGCTTGGATCACCTAGGATCTTGGATCACCTAGGATCTTGGATCACCTAAGATCTTGGATCACCTAGGATCTTGGATCACCTAGGATCTTGGATCCCCTAAGATCTTGGATCACCTAGGATCTTGGATCACCTAAGATCTTGGATCACCTAAGATCTTGGATCACCTAAGATCTTGGATCACCTAGGATCTTGGATCACCTAAGATCTTGGATCACCTAGGATCTTGGATCACCTAAGATCTTGGATCACCTAGGATCTTGGATCCCCTAAGATCTTGGATCACCTAAGATCTTGGATCACCTAAGATCTTGGATCACCTAGGATCTTGGATCACCTAGGATCTTGGATCACCTAAGATCTTGGATCACCTAGGATCTTGGATCCCCTAGGATCTTGGATCACCTAAGATCTTGGATCACCTAGGATCTTGGATCACCTAAGATCTTGGATCACCTAGGATCTTGGATCACCTAAGATCTTGGATCACCTAGGATCTTGGATCACCTAGGATCGTGGATCACCTAGGATCTTGGATCACCTAGGATCTTGGATCACCTAAGATCTTGGATCACCTAGGATCTTGGATCCCCTAAGATCTTGGATCCCCTAAGATCTTGGATCACCTAGGATCTTGGATCACCTAGGATCTTGGATCACCTAAGATCTTGGATCACCTAGGATCTTGGATCACCTAAGATCTTGGATCACCTAGGATCTTGGATCACCTAGGATCGTGGAAAGTTTGGGTATGGGATGATCACTTCCGATGGTGTTTGATTCTGCCTTTAAACTTCTAGTTAGTCTCCGTTGTTGAGGCGCTGCATTTCTCATTCTCTCACACAGCATTGCACCTCTTTTTACACATTTCAGAACGTCATGTAGCTATTCCATGCACCATATTCTCATAGTGCGTGGTTTATGTCAAAGACTCTTCTTTTGACCCCCTTAGCGCGTATGTCGTTCTGCATCTCAGCAGGGAGAAGCATCTTTGGTGAACGAACAGGACACTATACGAGATACTATTGTCATGTGACGTATTCTCTCCAGAACATTGCTTTACAATGAACTCCCAGAACCCTTCTCTGTTGTGGGCGATTCGGCTTGCATTTTCCAACGACGTACTCATGTTATTTTTACTATCGTCAGTCCATCGTTTTCTTGGTCTGCTTTTCCTCCTCCACACAACGAATCTCTATTTCCTCCGCTATCTATTCGCTATCTTCCATCCCTATCACCCACGTTTGTCTCCATGTAAGATTCATTGTACGGTTGTCTTTCGTTTGTCCTGATGAAGGCTTTTTAGTCGAAACGTCGTCTGTCCCAGTATTTCGTTGATATGTTGTTTTATGTTTTATTTTGGTAACACATCTACCTATTTTTGTTTATCTTGACATTTGCCCTGTGTTACTCCAGCCACCTACGTCATGTTTAGGGTTGTTACGCAACACTGGAACATTTATCCCTTTACTTTCCTCCTCCCAGGTGCTCTTCCCTCCATTATTTGTCTTTCTAAACTGTTGTGTCTCTTTATATGACCAAACAGGTGTAGTTTTCGTATTGCTATTGTGCTTAGTAACCAACACTCTGACATCTTCAATGTGTTTATAATATCTGAGTTTCTATTTTTTTTTCCTTCATGATATTCTAACGATACTATACTAGGACAATACAGTCGTACCTAGTCAAACACAAAAAACGTTTTATAGAACATAAATAGCGAAAGATAGTGTTCCATTTGGAAGACTGCGAAAAAAATATACGGTACAGAAGGGGAAAAACAATTGCCATCACACTCATAGTTTACCAGCCAGCAGTAATATTATCATTTCTTTTATGCGTGTGAAGCATGAACAGCATATGCCAGACATGATAGAAAACTCAATGATTTCCACCTAAGATGTCTTCGTATGATACTTAACATTCATTCATTGGTGGGATAAAATACCAGACAGTAAAGAACTGATCTTCTTCTTCTTTTGCGTTCAGCATATGTGGTCATACTATATCGTCAAGACGAAGAACACTGTCTTCTCCAGGTCAGAGCGGCTGCCCCATAGCTTTTGCATCAAGTCTGTATCCTCTGGCCAGGTCTGCTGTCTCTGCTCTTTGTATGTTGGGCAGTCTTGAAGTATGTGTTCCGGGGTCTGGGTTCCGGATCCACATTGACATACATCTGTGTATGAGATCCTCAATCGGTAAAGGTTACCCAACAGTCTGCAGTGGCCTGTTCTAAGACAAAATATTGTGGTCTGTTGATATCTTTGGAGGAGATGTATTGAATCAAGTTCGTATTCCTCTTCCATTTGTTCCTTCCACTTTGCTGTGTTTGTGTTGTGGATTATTGTTTTTGCTTCTCCGTAAGACAAACAAAGAACTGATGAAATCGTAAGTCTGTAAGCATACACACAATCTTGATGAAGGTGCAGAGGAAGGTGCTGGGCAGGATGGTCATCATCTAACAGAAAAGTTCTTTTATGGAGAACTCGAGGCTAACTCCCGCAAGACCGGAGAACAGAAGAAGCATTTTAGAGACAGACTTAAGACATCACTGATTCCCTTCAACATAGACACAAATTCATGGGAGAACCTTGCACAAGACAGATCCGAGTTGCAGGATAAAGAGCGGTGCATCATTGCAGAGAACCTCAGACATACTGCAACATAAAACATGCTAGAAGAAAGGCATATACAAGTAAATTAAAGTAGGAAGCCAGAGGACAATTTAAACATTCTTGAGACTAACGGGAATTATTCTTCTTCTTCTTCAGCGTTCATTCTCAAACTCCCGCTGGATTTCTCTTGTAACAGGACAATGGTCCTACAAGATTTCCAGTTGAATATAGTCCAGAGAATGGAAATGCGTTGTGTTGCCGTTTTATTTGCATCAATGACCCAATACATCCGTCTTCGGAGGCCAAATCTCCTAGCAACTATAACTAGCTAAATTGTATTGTCTATATATGTTATCCATGTTTACAAGAAGACATATCGGCCCTTGTTGAACTAATACGGATATTATATGTTATATTTTTGTTGTTACTTAGGATATTTCAGTACCAGTACAGAATGTTATTTGTTGTTGTAATACTCATTGTCTCTTTTGGTCCGTTCCGGTTACTTTGAGTGCGCGGTTTCAATGTCTTGACAAAATCGCATCTTTTTTGGATATGCGGTTAGTTACAGAAAAACGCGTGTGCTATAGTTGCTAGGCGATTTGGTGCCGTTGAACGGACTAGTTCAATTCCCGTTAGTCTCAAGAATTTTTAGAAGAAAGGCAAGAGCTGCGCAATGTCCAACAAACATGCTCAGAGTGTGGTAGACAATTCTAGGTATGCATATGACTCTTTAGTCACAGTCGGGCACACCGCAGACATCATCACCTTCATCACTATCCCATATTGAGCCGAATGGTCATTGTCGACTACGACGGACGAACAACATACAGAACATAACCCAGCAGACACTCAACCTAAAACGAATGCACTATGTAACTACACAACACACCTCCAATCTTTTATGTAAACAGCTGTATACTCATGCGCGTGCACGCTACCTAGATCATGTCTGGAGGACACGCGAAATGCTACACAAGCCTTGGCACGCGAATTAAGGTGAGAACATCTCTTAAAAAATGTCACCGTTTATGAAACATTTCACTCATGGCTTAAAATAGCACCTCTAGTGCGCACGTGGATATACGACCTCATTCTGTATTTCCAGTGCTAGATTTGTCTTCTCAACGTACATAAAGATGTAAGATGGTAAAGAGTAAATACGTGGAAGGAATGAAGAGGCGGGGAAGAAAGAAATGGATGAGACGGTCAACCTCGTAGTCAAAATGGTTGAAAGTGGGCGGTACAAAGGAATGAGAAAGGGGCTATGTTTACAGTGTTTATGTGGATAGGTCAAGGTGAGGGAAATAGGTTGTGTGAGAAGGTTATGTTTTGGAACGTACGGTGCGCGGGACAAATGTGAGGCAGGAGATACCAGCCAGGAGGTATGATAATGATGTCAGGTTATATAAAGTTGTTGAGATGTGTGCAGTAAAAAGACGAATGTGAAGCACAATATACTCAGCCCGGAGGTATTACATAAAAGGCTATGACATGGTATTGTGACAAGCAATCGTATTCTGGACATAGAGATCCACTATTTTCTAGACATACAAGGCTATGACACGATATCGTATTATAGACATATAGAGAACAACCACTACTTTCTTGACATGCAAGGCTATCTTATCATACGAGATTCGTCAAGTCTCGGAAATAATTGTAAACCACAATATATGGGAGTTCACCAAGTGTCCAGTATATATATTTTTTATATATTCTGGCGAAAATGGGTTCAAGTGAGAGAAAACCAAGTTATTACAAGTTTTCATCAGTAACCCCAAGTCCCCCCCCCCCAAGTACTGTCACTAATCTTGGCAGATTTGACTGATCACTGCCACTTTGTCGAGTCCCTGGTCAATTATACAGTCCTGTGAATTCATAGGGCATCATCCTTTTAAGGGGACTATTTTACCTTTCCCGTGATTTTCATGGTAGTCCACACGCAGTGTACACAGTGAATTATGAAAATCACATAAACAGTCAAATTGTGTTACTTTTGCGTTACCATAATACCATTGTCTACGGGACAGTATAATTGACGACGGACTGCATTTTCCCTATACTTTGTATCGCCTGCCAATGAAAAGTATGGGGAAATCGGATGTCAATCCCTTCACTTTCTACCATTTACTGAACATGGTAAAAATTGCTTTTGATTCTTCACTGTGCTATAAATAGAACACTGTTTACATTTTTAACTAGGCGACGTCACGGATTTCCGTTTAAAACCAATGAAATTAATGGCTGCCGTGATATCACATCCCGGCAATCACTGAGTTTCAAATCTAGACACAGACGAAACTGCATAATCTGTTTCTTTTCCAATTTACACATTTTAAAAAATTTCCTACTATTTGTGGTGAGCAATCAGTATTTCTGCCCGCTACACACAGAGCGAGGTGCACGCACACATTATAAATATTATTTCTAATCCTGAACGTACTTTAAGTACTTAACCGTAAGCTTGCCAAATCACACACCAAAGGTTAGGACATACCACGAAAGTAGAGCAAAGGTCACAGTGTAGAATTAAAAGCAACTTGCGTCCTGAGCATATATATACACTTTCTATTTCAGACTCGTCATCACCGTGACACCCAGTATGTCTTTACCCGCCACTGCATCAGATCTTTCGTTGTATCCGTCATGTCACAGACTTCCATGAGATCATCTGGGCTTGTTGAGAAGAGTGACCCATTCCTTTCTTATCTAATTCAAACTTTTCTATCTTGCGCAGCATACTCTGGGAGTCTGTTCTGTTAGAATCATTGTGTGTGTTGTCTCGTCATCCAAGTGAAAAGCCGCTGTCATCGCCTCGATCTCCATCCATATACACGCTGGTGGAATACGCGACAAGTCTCTCCACCATTTTCTTGCCATTCTAGATGATGAAATAATCCATTTAACTGTGAACAGATAGATCGTGGGAGCGCATAGTCTTTCCGACAAAATCTGATTCTTCTCAGATGTGTGTAAATGTGGTGACACGTCGACAAATATAAGGTCTCAATGTATTGTTGTATAAGGGAGATTAATGGGTGCATGTTTAGTCCCCAAATGGAGGCATTCCAATGTTTCAGACTACAAGGATTGCCACTTCCTTGTGATTGAGGCACAGCACATACTTCTGTGCCAACTAAGTCATCATTATTCTGTCAGATTTACATCCGCAGTGATAGCAAATCTAACATTCCCCGTCACCTACAAGTCTGCCACAAAAGTATAAAGTTGTAATGTCTGTTGACCAGCATCTCTATGCCATCCTTGAGAATTATTTGATAGAAGACGAAAGTTAGATATTGAGACAGGGTGCGTCAATGATAGTTTTTTTTTATTTCCCAAAGGTGACAAGTTGTCAGCCTATCCCCCAACTTTCCTTATTCGTCTTCTACAACATGCCTGACAAGAAGAAGACAGTTGCCGTATTCTTTGGATCTTGAACTAAAAGTCCAGGAACCAGTTGTCACACCGACGAGCCATTCTCGTAGTTGATGTAGCCCACCCTTATCTGTTTGTAACTCGTACTCTGTAGGCATGTAATCATCTCAAGCCTCATTTTCTATATTCTATAGTATCACCTCAAGCCTCACTTTCTGTATTCTCTAGTATCACATCAAGCCTCATTTTCTGTTTTCTACAGTATCACAACAAGCCTCATTGCCTTCATTCTAGAGCAAAATTTTGATCTCAACACTAACACACATAATTATCAGCAATGGAAGAGTACACACCCTCCTGACTATGAAACTAATCGCACATCCCTCTGACAGCCATAGACTTCAACTGACTGAAATGACTGCTGTGAAATCACTTATATAACCAACACACACTAAACTCATAACTTGATGAAATAGGGGTGCCAAGACCACGATATAAGCCGAATTTTACAACCAAGCGGGGCTGGATATATAAATAGATATGATATCTTAGGACAGCATACTTTGTAGCCAGGTTGATAATTATGCTGCAAGGTGTTTCTGGGGAGTTATTCCATGTAGATACATGCATGCGTTATGCAAGGTGTGTAATGTATGTAGGTGTTTTATGTAAGCACGTATGTTATGTAGGTATGTTGAAATGAAGGTAGCTGAGGTATGTAGGCAAGAAGGGTGTGAAGGTGCGGTATGTAAGCAGACGGTATGTACAGGTAGGTTATGTAATTAGGTACGGTATGTAGACGTGTATGGCATGTAGGTACGTGGGTATGATATGTAGACAGGTAGGGTATGTAGATAGGTATGATATGTAGAAAGGTAGGGTATGTAGGTAGGTATGATATGTAGACAGGTAGGACATGTAGGTAGGTATGATATGTAGACAGGTAGGGTATGTAGGTGGGTATGATATGTAGACAGGTAGGGTATGTAGGTAGGTATGATATGTACACAGTTACAGCAGGTAGGATATTACGCAGGTACGGTATGTAGGTAGATACAATCATGTCACTATTTAAATACAATAATGTCACTATTTAAATACAATCATGTCACTATCTAGATACAAGCATGTCACTAACTAGATACAATCATGTCACATACTAGATACAATCATGTCACTAACTAGATACAATCATGTCACTAACTAGATACAATCGTGTCACTATCTAGATACAATCATGTCACTAACTAGATACAATCATGTCACAAACTAGATACAATCATGTCACAAACTAGATACAATCATGTCACTAACTAGATACAATCATGTCACTAACTAGATACAATCATGTCACTAACTAGATACAAGCATATCATGTCACTAACTAGATACAATCATGTCACTAACTAGATACAAGCATATCATGTCACTAACTAGATACAATCATGTCACTAACTAGATACAAGCATATCATGTCACTAACTAGATACAATCATGTCACTAACTAGATACAATCACATGACTATCTAGATACAATTATGTCACTTTCTAGATACAATCGTGACACTATCTAGATACAATCATGTCACTAACTAGATACAATCATGTCACTAACTAGATACAAGCATATCATGTCACTAACTAGATACATTCATGTCACTAACTAGATACAATCATGTCACAAACTAGATACAATCATGTCACAAACTAGATACAATCATGTCACAAACTAGATACAATCATGTCACTAACTAGATACAATCACGTGACTATCTAGATACAATTATGTCACTTTCTAGATACAATCGTGTCACTATCTAGATACAATCATGTCACTAACTAGATACAATCATGTCACTAACTAGATACATTCATGTCACTAACTAGATACATTCATGTCACTAACTAGATACAATCATGTCACTAACTAGATACAATCATGTCACTAACTAGATACAAGCATATCATGTCACTAACTAGATACAATCATGTCACTAACTAGATACAAGCATATCATGTCACTAACTAGATACAAGCATATCATGTCACTAACTAGATACAATCATGTCACTAACTAGATACAAGCATATCATGTCACTAACTAGATACATTCATGTCACTAACTAGATACAATCATGTCACTAACTAGATACAAGCATATCATGTCACTAACTAGATACAAGCATATCATGTCACTAACTAGATACAAGCATATCATGTCACTAACTAGATACAATCATGTCACTAACTAGATACATTCATGTCACTAACTAGATACATTCATGTCACTAACTAGATACAATCATGTCACTAACTAGATACAATCATGTCACTAACTAGATACAATCATGTCACTAACTAGTTACAAGCATATCATGTCACTAACTAGATACAAGCATGTCACTAACTAGATACATTCATGTCACTAACTAGATACAATCATGTCAC
Organism: Meghimatium bilineatum; assembly: GCA_034231615.1. Taxonomy (NCBI): domain Eukaryota; kingdom Metazoa; phylum Mollusca; class Gastropoda; order Stylommatophora; family Philomycidae; genus Meghimatium; species Meghimatium bilineatum. Next base: position 8,034,296 of record CM067304.1, on the reverse strand, counting down.
TAACTAGATACAATCATGTCACTAACTAGATACAATCATGTCACTAACTAGTTACAAGCATATCATGTCACTAACTAGATACAAGCATGTCACTAACTAGATACAATCATGTCACTAACTAGATACAATCATGTCACTAACTAGATACAAGCATATCATGTCACTAACTAGATACAAGGTGTCTTGGCGTATTCCTTGGTGCGATGTCGTCTTCAATATGAAACTGATGCATACAAAATAACCACACATCATACAACTGCCAATACTGCATTCATCCCGTTAGGCAATTACAGGGAGTTTTCCAGAATCGTGCTTGATATTTGCCGAATGCCTTTGCTGTCGCCACGACATGCTCAGGATGAGTTGTTTTTTGTAATTACACTTCTACAGAAAAAAAACTCAGGACATCAAGGGTGTTATTTCAAAGCTCTAAACTATCGGCCATGCACTACACACAGACACCAGTGAGTAAAATTAGCACCGGATGCTACCTAAACGCAAGATTGTGAAACGAAGCCGTACCATCTGCCAGTATTTATATCCGGATGATACAGTTGTGTTTGTACGGACGTGAACTAGATTTAACGAGTGCCAGGCAGTCGGACAAGATAGCTTGATTGTTTTAATGTTGATTTTTTTTACCAAAGCTTGATTGTTTTAATGTTGATTATTTTTACCAGAGCTTGATTGTTTTAATGTTGATTTTTAACCAGAGTTTGACTGTTTTAAATGTTGTTTTTTAACCAGAGCTTGATTGTATTAATGCTGATTTTTAACCAGAGCTTGATTGTATTAATGTTGATTTTTAACCAAAGCTTGACTGTATTAATGTTGATTTTTAACCAGAATTAGACAGAATAGGAAATTAATATGCACATACCGGCCTTCTGATACACCTATGAATGTTAAACTTTGTGGTACTAAACAAGAAAATTGGAAACTGTCCAATTCACACAAGAAACACCTCTGCAGATATTAGAGAACAAAAGAAGAAGAAGAAGAAACGAGAATGGAAAGAAATACGGTTGGAATCCCTATTTAGGATACGTCCATACATTACCTCATCCGTGACCGTCGGCAGATAGAGCCCAGTAGTGCCTCGGCAATTAATGGTGGGTGTCTGAAAAAGTATGACATTGTTGGCAGGGAGGAGGAGGCGGGTGTTTGACAAAAGCTGACGTCAACAATACCGGTTTAAAATTTTTGTATACACCAATTAAAATGTTTGAATTTGAAATAACAATCTGGGGGGGGGGGGGGAATCATGTAGTTTTACGTACTTATTCTGCTTGTACAAATAAATGTGTGTGTGTGTGAGTGGGATTTATTTGACAGTTGTTGACAAGAAATGGGGCCAAAAATTGGACCAAAAAATGCTGACAAAATTTGTGAACAGTCTACTTCGCATACGTTTTTAAACATATTTCCCTTTAACATTTTTCAAAATGCCCAATTATGTGTATTCGTTGGTGTTTCTACTGTAGATAACGAATTTCTGTTATTACATACATATTTCGTCGGTCCTGACCAGGTTGTTATAAGTGGATTTTTACTGTAAACTGTGTGAAGCTTTGAGACATTAAAAAAGTAGCACCGGAACCAGATGCCACCATTACGTAACAGCACGTGTTGAATTCTGTTGCAGTGTATACGTATGCCCTGTCGTAAGAAGACATAACACGACATTTGGTTTCCCTTCCCCAAACCAATGTCAGTTTGAGATATTTAGCAACAGTATTAATTGCAAGCATAATTCTTTCTTAAATTAGAGGACCTTCTCACCCAGCAGTACTAACACATGAATTTAAAAAACGTTAGAGGCAGAACGAGAGGCATCTCCGTGAGGATCAAGAAGCACTGGTCAGTCTCGATTCACTTCTCCGAGGAGCATCCTGGTAAAAAGAAGATTTTTTAATGAAAATATCAATATCTTAACTAATCGGATTGCATGATACAATGGTTACTGGTGCGCCTCTCGGCCTGTTATCTCCGGCTTCAACACCTTGCACGAGAAAGTGGAGAAAGCACGTACACATGCACGTGAATGTGGAGAAAGCACGTACACATACACGTGAAGGTGGAGAAAGCACGTACACATACACATGACGGTAGAGAAAGCACGTACACATACACGTGAAAATGGAGAAAGCACGTACACATACACGTGAAGGTGGAGAAAGCACGTACACATACACATGACGGTAGAGAAAGCCCGTACACATACACGTGAAGGTGGAGGAAACACATACACCTACACGTGACGGTGGAGAAAGCACGTACACATACACGTGACGGTGGAGAAAGCACATACACATACACGTGACGGTGGAGAAAGCACATACACATACACGTGACGGTGGAGAAAGCACGTACACATACACGAGAAAGTGGAGAAAACACGTACACATACATGTGCTTGCTCGGGGCAGGACTACTGTCCTGCTCGATGTAGGATGATGGTCCGACAAATCTTAGTTTTCATCCTCTGTTGCCAGGTCTAAGTCCCGATCTCCATTTCAAGGACTTTGCCTCGATAGGAAAATATCAATATGAGAGATAGACTGAGCTAAATATGCAGGTACAATAGATACTGTCACATCTTTCCACTGAGTCCTTTCTTAATTATACAATCCTCTGGAATCACAGTAAACCAGCCGTTACGATCGGTGATCGAACATGCGAACTCTGAGAACAAGGCAAATGACTTAATGACTTTGACACTGCAAGTGAAATCCTACAAATTACCCGCCCCCTCCCAATGTAACATAAAAATGGTTCTACTATATGCGATCATTAAGCCGCCCCCCCCCCCCAAATACAGGGGACACAACCGATGTGATAGTTCGATGAATACCTCGATTAATCAAGACAGTTAGTGATTTTGATTTATACCCTGAACAGAAAATGCGTCCATTAGATTTTTAGAAATTTGGAAATCGAATTTTAACAAGTGTTCTGACAATTTCGATTTAATGGCCAAAACGACCTAATGTAACTGACAAATTATATTAGTTTATGGTTGAGGGCGAGTATCCTAGCCGGGCAAAGGTTTCAGCAAGTTATATCTAATGTTTTTTTAAATTGTGAGCGCTAAAATGCAGCGACTATATCATTCATCCATGTTCTTCTACTGCGACAAGATCAGTTGGTTAATGCTAGATTGTCAATTCTGTCGCCAGTGTGCAGTCCGTTGTCAAAGAGGTTTTCCTATAGTTTTGCCTCAGCTATGTATAGAACTTCCGTCTTTGCTCATAGTATGCTATGCAGTTCTGAAGTAACGAGGTTAAGTAAGTGCTCGAGTGTTTAGAGTTCGGATCAGCAAGGAGACATCCGTTTGTATACGGTAGAGCTGATCCAGAAATCTACTGTGTTATGTTCTAAGATAGCACAGTGTGGTCTGATGATGCCGTTGATGGTATTGCACTGCATCAGGTTTGTTTTCTACTTCGACGTGTATGTGTTTCTCCACTTTGATGTGTATGTGTTTCTCCACTTTGATGTGTATGTGTTTCCTCCACTTTGATGTGTATGTGTTTCCTCCACTTTGATGTGTATGTGTTTTCTCCACTTTGATGTGTATGTGTTTCCTCCACTTTGAAGATCTCTAGACAGGACTTCACTTGTTACGTTTTACTACTGTCGTGGATTTCGTTGGTCACTATTTATATGCTTGCAGTCTCATGCCAAAAATAGCCAATGCCGACCAACGAAACGCACGGAAATAATATATCGGCATTGCAGGTCATGTTTACATTTTCTGTACACGTCTTTATACTGGAGACTGGACAAGGGATACGAAAGTCACGTATGAGGACTTGCAAACAGCAAAAGTGATAGACTTGTTCAATGCTCATCATTTGTTTGTGTAGGAAATGCATGATTATCGAGAGATAACCGGCTGATAAACTCATTACTTGTTTACTACAGCACTAACAAGGTTCAAAATAGGAGGATGCCGTTGAGGGTTGATCCCGAAGGGGGTTGCCGTTGCTAAAAACCGTTACCAATACATGAAATGTGTTTGTGACCTTTCTAAGTGTTTTAAGATGCTTGAGTACTTGTCGTGAGCATACAGGTTGCGATTGAAGTGGTGTAAGACCTTCAATAATAATAGTCCTACGCGCAGTCGCCAAAAAGTATCACTTATCTTGGTTGAAATCAACAGATTATTGGTCACTATTCACATAATTTTTATCGCTAGCCAATTAAAAGAACGGACACAGTCGGATCAACCACGCTAAGTAAAGCTGTTTGGGGATCTACGCGCATGGCTATTCTGGAGGACTTAAGTGGTATTCTTCTTATTTTTTCGTTCACTTGAAACATGTCTATATCTGTAATTCTGTCTTCTGATTAAACTCACTGTCTTTTGTAGTTCATACAGTGTCCCATAGAGTTTTGATTCCAGTGTTGTTTCCTCTGGCCAATATGTCTGCCTCAGCGTTTCATGCCCAGAACACTCTTGAAGTATATGTTTGGCACTCTGTGCTGCCTATCCACATGTACACATGGCCGTGTTGCCAATCTTGAACTTTGTATACATGTGACTGCGGAGTCGGTTGTGTCCTGTTCTGAGACGTAGAATTATAACTTGTTCTGATCTGTTCATAATATGATAGTCATCTTGTGTTGGTGTTTGTGGCTTTCTTATTGACTTGATCCTATGTTTTTTCTGATGGTAGGTGATCGGTACGTACTTCTCGAGCTGTGGATAAATAGATTGTTGTGAAGAATGCAGACAAGCGAGACAAGTGATAAGTTGTTCAGTTGGTAACTTATAGGAGCGTGATGAAATAACCCCTTTAGCTGCGAGCAGGTAACTTGACACATGATGATGATGAAATAATCCATTTAGCTGTGAGCAGGTAGCTCTTGACACATGATGATGATGAAATAATCCATTTAGCTGTGAGCAGGTAGCTCTTGACACATGATGATGATGAAATAATCCATTTAGCTGTGAGCAGGTAGCTCTTGACAGCCTGGAACTTTTCTAACAAAAGTACAGGTTCTTCTCAGTTGTGTAACTAGGGAAACACCCAATAGCAGACCCAGAATAAGGTTGTCTCAAAGGCATGATTGTGTAAAGGTTTCTGGATGCATGTTTAGTCCCCGTTGGCAGGCATTCCAGTGCGCCAGTATCCATTGGTTACCACGATCTGCCAGGAGCACAGCACACACTTCTTGGCCAACTACTGCCAGGAGCACAGCACAGCACACACTTCTTAACCAACTACTGCCAGGAGCACAGCACAGCACACACTTCTTAACCAACTACTGCCAGGAGCACAGCATAAACTTCTTGTCCAACTACTGCCAGGAGCACAGCACACACTTCTTGGCCAACTACTGCCAGGAGCACAGCATACACTTCTTGGCCAACTACTGCCAGGAGCACAGCACACACTTCTTGGCCAACTATCTCATCATTCTTGTCAGATGTCTTGTCAGTTACGGCACATATACATTTCAGCATCCCCCGTCACCTAGGAGTCTGCCACAGAAGTACAAAGTTGCAACGTCCGCATCTCTTCCTCGTCCATGGGGACAATTTGATAGAAGACAAAAGTAAGAAATTGAAACAAGATGTGACAATGACGATTTTTTCTACAGCTTATCCACAACTTTGCTTCGTCGCCTTCTTCGACATGCTTGGAAAGAAGACAGTGACCTTATTATTTGCACCAGGAACTAGAAGTCTAGAATCTCGGTTCCCGCACGGGCGTGACGTGCAGAAAGGTAAAGATAATTGGGTTATGAACCAGCGTTATATTACGCGGTATTATGCCCCATACGTAATCAGCCACATTGATCTACACATTATAAGGTCATGCTACGGACACATGACAAGAGTCGGTTGTTACCAAAAATAGCCGGAATGTTCCTTACAATAAATATCAAAGTCATTCTGCAGAATAGACTTGCGTGTTAATCTGTGACACAGCGCATTCCGTAATCCGGACTACATTCTGCTAATCTGCAGGAGTTTGAGAACAGCCTCAATTCTTCAGAAGTCTTGTAGTTAATCCGTGACTATCGCCAATATAAGTTATACGAACAGAATCAAGATCCACAGAAACCTCTACAAACTCCACTGTATAAACATTGCGTCGCGAACAAGAATTGAACCCGAGACCTCTTGAACACAAAGCTAACGGCTCATGCACTACGCATGGTAAACGCATGGTAAAGTATTTTGTGTATAACAGCCAATAGAGTATGATCATGACCACCTCTGAAAAAGACCTTCCAACATAATTAATTAGGACCCCATTCGTTACGTTTTTCTCATTGTTTGGTTTTCGGTTGTTTACTATTTATATACTTACAATCGCCTGTCAAAAATAGCCAAGGGCGATTCCAGGTATATACATAGTGACAAACCGAAACCTCAACAATAATTTTTTTAAAGAGTAACGCATGGGGTCCTAATTAATTCTGTTGGAAGGTCCTCTATACTGACGACGATCTCGGTATGGTAAAATCAAACAAACCCCCCCCCCCCCCACCGTGATCCATCGACAAAACCTAACAGCATACACAAAACAAAGCAGAATTAGCCTTCATACGTGAAGTTTTTTTAATGATTGTTGTGATTTTCGTTCGTCATTATTTCTATACTTTGTGACGCCCGAGTGTCCCCAGCCAACGCCGACCAACAACCATGCACGGGAATACATGACCCAAAAGTTTTGTTTGAATTCTATAGATTGGTCTTCTATTGGCGACGAAAGTCACACACGTACGAACATACACGTGCGCGTGTATGTGTTGACAGGTTCGTACATTCCTCCTGCATCTATCGTCAACCACTTCACCGCACTCAGCGACTCGAGCATGACGCTGCCAATCAGCACGGAATTTCCTCGTCACACGTAACCTGTACACTCAATAGGCACTAGAAATTGTTATGGAGTTGGAAAGTTTCTATACAAAGCGGAGAGCAGACACGATGAGATGGGAGAATTTACGACTGAAAAATACCTGGGCACAAAGTGTACAAACCGCAAGTTCTGTAGCTTGTCTAAAAGCGGGAAGCTAGCGCCAGCCAGAAATCAATAAACCGACATATAGGGCTGTAGAAGCTACGATCGATTGCTCAGGGGCAGACCATGAGATCATTTCCAGACTGACGTTTAAAAAAGAGAAACAACAGAAGAGACTTGGGAGTTAAGGAATCACATATAAGGTGTATCCAGATTTGTTATTCACAGAATGAAACAAACCACGTTAAGGCAATGTTGGTAACTTAGAGCAGGCTGCTACATATGGTCAGTCCTTCGCGTGAAAGTATCTTATACGGTGGTTCATAGAGAGATACGATACTACAACAAGGAGAACATTATCAATATCTCAGAAACAATCAAAAATGATGGCAAATGCGAAACTGAAGTTAAAAGGAGAATAGGGATGGCTAAAAGTACCGTCAATGACATTAGGAAAATGTTAACATAGAAACAAATTACAAACAAGTTAACAATGAGAATTATGAAATACTACATCTATTCTATAGTAATGTATGGCTCAGAAACATCGAAAATGAACAACTAGAAGACAGAATTGATGCCTTTGATATGTGGATGTATAGAAAAATTTGGAGAAATTATGAAAAGACAAAACAACACAGAGGTTCTAACAACACGTCGATTGGAAAAAAAAAAAACTATTAAAAGAAATAAAGATCAAACAAATAAAGTAATTTGGACATATTAAAAGATATGACATCTTGTTGAAGACTTTACTTGAGGGGAGCGAGCAAGAGGTAGGAGAGATACAAGTGCGAGAGAAACATTACAAGATGGACAGATTAGTCTAACAGAGTGCACCACCAACGTAAGAGACAGTAGATGTTGGAGGTCGGTTTCAGCCAACCTTCGCTGCGGAGACGGAATCTCGTGAATGAAGAAGTGGACCTCCCGTGTGTTCTCAGGTCCAAAAGAGAAACAAAGAAAAGAAACGTAACAATTAGATATGCAAGTCGTAAAAGGCGACTAAGGAAGTTATGGGGGTGAGATTACCTGGCCCATCCCATAGTGTCAAAGTGATCCAGAAGCCATGTATACGTCGGATATGTCGGACAGAAAGTCATTGATATCGCATCAGGCTGTAAACCATAGCAAACAACAAGCTCTTCTTTTATCTGCTATATCGTAGCAGAATTGGTTAATTGGCAACAAAAGGTCCTTCAAAATGAAAATGACTATGTCAGTAGGTGATGCGGGGATAGAACCTAGTCGTATGACCAATCGCACAGATTAATTCAAGTCAACTGAGGCTCAAAATTCTTGTCTATAAATATCTACCTCCCCTAATGGGCCCGGCAACACAAGGGATGTCCGCTGTTTATGAACCACTTATACAATACTCTTAACTATGTGACTACATGCAAAAAATAAACACCATATAAATAGACAGACATTACTAACTGTGTGACTACATGCAAAAAATAAACACCATCTGAGTAGACCGACATTAATAACTGTGTGACCGACTACATGTAAAAAAAACAACAACGTATAAGAAGACCGGCTGGTCTGGAGTTCATTTTATAAATAATTCATTTTATATTTTCCTACATGATTCCAATCACTTCATTGGCGCTGGAGAGCTTGTATCAAACGCAATGGTGATTAAATCGAAGAATGATATTTATGTTTTACTTTTTCAAAATATAATGTAAAAATAAACCATTAAGGTTTTATTTTGAAATACCGTTGTATAATACACTTATCAAAGAATGGATTGACGGGTTCTGCCTACACGAACATAGAAAATAAACAAGGAGAGCTTACCTTAATGAAATTGTTAGAAATATCTACATGAATTAGTTTTCAAGTTATTTCATTATTTCTTAGAAAATTACCCACACTTCCCGCCTACGCTGCTATTGAAACGAGCTCGTTAAAGAAATTGGTGAGATTGGTTTTTTTAAACACGATTTCCTGGTTGATGACTTCACCACTTCGTCACAGCTGAAGAGGTGGTCCGTGAAGTGTTTCTTTAGAGTTGAGAACAGGTAGAAATAGCTTCTTCTTCTTCTTCAGCGTTCATTCTCAAACTACTACTAGATTTCCAGCAGGATATAGTCCAGAGCATGAAAATGTATTGTGTTGCCGTTGTATTTCCGTCAATAGTCCGGCACATCCGTCTTCGGCCAAAGAAATATCTGAAAGCAACGGCTGTGAGGATCTCCATGGAGTAGTGGTTACGTCGCTCGCTTTGTGCTCAAGAGATCGCGGGTTCAAATTTGGCTTGAATCTTGTTTTTAAAGTGCATTTTTTTCGAGATCCATGGGGACTTCGCTTGTAGCTACGCAGTTACGTGCTATGAGTGGTACTTGGACGCGTCGTGCCGCTTCGCTGAGAGGGATGGAGTACATATGGGGTAACCCGACAACAATGAAGTCAATCTTCTACTCCTTTAAGCTCTTTCTTGAGACGTGAGAGCTATCCAATCAACTCCATCTCACGATGTGTCCCTCCCACTTGTATCTCTGCCTAGATTTTTGCAATCCGTCCCTCGACGCTATACCTTCAGGTAAGGTCTTCAACAATGTGCCATTTCTTTTACTATGTACAAAATATGTGTTTTATATTTATTTCCTTTAATATTTATTTTCTTTCTTCATGACCCAATGCGGTCAGAACCTCTTTGCTACTTTCTTTATGACGCACTGTTGTCAGAACCTCTTTGTTCGTTACTTTCTTCATGACGCAGTGTTGTCAGAACCAGTGTTCGTTACTTTCTTCATGACGCAGTGTTGTCAGAACCTCTTTGTTCGTTACTTTCTTCATGACGCAGTGTTGTCAGAACCACTGTGTTCGTTACTTTCTTCATGACGCAGTGTTGTCAGAACCTCTTTGTTCGTTACTTTCTTCATGACGCAGTGTTGTCAGAACCTCTTTGTTCGTTATTTTCTTCATGAGGCAGTGTTGTCAGAACCTCTTTGTTCGTTACTTTCTTCATGACGCAGTGTTGTCAGAACCTCTTTGTTCGTTACTATCTTCATGACGCAGTGTTGTCAGTGAGGCCAATGAGGGTTCATTCTAATTAAGTAGCCGGACCATTTCAGTCTTTTTTTTTCAATATATTTTGTTGTGAAAACATGCTGTTTTGTCATGTTACGTGATATCATTGTCGCTGGTGTGCCTCTCGGTCCGATATCTCCAGCTTCAGCCCTAGTGTTTGCTTGGGTATGACTGTGGTCCTGCTCAATGTCAGGGATAGCCCGACCAATCTTAGTTTCTAGTCTCTGTTTGTTGGACTAAGTCCCATCTCCACTTCAAGAAGTCGACTTCATGAGATTCAATATATTTGATCACAGATGTTGTCACAAGAGTTCCTGTAATCTCTTAATTCCTCACATGATCTCTTCATGTTCTGTTTACACTGTATGGCTACATTACTTCATGTTCTGTTTACACTGTATGGCTACCTTACTTCATGTTCTGTTTACACTGTATGGCTACATTACTTCATGTTCTTTTTACACTGTATGGCTACATTACTTCATGTTCTGTTTACACTGTATGGCTACATTACTTCATGTTCTGTTTACACTGTATGGCTACATTACTTCATGTTCTGTTTACACTGTATGGCTACATTACTTCATGTTCTGTTTACACTGTATGGCTACATTACTTCATGTTCTGTTTACACTGTATGGCTACATTACTTCATGTTCTGTTTACACTGTATGGCTACATTACTTCGTGTTCTGTTTACACTGTATGGCTACATTACTTCGTGTTCTGTTTACACTGTATGGCTACATTACTTCGTGTTCTGTTTACACTGTATGGCGATATTACTTCATGTTCTATTTACACTGTATGGCTACATTACTTCATGTTCTCTTTACACTGTATGGCTACAATACTTCATGTTGTTTACACTGTATGGCTACATTACTTTGTGTTCTATTTTCACCATTTAGAATTCGGGCTTGCTACATTACGCTAGTGCCTAACTTGCTATCCTTGACCTTTTTGTGTCCAAACAATATTACTCTAAAGCAGTGTATAACAGAATGTAAGTACGCAGTGGAATGTGGAAGTATTAAGTCTAGCCAACTAAATCCCAGAGGCTTCATTAACATATTGGCGCCGGCTATCCGGTCAAAGTTACCAGTTGCGCGCAAATAACTCCTAACATACAGATAAAAATTACATATAACTATTGTGATTTAACAAAGCCGTCTAGGAAACCAGGCTGGCACTGCCGCCATATTGAATAACTGTGCTCGGAAATTACCAGTACTATAAATAACGTCACAGTTTCTGAAATTCAGAAAATACGGGTTTTATACTTTCACAATGAAAACAAGAAAATTGGAAATTACGTGCCACTTGATTTTCTTTTTTACAAAGGAATGTTATCGCCAACTGAAAGAACTGGTAAAAGGAACGTTGTCGCCACACGAATTAACGGATTGTGGTAATATCCCCACCTGAAATAACGGATAGATGGAATATTATCTCCAACAGCTACATGGAACGCTAGTTTCCCTAAGAAATAAAGAATGCACGGAAAGCTATCCCCACTTGAAGCAAACCGATATAGGGAGATGTACCTCTCCCTGAGATGTAGGTCAGGAAAGACATGATCTTCATCTAAAAAACAAAAATTAAGAAAAATAGTGTAGCCACTAGTAATACAGAGGTGTAATTGTAACCACTAGTCACACGGACACGAGGTATAATTGTAGCCACTAGTCACACAGACAAGAGGTATAATTATAACTGCTAGTCACACAGACACCAGGTATAATTGTTGCCACTAGTCACAGACACGAGGTCTAACTGTAACCACTAGTCACACAGAGATCAGGTATAATTGTAACCACTAGTCACACAGACACCAGGTATAATTGTAAGCAATAGTCACACAGACACCAGGTATAATTGTAAGCAATAGTCACCTCAGAGACCCTAGGTACACTTGTAGCCACTAGTCATAAATACATCAGGTATGATTGTAGCCAATAGTCACACAAACATCAGGTATAATTGTAGTCACTAATCATTAATACTCCAAGCATGATTGTAACCAATAGTCACAGAGACACGCTTGTAGCCACACAAAACAAACTGTCAATACTGCATTTTTCCTGTTAAGGAGTTGCAGGGAGGAGATTGAATAGCTGTGTGATAATTCCCTCCCTGCAACACCAGATATGATTGAAGCCACTAGTCATAAATACATCAGGTACAATTGTAGCCAGTAGTCATAAATACATCAGGTATAATTTTAGCCACAAGTCACATAAATACCAGGTTATACTTGTAACCAATATTTCCTCAAACATTTTTCTCACGTGAACAAATCTCAAGATGTTTTGAGCAATGAATATTTCCGTATCAATATCTATATTACCTAAACAAACAAACAAATTCGATTCATTCTTTCTTCTTCTTCTTCGTTCATTCTCAAACTCCTCCGGGATATCTCTTGTAATAGGACAATGATACTACTAGATTTTCAGCAGGATGTAGTCCAGAGAATAGAAATGTATCGTGTCACCGTTTTATTTGCGTCAATGGTCCGACACATCAGTTTTCGTGATAGTTCTTTAAGTGCTCTGGTGGTATATTTCGTGAGCGCTATCCTTTAATTATGTGTGCGGCCGCTCAACCGCGCACGTTAGGAGGAACACTGCAGCCATGTTTGTTCGTTGTTTTCCCTCTCACCCTCTTCAATATCTTGTCTGTAAAACAGGTCCATATCCTCTAGCCCAAGGCTCTCTTTACGAGCAGCCATCAAATCAGGCTCTGATCAATCATTGATCCCATGAGTGAAGGCAAAAACCAAGCACAATTACCCACACAAACCTTGACTAACACTCCTCTCATTAAATCTCACTCCGGCTTTTGATGTCTGTTTATCTCTCTCGCTCTCTCTCCACTTCTCCTTGCTGTCCATTAATCAATTAAACAATACTTCTAGTTCTCTTTCTGTGGTTATGTTTCAGTTAATGACTAAACGCTTCGTAGCCATCACTTACATACTTGTCACTCTCTCACTGTGTTGGGCATTCCCCCTTGTTGTTCTTCTTCTTTCGTTCACCTGGAACATGCTTAAAAATGAAGTTTTGTCTCTTCTATAAACTTGATTCGTGTTTTGTAACTCGTACAGAAGTCCGTAGAGTTTTTCTTCTATTGTTGTTTCTCTAGGTCAGTGTACTTGACTCAGCATTTCATATTCCGGGTATTCTGCTGTCTGAAGAAGAAGAATATTCTCTGCTGTCTGAAGTGTCTGTCTACATGTACACATGACTGTGTTGCCAATAATGAACTTTGTATAGATGTGGCTGCGTAGTCGGCTCTGCCATTTCTGAGGCGCAGAATGACAATTTGTTCTGTTCTGTCCATAATTTGGTTGTCATCTTGTTTTGGAGTTTGCTTTCTAATTGCCTTGATCATCTATTTCTTTTAATGGTGAGTTATTGGCACATCTGGCTGATCATCAGCAGCTCCTTTCTTAACTAGATGATATGCTTTCTCGTTTCCAGGTATTCTACAATGCAATGGTATCCACTGCATAGCTACTTTACGTTGATTACTTAGTTTACAATAGTATTTGCAGGACTGGAGTGCTTGCAGTGCTGATCGTGCATCTGTAATAAATACTACGTTCTTATTCAAGAAGGCGATCAGCAGTTTTTCATTTGTCACTTTGATTTTTCAGTTGTCATTTTGATTTTTCAGTTGTCACTTTGATTTTTCAGTTGTCACTTTGATTTTTCAGTTGTCACTTTGATTGCCTGGGTTTCTGCATTGTTCTGATAGGGTTCCTTATTACACCCCCCCCCCCGCCATTTCCCATTTAATTACACGGTTCTCAACGGATGCGAAATCAGTGGTATTCAAATTTATGAATAATGACCTCTTTTCATAGATGGCATTCAAATGTTTAATTAAAAAACGTAAAGAACTGACATCATTGTACACAAGTTTCCCCACATGTTCGCAACAGTCTGCAGAGCTGAAAATACGTCAGCTTCTGAAAATACTACTAATAGCTAGTAATTTCATAGCTTACAACAGAATCTCATAGCATACACCAGAATCCCATAGCTTACAACATAATCCCAGAGCATACACCAGAATCCCATAGCTTACAACAGAATCCCATAGCTTACAACAAAATCCCATAGCTTACAACAGAATCCCATAGCTTACAACAGAATCCCATAGCTTACAACAGAATCCCCAGGAACCTCGTTACATTGATTTTACACTTGTGAAATGTATTCTAGAAAACTCACAAGTCCTCACACATCCGAGAGCCTCGGTAGTGTAATGTTAAGTCACTTTTCCGCTGACCAGCAGATTCGGGATTTCAGTTTGCTTTCTTGGATTTAAATAAATATTATTCCCGTGATTCACCGCGTCCAATAAATGTTGATTTGATTTGATTAAAATAATCCCTAACCTTGTCACAAGGAAGTAGGGTACTAGGGACCATGCTCTAGGAAGGTTGGGGAATGGTGCCATCGTTACTAAGCAAGCGCGGTAGGCGACGATAGTCAAGAAGCTTCTTGTCAACCACAGACTGGGCAACTGAGTACCTATGAAGAAACTGTGTGCTATGACGCAGGTTCATAACTCAGCTTCTTCTTCTTGTGTTCGTTCTCAAACTCCTGCAGATTATCAGGCTGTAGTTCGGAGAACGGAATTCATAACAAACGTCTGCAGCACTTGTTTTCAAAGGCCTGAATCCTTTCTGTGTGCGCATTGAGTTGTCCAGCTTTCACGTCCGTATAAAAGTATACTTAGCACTAGCGACCTGAATAGATTGATCTCTACAGTAATAGTGGAACGGAAACAGGGATTGGTATTGTGCATCCAAACATTCAAAAATCAATGGCAACCTAGTGAACATAAACAATCACTATCAAAAGTTGTCAAATGCTATATCTCCTATCAGAGAGTTGCACAGAGGGATTTTGTAGCTGTGTAATAAAGGCCGCATGCTGAGTTTATTTTAATTTACCCTCCTGACAGAAAAAAATGCAGTCCTTCCCAAGGATCAAACTCTGAACCTCATGGGTGTGAGACCAACGCTCTAACCTCTCAGCCATGTGCCACACTAGAAAATCACTACAGACTAAAAAAATGCTTGGTTGGTTGTATGTTGCATCTTTGGTTGTATGTTACATCTTACATATAATATACTACAAACTTCATCAACCGCTATAATGTCATAAACAGGACAGACTTTAGACAAACATACACATGACAGAAATTTTATCGCCTGTGGCGATGTTGATAGTAACACAAGACAGCGGTAAATAAACCATGGTTAGCTTTGAGCTTGGTAACCAGCGTGTAAAGTACAAGAACCATTTCTCTCATACCACTGAGCTACTCCACTAGTCATACGGTTACAGACTTCCACGTTCAGTTCAAGTGTAGAAACACCGGACATATTAATTACCAACACCAAAGTTTGATGTGTCTGGCAATTGGTAAAAATAAAACAGCGAAACAACACATTTCTGTTCACTGGATTACATACTGCTGGAAATCTAGTATGATCATTGTCCTGCTTTAGGAGAGAACCAGTCGGAGTATGAAAACGTTTAGGAGAGAACCAGTGGGAGTATGAAAACGTTTAGGAGAGAACCAGTGGGAGTATGAAAACGTTTAGGAGAGAACCAGTGGGAGTATGAAAACGTTTAGGAGAGAACCAGTGGGAGTATGAAAACGTTTAGGAGAGAACCAGTGGGAGTATGAAAACGTTTAGGAGAGAACCAGTGGGAGTATGAAAACGTTTAGGAGAGAACCAGTGGGAGTATGAAAACGTTTAGGAGAGAACCAGTGGGAGTATGAAAACGTTTAGGAGAGAACCAGTGGGAGTATGAAAACGTTTAGGAGAGAACCAGTGGGAGTATGAAAACGTTTAGGAGAGAACCAGTGGGAGTATGAAAACGTTTAGGAGAGAACCAGTGGGAGTATGAAAACGTTTAGGAGAGAACCAGTGGGAGTATGAAAACGTTTAGGAGAGAACCAGTGGGAGTATGAAAACGTTTAGGAGAGAACCAGTGGGAGTATGAAAACGTTTAGGAGAGAACCAGTGGGAGTATGAAAACGTTTAGGAGAGAACCAGTGGGAGTATGAAAACGTTTAGGAGAGAACCAGTGGGAGTATGAAAACGTTTAGGAGAGAACCAGTGGGAGTATGAAAACGTTTAGGAGAGAACCAGTGGGAGTATGAAAACGTTTAGGAGAGAACCAGTGGGAGTATGAAAACGTTTAGGAGAGAACCAGTGGGAGTATGAAAACGTTTAGGAGAGAACCAGTGGGAGTATGAAAACGTTTAGGAGAGAACCAGTCGGAGTATGAAAACGTTTAGGAGAGAACCAGTGGGAGTATGAAAACGTTTAGGAGAGAACCAGTGGGAGTATGAAAACGTTTAGGAGAGAACCAGTGGGAGTATGAAAACGTTTAGGAGAGAACCAGTGGGAGTATGAAAACGTTTAGGAGAGAACCAGTGGGAGTATGAAAACGTTTAGGAGAGAACCAGTGGGAGTATGAAAACGTTTAGGAGAGAACCAGTGTGAGTATGAAAACGTTTAGGAGAGAACCAGTGGGAGTATGAAAACGTTTAGGAGAGAACCAGTGGGAGTATGAAAACGTTTAGGAGAGAACCAGTGGGAGTATGAAAACGTTTAGGAGAGAACCAGTGGGAGTATGAAAACGTTTAGGAGAGAACCAGTGGGAGTATGAAAACGTTTAGGAGAGAACCAGTGGGAGTATGAAAACGTTTAGGAGAACCAGTGGGAGTATGAAAACGTTTAGGAGAGAACCAGTGGGAGTATGAAAACGTTTAGGAAAGAACCAGTGGGACTATGAAAACGTTTAGGAGAGAACCAGTGGGAGTATGAAAACGTTTAGGAGAGAACCAGTGGGAGTATGAAAACGTTTAGGAGAGAACCAGTGGGAGTATGAAAACGTTTAGGAGAGAACCAGTGGGAGTATGAAAACGTTTAGGAGAGAACCAGTGGGAGTATGAAAACGTTTAGGAGAGAACCAGTGGGAGTATGAAAACGTTTAGGAGAGAACCAGTGGGAGTATGAAAACGTTTAGGAGAGAACCAGTGGGAGTATGAAAACGTTTAGGAGAGAACCAGTCGGAGTATGAAAACGTTTAGGAGAGAACCAGTGGGAGTATGAAAACGTTTAGGAGAGAACCAGTGGGAGTATGAAAACGTTTAGGAGAGAACCAGTGGGAGTATGAAAACGTTTAGGAGAGAACCAGTGGGAGTATGAAAACGTTTAGGAGAGAACCAGTGGGAGTATGAAAACGTTTAGGAGAGAACCAGTGGGAGTATGAAAACGTTTAGGAGAGAACCAGTCGGAGTATGAAAACGTTTAGGAGAGAACCAGTGGGAGTATGAAAACGTTTAGGAGAGAACCAGTGGGAGTATGAAAACGTTTAGGAGAGAACCAGTGGGAGTATGAAAACGTTTAGGAGAGAACCAGTGGGAGTATGAAAACGTTTAGGAGAGAACCAGTGGGAGTATGAAAACGTTTAGGAGAGAACCAGTGGGAGTATGAAAACGTTTAGGAGAGAACCAGTGGGAGTATGAAAACGTTTAGGAGAGAACCAGTGGGAGTATGAAAACGTTTAGGAGAGAACCAGTGGGAGTATGAAAACGTTTAGGAGAGAACCAGTGGGAGTATGAAAACGTTTAGGAGAGAACCAGTGGGAGTATGAAAACGTTTAGGAGAGAACCAGTGGGAGTATGAAAACGTTTAGGAGAGAACCAGTGGGAGTATGAAAACGTTTAGGAGAGAACCAGTGGGAGTATGAAAACGTTTAGGAGAGAACCAGTGGGAGTATGAAAACGTTTAGGAGAGAACCAGTGGGAGTATGAAAACGTTTAGGAGAGAACCAGTGGGAGTATGAAAACGTTTAGGAGAGAACCAGTGGGAGTATGAAAACGTTTAGGAGAGAACCAGTGGGAGTATGAAAACGTTTAGGAGAGAACCAGTCGGAGTATGAAAACGTTTAGGAGAGAACCAGTGGGAGTATGAAAACGTTTAGGAGAGAACCAGTGGGAGTATGAAAACGTTTAGGAGAGAACCAGTGGGAGTATGAAAACGTTTAGGAGAGAACCAGTGGGAGTATGAAAACGTTTAGGAGAGAACCAGTGGGAGTATGAAAACGTTTAGGAGAGAACCAGTGGGAGTATGAAAACGTTTAGGAGAGAACCAGTGTGAGTATGAAAACGTTTAGGAGAGAACCAGTGGGAGTATGAAAACGTTTAGGAGAGAACCAGTGGGAGTATGAAAACGTTTAGGAGAGAACCAGTGGGAGTATGAAAACGTTTAGGAGAGAACCAGTGGGAGTATGAAAACGTTTAGGAGAGAACCAGTGGGAGTATGAAAACGTTTAGGAGAGAACCAGTGGGAGTATGAAAACGTTTAGGAGAGAACCAGTGGGAGTATGAAAACGTTTAGGAAAGAACCAGTGGGAGTATGAAAACGTTTAGGAGAGAACCAGTGGGAGTATGAAAACGTTTAGGAGAGAACCAGTGGGAGTATGAAAACGTTTAGGAGAGAACCAGTGGGAGTATGAAAACGTTTAGGAGAGAACCAGTGGGAGTATGAAAACGTTTAGGAGAGAACCAGTGGGAGTATGAAAACGTTTAGGAGAGAACCAGTGGGAGTATGAAAACGTTTAGGAGAGAACCAGTGGGAGTATGAAAACGTTTAGGAGAGAACCAGTGGGAGTATGAAAACGTTTAGGAGAGAACCAGTGGGAGTATGAAAACGTTTAGGAGAGAACCAGTGGGAGTATGAAAACGTTTAGGAGAGAACCAGTGGGAGTATGAAAACGTTTAGGAGAGAACCAGTGGGAGTATGAAAACGTTTAGGAGAGAACCAGTGGGAGTATGAAAACGTTTAGGAGAGAACCAGTGGGAGTATGAAAACGTTTAGGAGAGAACCAGTGGGAGTATGAAAACGTTTAGGAGAGAACCAGTGGGAGTATGAAAACGTTTAGGAGAGAACCAGTGGGAGTATGAAAACGAACACAAAATATGAACTACTACATGTTCAAAACAAGTGAATGACATTAAAACAGAACAGATTTTAGGCAGACAAGTATGCACGATAGACAATTTACAGACATGTGCAGGAAAGACAACTGAATGACATGCAAACAGGACAGACTTTCGGCAGACATATACGTGACAGACATGTAAATGAAAGACAAATGAATGACATGCAA
This sequence comes from Meghimatium bilineatum, assembly GCA_034231615.1. Classification (NCBI taxonomy): domain Eukaryota; kingdom Metazoa; phylum Mollusca; class Gastropoda; order Stylommatophora; family Philomycidae; genus Meghimatium; species Meghimatium bilineatum. Next base: position 8,015,056 of record CM067304.1, on the reverse strand, counting down.
ACAGGATAGACTTTCGACACACTGGTCAAAATAAACAAAAATAGGTATGTGTTACCAATATAATTCAATAAAGTGAAAGAATAACTACGAGAAACACACAGTGACAAATGACGTTTCAAGTTTTCATCTGGACAAAGACAAACACACAAAATGAATATTACAAACAAGGAATCATTATATTATCAGAGTCAGAGAATAATAATATTACAAAAGAAGATGATAAGGGAGATATGATGAGAAAGTAATAAAAAGGAGAAAGGAGACAAATACGGAAAGAACAAAAGAGAGAGTAAAAAGAAAAGCTACAGAGCAGGTACAATGAAAGAAAAAAAATGTAAGAGATCAGATGTCGTCGAACAGTAGGAGGAAAATATTAAAGAGTGGAAAGAAGTGTCACTCTAACTCGTTGTTAGTTCACTTTAATTGATTTAAGATTGATAACACTCATACCTATTTCTGTTTATTTTGATATTTACCTTGCGTTACTCCAGCAACCTTATTTCCAGTTTTAGGTTGTTACCCGACACTGGAGCCATATCTCTAGACAGACATATATAGGAAAGACAACTGAATAACATACAAACAGCACAAACTTTAGACAAATATACACACAACAGACAATTGAAGTTGACTAACCTCTTCATAAAATTTCAATTGTGGAACAGGTTCCTCGTAAACATTCTCACAAAAATCCTTGAATAATAAAAAACCTGTGGAAGACATAGAAATAAATACAATAGACGTTTACATAACAAAAGCAATCAACTTTCACAACAAGAAAATATAAACATGTAAAATACTCAGTGTGTTTCTGCATAATTTCACTTTAAGAAAAACTCATGCAATTTTCACAAGAGATAAAAAATTATCTGAAGTATGCAAGAATGAATCAAAGCAAAACTACAGGAAGAAAGCACTAATTTGCTGTAATAATAAATCATTTGTAAAACAATATTCCATAAACAAATCTTTAAATATATCTCTGAATATTTGTACAATATAAATCTATCCATATTTGTTCAATATAAATCTCTCCATATGTGTTCAATATAAATCTCTCCATATTTGTTAAATATAAATTTCAACATATTTGTTCAATATAAATTTCAACATATTTGTTCAATATAAATTTCAACATAAATCTCTCCATATTTGTTCAATATAAATTTCAACATAAATCTCTCCATATTTGTTCAATATAAATTTCAACATAAATCTCTCCATATTTGTTCAATATAAATTTCAACATAAATCTCTCCATATTTGTTCAATATAGATCTCTCCATATTTGTTCAATATAGATCTCTCCATATTTGTTCAATATAGATCTCTCCATATTTGTTCAACATAAATCTCTCCATATTTGTTCAACATAGATCTCTCCATATTTGTTCAACATAGATCTCTCCATATTTGTTCAACATAAATCTCTCCATATTTGTTCAATATAAATTTCAACATAAATCTCTCCATATTTGTTCAATATAGATCTCTCCATATTTGTTCAACATAAATCTCTCCATATTTGTTCAATATAGATCTCTCCATATTTGTTCAATATAGATCTCTCCATATTTGTTCAATATAGATCTCTCCATATTTGTTCAATATAAATTTCAACATAAATCTCTCCATATTTGTTCAATATAGATCTCTCCATATTTGTTCAACATAAATCTCTCCATATTTGTTCAACATAGATCTCTCCATATTTGTTCAACATAAATCTCTCCATATTTGTTCAATATAGATCTCTCCATATTTGTTCAATATAGATCTCTCCATATTTGTTCAATATAAATTTCAACATAAATCTCTCCATATTTGTTCAATATAGATCTCTCCATATTTGTTCAACATAAATCTCTCCATATTTGTTCAACATAGATCTCTCCATATTTGTTCAACATAGATCTCTCCATATTTGTTCAACATAAATCTCTCCATATTTGTTCAATATAAATTTCAACATAAATCTCTCCATATTTGTTCAATATAGATCTCTCCATATTTGTTCAATATAAATCTCCTGCATGCTTGCCTAAGATCACAAGCTCTACTGTATGCCAATCTTCTCCATATGAACACATGTGTCTGTCTAACTTTCAGTAGATTGGACATGTAACAGTTGAGTCTGCAATGACAAGACCTAGTCAGATGTTGTCTCATGTTGGCAGTGAGTAATATGCAACTCTCTGATAATTTTCTGGATGTTTTGAGCTGTTTTTCATTGTAGCCGTGTCTATATCCCAACCAAGTTCATATTAATTATATAAAAACTTACCAATCCTCTGATTAAAGATTTTGTCAAAAGTAACTTCATTTACTTTTAAAAGATGTTTGTGCATGATGCTGCGGACACTGCAACAACAAAAAAGACCAAACCGTTACAAGTTAATCAAGGCAAAATATAAGAAACATAAATCAGTGCTCAATATAAAAACACATTCATATTTTTAAATCACATCATTCTCCAATCTAGAGCAGCACACTTTCAATCTTAGGCAGCATTTGTTATTTACAGTAACGGGTCATGATAGCTCAGTTGTTAGTGAACTGGCTTCCTGTTCCATCTATACAGAATATAAACTGAAGTTTGAGCACTATCTATACATAATATAAACTGAAGTTTGAGCACTGTCTATACAGAATATAAACTGAAGTTTGAGCACTATCTATACATAATATAAACTGAAGTTTGAGCACTGTCTATACAGATTATAAACTGAAGTTTGAGCACTATCTATACAGAATATAAACTGAAGTTTGAGCACTGTCTATACAGAATATAAACTGAAGTTTGAGCACTGTCTATACAGAATATAAGTTGAAGTTTGAGCACTGTTTATACAGAATATAAACTGAAGTTTGAGCACTGTCTATACAGAATATAAACTGAAGTTTGAGCACTGTCTATACAGAATATAAGTTGAAGTTTGAGCACTGTTTTTTACAGAATATAAGTTGAAGTTTGAGCACTGTCTATACAGAATATAAGTTGAAGTTTGAGCACTGTCTATACAGAATATGGACAGACGTTTTAGTACTCTCCAAACAGAATAATTGTCAGAAGTTTGGATTAGAATAAATAAATTTGGATGTTATTTTCAGTAGAAATATATAATTATTCTTCTGAAAATGATAATGTGAAAACTGACAGATTCCATGATAACCAGAAGCCATCTGACGGAATTAGAACAGATATATTAAAGAAAACAAGTCTAAAGGAAGCTGTGATTCACTGATTTCCTCCTGGTCAGGTTAACGTATCAGTTCTGCAAGGCAATCTACCAGAGACAGAATGGAAGGAAAGATCTGAAGACGTTCTTACTTTGGACCCTCTGTATACACTGCAACAGATCTTTCCTGGCATGAATCGGACTCCTTGGGTATCTACGAGCTCACACACCTAAACCAAAATATACAAACACCAATGTTTTTTGTCATCATTTTTTTGTCACATATGCTTTTGTTTTTCATGCTGTATTCATCTTTGTTTATGAAGGAAGATCATCATCATCATCACCAATGTAAAACATGGACACTAACACCAAAAACCAAAAGAAAGCTTGTTACAACAGAAATGTATGTCTAAGTAGAATTCTCAGAGTAACAGTAAGAGACAGAATAAGAAATTAAAACAACAGAAGACTAACAAACACAATACCAATCCTGGATTACAACAGAAGACAACAGGTTACGTAGTTTTCACATGTTTCTAGACTACCATCAGACAGTGCCCCTCAAAAAGCATTGCCATTTAGACACAATGGATACAAAGCCAGAGGCAGACCATGCCAAGGATAAATTACAGAAATAAAAGAGTCCACGAAAACAACATATATGAAGACACAAAAAGGCAGTCACCAAAGAACTCTTCTTACCCCAGACACTACAAGGTATAAAAAGGTAAAATGTCAACAGACAGCTCTTCTTATCCTGACACTGCAAGGCATAATGGGGTATATCATCTCCAGAGAGCTATTCTTACTCTGATGCTGCAAGGCATAAAGGGGTATATCATCTCCAGAGAGCTATTCTTACTCTGATGCTGCAAGGCATAAAAGGGTATATCATCTCCAGAGAGCTATTCTTACTCTGATGCTGCAAGGCATAATGGGATATATCATCTCCAGAGAGCTATTCTTACTCTGATGCTGCAAGGCATAATGGGATATATCATCTCCAGAGAGCTATTCTTACTCTGATGCTGCAAGGCATAAAGGGGTATAAAGCGAAAAGATGAATGCACTACATGGTGATTAAAAAGCTGAAAGATACAACATTCAAGTTCAGATAATGATAGAAATCGGAGTGACAAAGGAAGAGGGCAGAAATATCCTCACCTCTGGAAAGATCAGAAGAACACACAACCAACAGCTGAATGGTACACTGAGTTTATAGACCATTAGATGGCTGAGGTATCTGCAAACTGACCATTCATGGGAGTATTCCCAGTGTTGTAATGCTGATTCCTAACCAAAAATCAATCAACAAAAGAGGCAGTCTTAGAGGAGTATGAACTAATAAAATAAACTGTCCACACAAAAACTGTCAAATACTACATGTTTCCTGCTAGGGAGTACAGAGAGGTGGTATTTGTAGCTGTGTGATAAATGCTGCATGCTCTTGCTTTTGCCACATCGTCTACAGGGTGAGTTTTTTTTAATTTTATTCTCCAACAGAAAAAAACCCAGCCCTTGCCAAGAGTTGAATTCTGGACCTCATAATATAATAACATGAAATGAAAAAACATTTTAAATGCCACACCAACAGGCAGAGACATCTCCCAAATTTCAAAGCAGGATTGAAAGCCATAACAAAGACGCTCATAAATTTCAACAAGACACATACCAGCCAGATCATCTTCCTAAATGATGTAGAAATATATGCTGAAGTTAGATGTGTCGGGCCATTGGCGCAAATAACACGGTGACACAACACAATTTCCATTCTCTGGACTACATCCTGCTGGAAATCTAGAACCATAGTCCTGCTACAAGAGAGATACAGTGGTAGTTTGAGAATAAAAATTGGAAAGAAAATATTTTCAAATGCATTAATGCCCTATGTTAACGTTTCTCCTCCTCAAGCAAATACGAGCATGTTGCAAAATGTCCATTAAATTTGGAGTTTGCAGATCACTGAGATGGTCAATTTAAAAAAAGATTGTTAATACAAAAAATTGTAATGTATTATATGCAGGATGTTGCCAACAACCCTGCATTTTTGGCCGTAGTTATTTTCTTGGTAGTATTTACATTCAGTAGTGTGTCCTTGTATTTTGAACAATCTGGATGCACAACTACATGCGCTGGGGTTCAAACCCAGTACCTTGGTCATCACAGATGAGCTCTGTACCTCGATGCCACAGATCTGGTCAATCTACATTCCAGAAAAAAACAACCCATGTGAACAGGAATGATGATGTTCGTGCTTCTCATTTCATCTTTTTTTAATTGTATGCAATGTTCTAATCTTTTCAAATTTTTAACACCCTCACAGATCTGGTCATATCAGACTGACAATCACGAGCTAGGGCTACCAAGAGCTTGGATCAATACTGTAGTGTTTAGCAGATGTCTTTGAACCATTTCTTTTCAGATCATCTAATCAATGTTCAGCTCACTTGCTGATCTGGAATGTTGAAGACAATACCAGCTCAACAAAGTTAAGACATCACCAATGGGACATGTCCAAAACATCCCACGAACACCATCAAAAATATACTTGTCCTATTAGCTGCAGCTCATTTCTCCTATCCTTGATAAAATTAATCATGCTATACAATGCAATTCTGTTATAACAACTTTGTCTGGACCAAACAATATGTATGTAATAACATAGATTTGCTGTATAGAGTACAAACAGCATAAATATAATTGGGGATTGTGAAAAAATGTTGTTATATAGGGTAATTTGTTATAAGAAAATGTGTTATAGAGGGATTCTACTATAATAAGAAATGAAAAGTGTTGTTATATTGGGAAATTTGTTATAAGATAATGTGCTACAGAGGGATTCCACTGTAATAGGGAATGAAGAATCTGACCTCCTAGAATGGAAGGTGAATTGCTCAAACTCACATTCATGTTGCCGGAGCCCAAAAGGGGAGCAAAGAATAGCATCACTATTTACCTTTCATGCACGTCTTAAGAGGTGACTAAAGAGGTTTTGGGTGAGTTGGCTGCACCATTCCATATATGGTCAAAGTAACCCAGAAGGCTGGCTGAGGTCAGATGCCGCCAGCTAAAAAGTGCAGGTATTACAGTAAATCTGTAAACCATGATACAATGCATTCTGTTCTTTAGACAATATCCTGAAAATCTACAGGAGTTTGAGAATTAACGCAGAAGAAACTCAAAATAAAATGAAAATGGCATCTCATAATTTGAATACAGGCTCAAAAAGTATTTTTTAAAATAAAAAAAAACCTTGTTGATGTAATTTATGGACAGTCCCTCATATGGATATTTTTTTTGCCCTGGCATGCTGGAATTGAGGATAATGATAGAGCCGACAGACTAGCGTCAAAAACACGTGAAATTGGATATGGAGGACATTGTAAATTCATATTTACGTGTCTGACAAGGATACCGTGGTAGAATAGAGATTGAGGGAATTTGGAATTGCTCAAGGAGATCGTAGAGAAAGATGATTGATGGATAGGATAAGAAACACCTACAATCAATGTACCACAACGTGTATAACTATCAGCATGCATATCCTTTGCCATGTGCTGAAAGAAATATAACTCACATGGGGATGCCGAGAGTGTACTTCCATCGGTTCAGATAATCACTAATCACAAACAACTATGAAAACATACAATTATTAAGAAACAGTGGAGACAAATGTATTCAATGGTATAGAACAAGTGATCATAACTACCAACTGTCTCCCAAAATACAACCATTACTTTCACTCTGAACTGGATATAGTATATCCCAGAACCCTCCAGGGTCATTGCGAAGATGAAGAACGTGCATCAACACATAGAGATCTCCCTTTCCTCCTGTAGTCTGCGATGCAGATAAGTGCCTAGAATTCAAGTCACATCTATCACTTTATGTCAATCCATGACTTTCTCTGTTTCACCAGTTTCCCCAAAGCTTCTTCCGCCCCACACTGTTCCCTACAAGATTGATTTAGACATGGAGTTGCATTGGGCAACATGGCTGCAATGGACCTCCAACATAACTATTGCTTGGAGGTGCATGTCTCTTGCTTGGAGGTGCATGTCTCTTGTTTGGAGGTGCACACTGCTAGACATCCTGTCCATCTTGTGATGTTTCCCTTTCACTTGTCTACCTCTTGCTCACTTCTCAATTCTGCCTGGAAACAACTATGGTAATGTATAGTTTGATATTGAATCCAATACTAATTGGACTCTGCAGATTGTACGCAAATGTTTGGCATAGAAATGGCATTAACCTACAGACTAAGCTGAACGTTTACTGAGCAGTGGTACTTCCAGTGCTGTTATACGCTAACGATGGACTGTATAGACGTCATGGGAGGAAACTCAATCACTTTCACACAACTTGTCTCAGAAATGTTATGAACATCAGATGGCAAGACAAGATTTCAGATACCACTGTCCTTGATAGAGTTGTTATCCCCAGCATTGACACTATCCTGTTGCAAACACATTCGTTGGGCAGGTCATTTGGTGCGTATGCCAAACCATCGTCTGCCAAAGATGCTCTCTCTATGGTGAGCTGGAGAAGGGTACACGATCTCAAGGTGGCCAAAAGAAGCGCCACAAGGACTCGTTAGAGACCTCACTGAAAGCCTTTGAAATAGACCACGATACATGGGAAGAACTTGCACAAAATAGATCTACATGGTGTTCTACAATCAAAAAGAGCGCATCATCTTGTGAAAAGAGGAGAAATGCCGTAGCTCAACAGCGGAGTAGCTAGAAAGTCACGGATAGACCAAGATCCGTCTACAGTGGTCATTCCATGTCCGAACTGTCCAAGGACATTTACAACTCGAATAGGGCTCATTAGCCATCTACAAACTCATAATCAAGGACATAACTCTAATTAAATTTTCAAATGTTGATGTAAAAAATGGTCATCATCACTTGTGATGGAAGAACAACAATGTTAAAACATTTTCCATATGCTTTTAAGTCTTGACATAGTTGTCAAAGTTGTCTCTAATCAGGTCTTAACTTCCCTGATGGATCATCCATCATTGTATAAATATCCCAGGTAATTGGGTTGCTTATCTATCATGTCATTAGGCCCAATGGGGGCAGTCCATAAATTACATCTACAATTTTGTTTGCCTTTTAGGCAGATAGGACAAGTGATCATTGTAACAAATACTTGTGAATCTGCAAACTACAGGAACACTATGTCAAAAGGGGTGAAGCTAAACAGAATCGTTATGCAGGTAACCAGAGGAGACTGGTCAACCAGCACAGAGTAGGTGTGATCTGTCGCTACACTCTGAGGAATATCTTGAGGAGATCCGAGCACTTATGGACTGATATTTCAATGTGCAGTTAGGATGATCTTTCAACTAAATAACACATTATTTCTTGCTTGTCACCTCTTACAGAAAAGACAAAGAAAATATTGCCTTCTGATATGGCACTACTTCAGAGCTTGTATGGGATCCATGAATAACAGACATTAAGCTTAAAGTGCATCACAGTTTTTTCAACCTATAAATGCTATTTAAATTGATGGCTGATTTTTTTAATTGATTTACTTTCAAACTCAACAGGATCTTCCTTACAAAAATTGGTAGCATATCCTACTCAGGAGGTAGCCATCAACCCAGCATTTCTTGACTGATATGATTTTCTAGGTAATATAAATACTTTCAGCAGTTTGCCATTGCTTTCTGAATGGTCCAGATACACAAGTGTCTGCACCAGGATTCGAACCAGGTACCTTGACCATCACCGACGGGCTCTGTATCACACCACCACACAATATATCATCTCTTTTATAGCAGATAAATTGTTCTACTACATTTCCAGCAGGATGTAGTACATAGAAAAGAAATGTGTTGTCCCTGTTTTATCTGTGCCAATGTCCTGACACATCCTACTTCAGCACTACAGCTGCCGTATCAAATTGATCTCCCTGGCATAGTGGTTAAGCCATTCACTTAGTGCTCAAGAAGCTGCGGGTTCAAATCTCGCCCATGACATCTTGTTTATAAAGTAGATTTTTTCAGATCTCTGGAGATTATTGTTTCTACTTCAGTGTTCATTCTCAAACTCCTGTTGGATCTCTTTTGTAGCAGGACCATGGTCCTACTATATTTTAAGTAGGATGTAGTCCTGAGAAAATAAATGCATTGTTTCACCATTTTATTTGTGCTAATGACACGACACATCCATCTTCGGCTGGGATTATTGTTTGGAGCAGTGTTTTATGAGTAGTATTCTGCGTGCCACTTCGTTAAGAAGGACGGAGAGTGCAGACATATGGGTGGTTCTAATCTGAGTACAATAAAGTCAAACCTTTAAATGCCTTCTGAGCCCATTTTTTGGCTGCCTGAAGAACAATGTATAATAATAATAAAAAAGATCTCAATGGATTGTTTTTTTATTAATAGGGGCCTTACATCAAGCTGGTTTTCAAATTACAACAAAAATCATAATTGAACAAAACTTCTGACTGCTACTGACTATAAGCCTACTTAGGTCAGTATTGGTCTTGAGTGTAGGGCCTACTCACCTACATAAATAAACATGTAACATCATATAGGCCAACACTTATCATATCCATACTCATAGTATAGCCATGCATAGGGTTGTTCTACACCTCCAGACCACAGTCTACATTTTATTTATAACATGGGGCAGAATTTTTGATGCGTACTTTGGCACCTCAAATTTTACTCGTAAATCGTGTTATTTTAATAGGCTTATTTTATTTTAATTATACACAAAAACGTAATTCTGTTAAACTGGCAGAAAAATAATAAGTGAAAATGTAATATTTTCGAGTTAGATCAACGAAAATAACCGCAAAACTGCAGACGATGAAGACGAACTCCCTGTTATTATTTACATATGTTTGCAATACCTTATGTGTTTACAAAATAAATACATACCTCGGATCTGGAAGGACAATCTTCTTGCTAGCTCTCGCAGCTGGAGTAGATTTACTCTTCTCCATAGCCATGAGATAGCTAACGTCTGCAAGAACTGCTTCAAGGTCCGCCATTTTCACTAACTTGGCTGGAGATCAAGCAGCCTTGTTACGAAATGTTAGAAGCAAAATGTTCTCTTATTCCTGAACATCAATCGTCTCTAACTTTCCCACATTCTTTCGTGTTAAACACTCGTAATAAACATCAGTAATGATCTTAAAAACAATGTGCAAATTTGCAATCCAAAGAATAAACGTCAAGTCTATCCGATCACATTGAACACACAAATGTAAATATTAATTAGTTGTCTTGCAAAGGCGTATGGGAAATGTGGCTTGGAATGTTAATCGGACGCCATTGGACGAAATATTTATTGCAAATCGATATTTTTTGCTTCACTTTAACAACGTAAATTTTGTTTTACAAACATTTTTAAGCCGATCATTTTTATCGAAACAAAATTATAATATATGATCTACGAAGAGAGATTATTTTGTTTGATTTTATTTTGTGGAAATGGTGAAATATTGGTGAGTAAAATATTGAAGTATAAAGAGATCTCTCCCTTTCAGATAAAAACTCTTTTTTTTAGCGTGTCACTGCACAACTTTAGTATAGATTGGGGTCATATTTATTATGTAATGGTTCAGGCACATAAAAGACCTGTCATGCGTGCATTTTTGTACGGCGCTGAAAAATATTGCAGTCTTGAACATGCATAAAATGAAAATTTCATGTTAGGGGTTGTCCATAAATTACGTCTACATTTTTTGGGTGCCATTTCCCCCCCCCCCACTTTTTTCCCATCAACAATTAGCAAGTATTCAAAAATACAAACATATCCTGCCTATTTTATTATGTCAAAACAGTTTACCCCTCCCAAAAAATGTAGCAGAACATTAAGAAGTAAGATTAAAATAGGTCAACATGTTGTGTTTCACATATTTAGAAAAATATTAAAATCACACAATTTAATTGTTCTATAATATTGTTATCGTCCACTTTTGTTAAACACCCCCACCACCCCCCAAACCCCGTAAACAACTGTCAAACATAATTACGCGTCTCTCCCATTCCCCCCCCCCCCATGTCAATTGTTGACGCAATTTATGGGCAGCCCCATACCTTTAACAGATAAATTAAGCATGATAAAATAATCGATTTAGCTAAGAGACAGTTCATAGGCACTAGTCTTTTGGACAAAAGTGCAGGTCCATCTCAGTTGAGTAACCCAGTCGACACCCGAATTCGTATAAATTTAGTTGTCTCAAAGGGGCGGTTGCACTAAGGGGCGCATGTTTAGTCTCCGTTAGTTTGTTGTCTTAAAGGCGTGTTTGCACTATGGGGCGCATGTTTAGTCCCCGTTAGATGTACGATGGTTAATCACAACATATCCTACTTTAAGCTTCAGAGCGTGGAAAAAAAAGTTCAAGTTAAGTTCAAAAGCTAATACTTTTTAAAAATACACTTCCTTCGAACAAACACGTCTACTAGTAGTAGTTTGACGGTTTATGCATTCTTTCAGTTATTTGTCTCGCAAGATACGCTTTGCAGCATTGATGTTTAGGCCTATTTATTGTGCCTTGAATTATCATCACTTTGAGTGGAACGTTGAATATCGGAAAGAGCTACAATTCCCAACGAGGCACGTCTGCCGAGAAGGGTGCGTGCTTAATACTCTTAATGTTCTGACTGAAGTCATAGATGAATGTATTAACGCATTAATGTTATGAATTCTAGAGACTAACGGGGATTGAACCAGTCCGTTCTAACGGCTCCGAATCGCCGTTGCCGTTATGAATCTGCAAATAAGTTGCCATAATCCAAGAGTCCCGTTTGCCTGAACTCGTCAATCAATCAATGAACCCGTAACCCTTCAGGGTCGTAGGGGTACCACATTGGTTGCTTCAGCACAGAGTCCTCCAGCGAATTCTATCCTCAGCGATGCGGATGAGTGTGGAAATATCGTGCCCTGTCCATTCCTTGATGTTGTCTGTCCATGCCTTTTTTGCTTTCCTCTGCTTCTTCCACCTTCGACAGTTCCCTGCAGTATTGTTTTGACAAGGAATAATGTCTGCATACATGTTCAAACCATGCTAGTTTTAGTCGTTTCACTATTGAAACCAATGGTTCATGGACACCTGCACACATCTCTATTTTATTTCTTACGAACACATTGGTCTTCTGAACTCGTAGATGCAGATAATTCAGGTAATTTCTGGTTGACTGGTACTGGGAGAGCATTCTGGTGGGAAAGAAATGTCAGCGCGACCTTCACATTTTCGAAACTGTAAACATGACCTTCACATTGCTAAAACTGTCAACATGGCCTTCACTTTGGCTTACATCATTCACATTGGATGCTGTGCCTTCTTTGTCTGGCGTTTTCCGTTGAGACCCCTAACATCTTTTGTAGAACAATGTCAAGTGTTAAGATCTCATAGATATTCATCATCATCAAGTGCCGTGCCGAATGGTGTTGGCAATCATATTTCTCCATGTACATCGATCTCTCATATATGTCTTCATCTCTGTTGGTGTCCTCAATCGAAGCCATTTAGTCAAACTGTTCAATATCTTTTTTCTTGGTCTTCCCCTTGATCTTTTCCCTTCTATCTTTCCTGTTGTCACTATATTCTCAATGCCTCCTCTTCTCATTATGTGCCCAATAGATGTTGACTGTCTTTTTCTTATATTAGGACCTATCAATAATGTATATTTTCACATCCATCCGTCTAAGACATTCTTCATTAGTAATCTTTGTTGTCCAAGAAATGCGAAACATTCTTCGAATAAACCACATTTCCGCTGCCTCCAATGACTTGTGTGATGTCTTATTTATTGTCCATGCTTCACTTCCATAGAGATGCACTGGTTCAATGTAGCATTTGAGGACACGATATCTAGTATCCATTGATATGGAATTGTTGCACAGGTTATTTTCATTTTATAGAATGCTGCTTTTGCTTGTCATATTCTGCTTATAATTTCGGTCTTGCATTTACCATCTGAAGTGATTAATGTTCCTAAATATTTGAAACTATTCACCTGCTTTAAGTTTTACTCATTTAATACTATCTTACTATTTTGGTGGGTACTATTTCCTGACATTATCATTGTTTCTGTCTTTTTTATATTTAAACTAAGACCTTTTTTTAAAATTTCTATCACATTTTAACAGTTTAACAGATCTTGTAGATATTCTGGGCTTTCTGCTATCAACACAGTAAGACCTGCATATCGTAGATTATTGATATTGTGCCCTCCTGTGTTAACGCTTGTCATAGTCTTAATTGATCTCAAGATATTATCGCTGTAAAGAGAAAATAACTCTGGTGACAATACACATTCCTGGCGTACACTTTGTTTTATTTGTGTACACTTCCCAGTTATAGTATCCACTTTTATGGCTGCGTCTTGTTGCCAGTATATATTGTACACAATTCTAAGATCTTTACTGTCCATATTAAAATCTTCTAGCATTTTGATAATCTGGTCATGTTTTATTTTGTCGAATGCTTTGGTGTAATCAATAAAGCACACGTATATATCCTTCTTAACTTCTAGTGATCTCGCAATTAAAGTTCTTAATGTATATATGGCGTTTTGTGTTCCTTTCCCTTCAACAAATCCAAAGTGTTCATCCGCTATTTTCTCTATTTTTCTTGCCCATCATATTGAGAACACCATCTGCACAAGATGATATTTTTCATTAGTATATTTGTGACATCTAAGTAATTATTTAGCTTATTATATATATAGAAATGAGGACATTCAACAAAAAACCGGCACCACCCCAATCTTAGAATACATCACGAGACAACCGATCAAATGTTTGCAGACATCAGCAGACTATTATCAGACAGTATACCACAGCAAGATATGCTACACTGATACAGCGATGGCAGACCTAGAGGCCGACCACAAAAACGATGGACCACTGAAATAAAAGAGGCGACAAATTCCACAATATACTCAGCACACAAGAGGGCCGTCTCCAGAAAACTCGTCTACCCCTGATGCTGAAAGGCAACAAAGGGTTTCAGCGAATAGATTATTTATGTCTTTGGAGGTAATTGTGCTCTCTATTGTTTTACAGAATAAAATTTCTCAGAAAAATTCCCTTTATCAATATAGCTTACGTAAGTTATCGGTACGGATTCGGTGTCTCTCAAAATGGATTCATCCATTTGCACTGTTTTGTTTTCTTGTTTTCAGCTTTCCATTTTCAACTTTTCGTCAATACTTCTTCATCCAAATATCAAGATGGAAATTAAAAAACAAATAATATCTAAAATTTTTATACCTACACTGTGCTACCAATGTCAAACATGGTCTTTAACAGCTTCGCAGCAAAGAAAAGTCGTCACATGTGAAATGAAGTGTCCAAGAAAAGCTGCAATGGTTACCAAACTAGATAAAATAAGAAATGAAGAAATTAGGAAAAGAGTTGGTATAATATCATGTATCGAACATATTGAGAGACAGCAAGTAAAACGGTTCGGTCACCTTATGAGAATGAAGCCAAACCAAATACAGTTAAGAGCATATATCACAAGAATATCTGGGCGTAAGGCCAAAGGTAGCCCAAGAAAACTGTGGATAGAAAACATTAAGATAACCTTGAAAAAAAACAGGGACTAAATGCAACCTCGGCAACACATCTGACCTTGAAACAACAGCTTAAGCTACCACCCCTACGCTTAACGGCAAGTGTGAATGCGATCAACAATCATTCACCCTGGGAAAGGCAATATACAATAAACAATAGACTCATTTCATGTATTCTTCTGCTAACATTACTGTTCATGAGTGGCAAATGTTTCACGTCTGTGTCATATTTTTTCAGAACTGTTTTAAGAAACACTGATATTGATGGTTTTATTTCATTCTCTCCTATAGTATGCCCCATCCCCCCCAGATTTAGCAATTTAACAATGAGTAAAGAAATGTCATAACTAGCCTGAAGTGTACGATTGACAGTTGCAGTATGAGCAATAAACGAAGACTTTAATGTTGCTCTTTTTTTCAAAATTCTTCTTTAAAAGTTTGATAGTAAATTAAATCTGAATTGACATAAGCATTATGTTCTGTCTTCAAATTCGCCTCATGACGACCTCGCTTCATTTATTTGTTGGTCAAGAATTGTTGGCATAACAGACAAAACGGTGACCTTTGATAGTACACAGCGGGCTTTCCCAATTGTAAGTATTTCTTTGCACACCGACGAACTTGTGTTTTGCTTACACTACTCTAGTTTACTGTGTGACATCATCATCAAGTGCCGTCTCCGCAACGAAGGTTGGCTGCAACGTATCTCCAACATCTCCTGTCTCTTGTCTTGGTGGTGCACTCTGCTAGACTGTAACCTGTCTATCGTGTAATGTTACTCTCCCACTTGTATCTCTGCCTACCTCTTGTTCGCTTCCCTTTGACTTTACCCTCAAGTAAGGTCTTCAATAAGGTGTCATGTCTTTTAATGTGTCCAAAGTATTTTATTTGCCTGATCTTTATTTCTCTTAGTAGTTCTTTCTTCATATTAAGTGTCTTTAGCACCTCTTTATTTGTTTTCTTCTCTTTCCATGATGTTCTCCCTATTCTTCTATATACCCACATCTCAAAGGCATCAATTTTGTCTTCTAATTGTTTATTTAGTGTCCATGTTTCTCAGCCATACATTAATATGGAATAGATGTAGCATTTTATAATTCTAATTTTTAACTTGTTTGTAATTTGTTTAGATATTAATAATTTCCTCATGTCATTGAAGGTACTTTTAGTCATTCCTATTCTCCTTTTAACTTCTGTTTCACATCTGCCATCATTTGTGACTATGTGTCCAAGATATTGCTACTGTTTTACTTGTTGTAGTTTCTCTCCCTGTATGTTTATGTTTACTTCCTGTTCGTCTGTGTTCTTTCTTCAACGATGTGTTAAAAACTTTGACCTGCCCAATCTTTGATATGGTTTTCCAAGATTTTATTTCAAATCCTCTGGTTCTTCTACCTTCAACTGTACCATGTTGTGTCGTTTTTTGAGAATGAATCATGTCAGAATACATGTTCAAACTATGTAAGTATTTGACGAGAAATCATGTCAGAATACATGTTCAAACTATGTAAGTATTTGACGAGAAATCATGTCAGAATACATGTTCAAACTATGTAAGTATTTGACGAGAAATCATGTCAGAATACATGTTCAAACTATGTAAGTATTTGACGAGAAATCATGTCAGAATACATGTTCAAACTATGTAAGTATTTGACGAGAAATCATGTCAGAATACATGTTCAAACTATGTAAGTATTTGACGGGAAATCATGTCAGAATACATGTTCAAACCATGAAAGTTTCCATCGTTTTACTACTGAATCTCCCTTTAACACTTATTAATTAATTTTGACGTAAAATTGACAGATTTTAAAACAAGAAATTTACTGAGAGAAAAAAACAACAACCATGATTTAGTGTCAGTTTGTATAAGAAGAAGACGTTGGAATTACATCGACCATGTACTTTAGAATCTATGAGAACCTACTTCTTAAACAAACCATTATGTGGAAGGTAGAGTGGAAGAAAATTTGATCATCCCACAGGAAACTACGCAGATCAATAAACACAGAGCTTAATATTAAGCATAAACAATTCGCAAGAACTACAGTAACTTACTAGTATGAGCTCAACATGGACAGAAATGTTTACTACCATATGTGCCATCTTTGGGGCAAAAGGAACTAAACAACCTTATAGTACCTGTGTACATCATCATCAGGTAGTAAATCATGGACATGATGTAGCAGTCATCGCAGCCTTTTGAATCTCCTGCCGATCTTGAGCTAATATTATCGTTTATGTGAATGCCATGTTTTTGTGGTCTATGGTCTCTTATGTCTATCTCTTTTTCGTCTGCCTCTTTTCTTTGCCTGGCATAATTATCCCCCATTTCCCCATTATATTTCACTATTGTATTTTCTACATGGTGATGCCGTTTCATATAGCGAAAATATTGTAGTTTGAGAAGCTTGTTGTTTCCTATAGCGGAAATATTGTAGTTTTCTATTGAGAAGCTTGTTGTTTCATATAGTGAAAATCTCCAACATCTCCTGTCTCTTGTCTTGGTGGTGCACTCTGCTAGACTGTAACCTGTCTATCGTGTAATGTTACTCTCCCACTTGTATCTCTGCCTACCTCTTGTTCGCTTCCCTTTGACTTTACCCTCAAGTAAGGTCTTCAATAAGGTGTCATGTCTTTTAATGTGTCCAAAGTATTTTATTTGCCTGATCTTTATTTCTCTTAGTAGTTCTTTCTTCATATTACGTGTCTTTAGCACCTCTTTATTTGTTTTCTTCTCTTTCCATGATGTTCTCCCTATTCTTCTATATACCCACATCTCAAAGGCATCAATTTTGTCTTCTAATTGTTTATTTAGTGTCCATGTTTCTGAGCCATACATTAATATGGAATAGTTGTAGCATTTTATAATTCTCATTTTTAACTTGTTTGTAATTTGTTTAGATATTAATAATTTCCTCATGTCATTGAAGGTACTTTTAGCCATTCCTATTTTCCTTTTAACTTCTGTTTCACATCTGCCATCATTTGTGACTATGTGTCCAAGATATTGATACTGTTTTACTTGTAGTTTCTCTCCCTGTATGTTTATGTTTACCTCCTGTTCTTCTGTGTCTTTGCTGATTATCATGGTTTTTGTTTTTTGAATGTTTATATCCAGTCCATATTCATTACTTGATTTATTGACTTGATCTATTAGTCTTTGTAGTTCATGTTCACTGTGTGACAGAAAGTAATAAATATAAGATACATCTAAAACTAAACTATATATTAAAGTTAATTTAATTTAATTGCAATATATCAAAATTAATTATTAGTATGCTTTTTGAATGAATAAATCACAAACATTACTTCTTTCGTCCCAAGTTTAACACGTATACACAGCACGTCCGGTTTTATTAATGAATGCTGCTGTATTTGAAAGCTCCTCAGTGCACTCATACATCTTTCTGTGGATAGTCTCTGTGGGCCAGTCAGTGTTCCTCTCTCCTTTAGCTGGTGTAGTATAATGCAGTCTTAATGGACATGTTCCGCGGTCTATGCTGCCTGCCCACATGGACACAGAGGTGATGTAACCAGTCTTAGTCTATTTAAGCGGCTGTTTAGTAACATTAAAGTACTTATTATTTACTATTAGTTTATGTAACATGCTGTTATCTTCGTTATTGTTGTTTTGGCGTTCGTAATAAATATTTGTATGATATAAATATATATTTATATGAGAGTTAGAAGTTTATTTTTCCTCTCCTGTAAATTCGAGTTTTTGGACTTATTTGCTTATTCATTGAGACAACATATATATACATAGGCCTATGCGACAAATGTATAGGCTACCATTGTGTATCAAGGTTCTTCATTAATAATAATTATGTTTGTAAACATGAGTAATATATGTCAAAAACTTAAATATTGCCAGCGAAACATACTGATGCGTAGCGCTATCGTTCCTGTAGCGGGAGATCAACATCCGGCCCTAGTGGGATATTCCGTAGGAAGCTGCTTTGAAAGATATCACCCATCCCCAGAATTCTCTGCCTTATAAATGGTTAACGAACGCGTATTTCATATTGAGATACCAACAATTCTTCTTTTTATACAAGTGAGGCCACAGTAGAAGGTTGGTTTTTAAACTCTAGATGAGCTAATTTTCGAATTAACCCCTGAACAATCAAACTCCCCCCCCCCCCTTGTGGGGCGTGCTCTCCACGTTAGGAAACACGGACATAGAAGGAGATGGACAGATGACATCAAAGACTGTGATCATTGGAGGAGGCAGGCAGATTGGCACAGGATAGAGTTGGGCTCAGGACATCAATTGCGAAAACAAAGCTCTAGAAATTGTTACATATAGGCCTATATATATATACTGCAGGGAACGGTCGAGGGGTGAAAGAAGCAGAGGAGGAAAAATAACGACATGGACAGACAACATCAAGGAATGGACAGGGCTAGATATTTCCACACTCATCCGCATCGCTGAGGATAGAATTCGCTGGAGGACTCTGTGTGCTGAAGCATCCAATGTGGTACCCCTACGACCCTGAAGGGTTATGGGTTTATTGATTGATTGATTGATTGATAGATATATATATATATATATATATATATATATATATATATATATATATATATATATATATATATATATATATATATATATATATATATATGAGAGAGAGAGCGATTACATAGGGGTCTATCAGTCCCTCGCTAATTAGACGGGTCTGTGGACTAGTCGATTTCCTTCAAATGTGTCGCCATTGTATTATTCCCGTGATATTTATTGGATGTCGACGCAGAGTTTACACACAGAGGCCAATGAAAATCATTGAAAAATTATATATCACTCCTTTGAGAAGGATGATTCCCCCCTGCGCATACATAGCTGTATGACCACGACCGTCGGTATATATAAGACATGTTGGCTAATTGGAAAGCATTTCTTATTATATATCCACGATTACGGTATAACTGGCGATGTATTCACGTATCATCAGTACAGGATTTACCTATAAGCTAAACAAGCTATAGCTTAGGGCATCCGCTATCTTGGTGGACCCCAAATAATTATTTTATTTCAATATCTATCTACTTCTTAATTGTTAAAGGACCCCCATATCTGAAATAGCGTAGGGCCCCATATCTCAAATAGCGCAGGGCCCCATATCTCAAATAGCGTAGGGCCCCATATCTCAAATAGCGCAGTGCCCCATATCTCAAATAGCGTAGGGCCCCATATCTCAAATAGCGTAGGGCCCCATATATCAAATAGCGTAGGGCTCCATATCTCAAATAGCGTAGGGCCTTACCAAGTCTAAATCCGGAGCTGCATATTATCATCATCATCAGGTGACATATTCTTTCTAGAAAGTAGTCTTAATTGTTAAAGGACCCCCATATCTCAAATAGCGTAGGGCTCCATATCTCAAATAGCGTAGGGCCTTACCAAGTCTAAATCCGGAGCTGCATATTAGCATCATCATCAGGTGACATTCTTTTTAGAAAGTAGTCTTCCCTGTGGATCTCTTGAATTCTCCGCGGTCTTGAGTAAGTTGTCCTGCCTCTTTTAATGACATGCGCAGGTAATCTTGAATGTCTTTTGTCCAACGGCGTCTTGGTTGGTCCATGCCTCCGTTGCCTTCTGTCATCCCCTTCAGTAACGCTCTTTCCATGCCGTCGAGTCTCTTAATGTGACCGAACAAAAACTAGCTTTTTCTTTAAAATGGTGTTCACAAATCAGTCTTCCTGGACATCAATTGTTCTTAAAACCTCTTGGTTTGTTCACGGTATTCTCAAAACTCTTATATAGCACTTTAATTCAAATGATGTTATTCTCTTGGCCACTGTTTAATTTAATGTCCATGCTTCACATCCATATGTCCCCACAGGAAACACACATGTTCGTAGTAAACACAACTTGGTTCGGGTATACAATCGCTAATAAAGTGAACAAGAAAATAGCAACCTTTAAAAACAAAATATTATTGAAATAATCTAATAATATCATGGACCAAAATCATCACCAATATATTTATCCTGAGATAAATTAATGTGAAAGGAAAATCTGTTAAACAATAGCCTTCTCACTAGAAAACTAGAAAATTTGCTAAGTAACAAGCTTCTCACTAGAAAACTACAATATTTCCGCTATAGGAAACAACAAGCTTCTCACTAGAAAACTACAATATTTCCGCTATAGGAAACAACAAACTTCTCAAACTACAATATTTTCGCTATATGAAACGGCATCACCATGTAGAAAATACAATAGAGAAATATAATGTGGGATAATTATGCCAGGCAAAGAAAAGAGGCAGACGAAAAAGAGATAGACATAAGAGACCATAGACCACAAAAACATGGCATTCACATAAACGATAATATTAGCTCAAGATCGGCAGGAGATTCAAAAGGCTGCGATGACTGCTACATCATGTCAATGATTTACTACCTGATGATGATGTACACAGGTACTATAAGGTTGTTTAGTTCCTTTTGCCCCAAAGATGGCACATATGGTAGTAAACATTTCTGTCCATGTTGAGCTCATACTAGCAAGTTACTGTAGTTCTTGCGAATTGTTTATGCTTAATATTAAGCTCTGTGTTTATTGATCTGCGTAGTTTCCTGTGGGATGATCAAATTTTCTTCCACTCTACCTTCCACATAATGGTTTGTTTAAGAAGTAGGTTCTCATAGATTCTAAAGTACATGGTCGATGTAATTCCAACGTCTTCTTCTTATACAAACTGACACTAAATCATGGTTGTTGTTTTGTTTTTTCTCTCAGTAAATTTCTTGTTTTAAAATCTGTCAATTTTACGTCAAAATTAATTAATTAAAGGGAGATTCAATATTAAAACGATGGAAACTTTCATGGTTTGAACATGTATTCTGACATGATTTCCCGTCAAATACGTACATAGTTTGAACATGTATTCTGACATGATTCATTCTCAAAAACGACACAACATGGTACAGTTGAAGGTAGAAGAACCAGAGGATTTGAAATAAAATCTTGGAAAACCATATCAAAGATCGGGCAGGTCAAAGTTTTTAACACATCGTTGAAGAAAGAACACAGAAGAACAGGAAGTAAACATAAACATACAGGGAGAGAAACTACAACAAGTAAAACAGTAGCAATATCTTGGACACATCATAGTCACAAATGATGGCAGATGTGAAACAGAAGTTAAAACGAGAATAGGAATGGCTAAAAGTACCTTCAATGACATGAGGAAATTATTAATATCTAAACAAATTACAAACAAGTTAAAAATGAGAATTATAGAATGCTACATCTATTCCATATTAATGTATGGCTCAGAAACATGGACACTAAATAAACAATTAGAAGACAAAATTGATGCCTTTGAGATGTGGGTAAATAGAAGAATAGGGAGAACATCATGGAAAGAGAAGAAAACAAATAAAGAGGTGCTAAAGACACTTAATATGAAGAAAGAACTACTAAGAGAAATAAAGATCAGGCAAATAAAATACTTTGGACACATTAAAAGACATGACACCTTATTGAAGACCTTACTTGAGGGTAAAGTCAAAGGGAAGCGAGCAAGAGGTAGGCAGAGATACAAGTGGGAGAGTAACATCACACGATGGACAGGTTACAGTCTAGCAGAGTTCACCACCAAGACAAGAGACAGGAGATGTTGGAGATACGTTGCAGCCAACCTTCGTTGCGGAGACGGCACTTAATGATGATGATGAAGAAAGAAATTGCTGGAGAACTGTATTAATGCGCCGAATGTACTACCCTTACGACCCTGATGGGTCATGGGTTTATGGGTGAAGTTGAAGTATCCTGGGTATGAAAGAAAGCTATGAGAAACTACCCCATTGCACATAGGAAGTAAAAGCTAATCGCTCGTAATTCTTGGATATCCCAAAGAAGAATGGATATCATGTAATCTATGTCTGTTCGCCTGGAACATCACTAACTGCTCACATCTATGTATGTTCGTCTGGAACATCATTCACTTTTCACATCTATGTCTGTTGAACTGGAACATCACTCACTGTTCACATCTATGTCTATTCGCCCATTATTCTATCCAAATCCACTCACCCATAAATCCAATCTGGCCAGTAAACTCAATGTTGATTGAGTAAACTCAATCGTTCATGTTGATTAAACAGAATATTGGAGTAATAGATAACGATACAGCCACAACACACGCATCGCACAGCAGGGGCGTAGATACGACTTCGAAAAGTGGGTTTGCCTTGTAAAAAGGGAACCATCTCGCGGTTTTGGAAAATTCGATACTTTTGAAAAGTATAGAACGTCATGCTCCATTTTTCTATTTAAAAAAAGGTGGGGAGGGGGATAGGTATTGAACATTTCAACCCCACCCTTTATATTCTGCTTTATTGCACGAGTAGGGCCTATGTACATTTTCAAGAGCCACAAACATTTATATCTTACCCTGCATTCGTTCTTAAACTCCTGCAGATATGCAGGACATAGTCTGGAGAACGGAATGCCTTATGTCAAGATTTACAGCTTAGATGTTATATATGCGCTTTTCGTTCTGACACATCCGACTTCAGTACGGCTTCTGAGTCACCTTGACCCTATACGGAATGGGACAACCAACTCCACTCCGCAACCTCCTTAGTCGCCTTCTACGACATGCATGAAAGGTAAATAGTGCTGATATTCTTTGCTCCTATTTCGGGGTCCGACAACACGCGGGTGTAGAAACATTTATATAAACACAGACCAATGCCTATGCCTTTATGCCTCACAGAACAATTTCTTGTTTTTCTTTTGCTATTCTACCGTGCCATGGCAACGTACGGGCAACGAGCTCTATTTAAAGCTTCTCTTTCACGCTTGACATTTGCGGCAGTGTTGCCTTTTCCTTTCCTCAATGATGGCCTCTAACACGCGTTGTCTTGTCTAGAGGTATCCAATGTGTACTCTAGAGGCCATAATACAGTGCAGGATTTACGTAGAAGCTACACAAACTATAGCTTAGGGCCCCCACTTTCTTGCCTCCCCCACTCCCAGAAAAATTGCCCGAGTGAGCATATATTACGTATAAAGTGTTCCATATCTCAAAAAGCGTAGAACCGTATCTAGTCTTCTTCTTCTTCAGCGTTCATTCTCAAACTTCCGCTGGATTTATTTTGTAACAGTACAATAGTTCTACAAGATTTCCAGTTGAATGTAGTCCAGAGAATGGAAATGCGCTGTGTTGCCGTTTTATTTGCGCCAATGGCCCAACACATCCGTCTTCAGCGGGGTATTTAGTCTAAACCATGCCCTGCACAAGAGACGCACACACGTGACATTTACAGCATACAAATAAGTAAATCTTTAGTTGCTTAGTCTATCTAGAGAGTTCTGCAGTGCTATATAACGCCTATACTAACATATGGGTGCGAGTCTTGGACAATAAACAAACTGGACAGTGGGAGATTGGAGGCAACAGAGATGTGGTTCTACAGAAGAATGCTGAGAATACCATGGACTGCCAGAAAAACTAATGTAGATGTGTTAAAAGAGTTAAATGCGAAACGGACCTTAATCAACAATATAAGAAAAAGGCAATCTTCTTTTTTTGGCCACTTCATGAGACAGGTAGGTTTAGAGAACATAATCACAACAGGCAAGATTAAAGGCACCAGAGACAGAGGGCGACAACGTGAGAAAATATTAGACAGTTTGACAACCTGGCACGGCAAAGAAACAACAACGACTTTGATACATAATACTGTGGACACAGCTGTGGAGAGCCATGACCGCCTACGCCACCCGGCATGGCACCTGATGATGATGAGTCTATCTATAATTTTTATCTTCTTAAAACTTAAAGTTGCAAAAGAGTGTCATGTTGTTATGTTGTCAGTTTAATTCACGAAAAAAAAAAAAGTTTTCACAAAAACAAAACACATGACTTTTGTTTGGATATTTCATTCAACCATGGTTATTAGATATTTGTTTGGAAACATTTTGTGAGGTGTTTTGTGCTGGGTTATGTCGACTTATTATACTGTATTATTCCCCTGAATGATTGATGCACAAAATAATCATAAATTAGGACATTTTGTATTTAGGCAAGTGTTGCCAACTCATTTTGTAAAAAAAGCACCATACAACTCAAATTATTTTGAAACAAAAACACACCCCAGTTTATTTTTAAAGTCGAGTAAGTGAGCAAAGAATATCAATACTGTTTGACTTCCTTCCATGTCGTAGGAGGCGACTAAGGTATCTGTAGAGTGGGGCTGACTGTCACATACCATATAGGGTCATAGTTACGCAGAGACATGTTAAAGTCGGATAGGTCAGAAAAAAAGACGCAGAAATCGCAGTAATGTTGTAAAACATAGCATAACGTATTCCGGACTACATCTTGCAAATCTGCAAGAGTTTGAGTATCAGCGTAGAAAAAGACAAATATCCCTATTCACTTATCCAGAGTGATGTTGCCTGTTACCAGGGGCGTCTCTTGGACGTTGAGTTGGTTAGCTGATTTATTTATTTTCTCGCTTTCTCGTTAATACCAGGTCACACAGGTATAAGAAGGTGTACAGGTATAAGAAGGTGTACAGGTATAAGAAGGTGTACAGGTATAAGAGGGAATGAAAGTGCCCTTAAACTAGCAAAAAAGAGAGCAAGTATGCCCCAACAAGGAATTGACACCAACCTTAGAACAGGTAAACACATGATCCGAAACAACTGTAAACAACAAAGGATGGACAGCTGGTTAAAAAGAAAGACTGCTATATGCAGACATGTTCCAAACAAATTCACACGAGAACATAAATAAGCTACACTGTAAAGATCAAATAATAATATTTAGGCTTCGAGCAACACATGTACAACTTAACGAACACCTACACCAGAAGACCATTTTGGATGTCTTTCCATCAAAAGTAAAAAACATTGTGATTTTTACAGACTCGATGTCCGCTCTCCAAGCAATTCCAAAGAATTTCTGTTATTACAAACTTTATATGGCGAATTCCTGTTATAACAAACTGTATTTGAAGAATTTCTGTTGTTACAAACTGTATATGGTGAATATCTGTTATTACTTACTATATATTGCAAATTTCTGTTATTATATACTGTATATGGCGAACTTCTGTTATTACAAACTGTATATGAAGAATTTCTGTTATTACATACATATTTTGTTAGTCCAGGCAAAGTTGTTATAATGGGATTTCACTGTATATGAAACCTTGAAGTAATGTATACTGACCTGACTAATAGCAGCATCTCTGCGCATAATTTCATGTTTAGTATTGGTTCCTCCTCACTTTTGACTATTATCATAGTTTTTCTTTATAGAGGTTAACATCTAATCCATGTCCTCTACTCGATGTATCTGCTTATTGCAGAGCCCCTTAATATTTTCTACTCGATGTATCTGCTTATTGCAGTGCCCCTTAATATTTTCTACTCGATGTATCTGCTTATTGCAGTGCCCCTTAATATTTTCTACTCGATGTATCTGCTTATTGCAGTGCCCCTTAATATTTTCTACTCGATGTATCTGCTTATTGCTGTGTCCCTCTAATATTTTCTACTCAATGTGTCTGCTTATTGCTGTGTCCCTCTAATATTTTCTACTCAATGTGTCTGCTTATTGCTGTGTCCCTCTAATATTTTCTACTCAATGTGTCTGCTTATTGCTGTGTCCCTCTAATATTTTCTACTCAATGTGTCTGCTTATTGCTATGTCTCTCTAATATTTTCTACTCGATGTGTCTGCTTATTGCTGTGTCCCTACATTTTTATTCTTCTGCATTCACTCTCAAATATAGATTAACAGGATATAGTCCACATAATAGAATGCATTGTGTCATGTTCTCAAGTCACAACCTGCTGCCTGAAAGCTTGTTCTCAAGTCACAACCTGCTGTCTGAAAGCTTATTCTGAAGTCACAACCTGCTGTCTGAAAGCTTATTCTGAAGTCACAACCTGCTGTCTGAAAGCTTGTTCTCAAGTCACAACCTGCTGTCTGAAAGCTTATTCTGAAGTCACAACCTGCTGTCTGAAAGCTTATTCTGAAGTCACAACCTGCTGTCTGAAAGCTTATTCTGAAGTCACAACCTGCTGTCTGAAAGCTTATTCTCAAGTCACAACCTGCTGTCTGAAAGCTTATTCTCAAGTCACAACCTGCTGTCTGAAAGCTTATTCTCAAGTCACAACCTGCTGTCTGAAAGCTTATTCTCAAGTCACAACCTGCTGTCTGAAAGCTTATTCTCAAGTCACAACCTGCTGCCTGAAAGCTTATTCTCAAGTCACAACCTGCTGTCTGAAAGCTTATTCTCAAGTCACAACCTGCTGTCTGAAAGCTTATTCTGAAGTCACAACCTGCTGCCTGAAAGCTTATTCTCAAGAATGGGCAGGTTTCAATTTTTTGATTTATCCTGATCCAAGATGGAAATGAGATTTTATGTGTTCTCAGTAGGACATAATTATGCAGATATTTCTCCGAAAGCAATGGCAAACTACAGAAGTATTGTGCTAAGAATTTCCTTATGGATGTAGTGAAATTTTCAATCTGATATTGGACTTGACATATACAAGAATTCATGCATGTTACTGGAAGATGCAGGACAACTTGCCCAAAACTAAGGAGATTTTAAGAGATTCATAGGACAGAATGTTCTGGAAAGAATATGTCACACAACAACATCCACTGCCCTGTAAGGTTCTATTCAGAGATAATTTTTGTCTTGTGCAAACAGTTTTTATTCCAACTCATCAATCTGCACTGCCCAGACACGATCCATAAATCATTAGCCAGACTTATTCACACAAGCTTCTAAGAAATCTATTTCCAGAGTGCACCACAAGGAGGTGCTTTTAAGACCTTGGTAAATAAGAGTTATTTCATAAAATATAACGCTGAATTTGATCAGTAAAGTGCTATTATTTATATATTAAGCAAAAGTGCTCATAAAAATATAACATGACTACTGTTTATTTTAATGCATTATTTATTGCAAGAATAGAATAATATAAATATAATATATCAGATAATTATATAAATGACATGAAATATATATTTACCGGGAACACTTGTTATTAATTGTAATATTTTTATCTTTGTAATATTAATAAAACATTCACAAAATTGATCATATTTTGTCATCAGTGTCACAAATTGCACTCCATATTTTTCATAAACCTAGCCCCACTATAATATTGTAATATTTTTCCACGATGTTATCTTTTTTTATTTAGTCTATTTAAAGAAAATACTGGCGAAAACTGCACGGTACAGAAAACTACTGGAGAAAACTGCACGGTACAGAAGACTACTGGAGAAAACTGCACGGTACAGATAACTACTGGAGAAAACTGCACGGTACAGAAGACTACTGGAGAAAACTGCACGGTACAGATAACTACTGGAGAAAACTGAAGATAGGATGTCAAATAGTTTACAGTGCTACTAGACTCTCCAGAGAACATCCCTAAATAAATGATGTTTAGATATATATATCAAGTGACATATTCTTTCCAGAACATTGTCTTCGTCATGGATACTCTGAACACTTCTCTGTCCCAGGCAAGCAGGCTTCCAGGCAAGCAGGCTTGCATTGCCCAGAGACATGTTCATACATTCTTCGATGTTGCTAGTCCATTGTCTTCGTGGTCTTCCTTTTCTCCTATCTAGTCAGATCTCATATTTTTCCTGGCACTCTGCCCTTCAGAATCAACCTTTCAATGTCATCATTCCTCTTTAACTTTTATCAGACTAGTGTCGCAAATCCTCAACAATTTCATTGTTGCTTACATCTAGTGTCGAGTCTGTGTGACTGTTGCTATGTCTCTATTCAGCAAAGTGGAAATCACACGAACTGCAATGTCATGTGACTGGAATCACAAATAATTTTTAAATAAAGTATCGAGCTTCCATTCCCGAAACTAGTCTAGGAAGAATTAAGTAGGTTGGACGAAAATATTGTTAGATATCGTGAGCAATCTGTCCCTTTCGGTATCAATTGGCAGGCTATAATGGCTGTCAATATGTATAGGCCTAATTCACATAAAATCCTTATTGATTATTATTCTTAACTCTTTCAACATGTAATTATACCCGGGGTTTAGACGTAATTAATTTTAGGTTAACTTTTTGGACAGCAACATGATTCAGGCGCAAGCTTCCTGAAGACAAAGTATTAGCTATGGAAAGTCATATAAGGTATCAAAAGAAAGATAATTGAATGTGAAATTCATATACAATATAAAAGTATAAGAATTGTAAGAACAATAATACGTGTCATTTATGAACCAAACAAGGCCAATTTGGAGGGTATATATGGCTTCCCATTATAACAGGCTTACGTCCTTAAAGAGTGCTGGCTATGTCCCGTTATAACGGACTTACGTATGAATTGAGTTAATTGTAAGAAATACTTGGGAATAATGTTATTATCAAGTAGATAAAGTAACAAGTTGATTTCGTCATGATATGACATTGAACATGCATGGAACATACTTATTGATGGATATTTACCGACAACATTAGGTCTACATTTCTAGAACCATTACTTCGATAAGGTAAGTTAGTTTTACGTGTCTTATCTATTTCCCCAGCTATATCATGTTACACTGGTTATGAAATTACACATATACAATAGATGTAGGTGTGTTACAGTATGTAAAAACCAATGTTTTCAGGGTTGCCATACCAAGAAATAAAAAGTTGAGAAATTTCCGGAAAACATTTTTGGGATTTGATTTTGATGTTTTTCTGGGTTCAATACAAGAATCAGTGGACAAACTGTTTTCCCCATCTTTACAACCTTCTCACATTTCTTGTATTACATTTACACAAACTGTTTTCCCCATCTTTACAACCTTCTCACATTTCTTGTATTACATGTACACAAACTAAACTTAGACCAATATATGCAGTCTTCCTTTATTTACATGTACAAATATTATTGTAAAATCTCTAATAGTAAATAAGTTATTACATTTTCCATAATAGTAACACCCATGTTTGTTTGTGCTTTTTTATTTGTATTTTGCAAAAAAACCATTTTAACCACTCCCTCATATGACACATACAAAAAACTAATTACACACATAGTTTCAGTGTGCAATTCTTTATTTCAATGTGCAAAACATATTTTAAAATTTTATAATAACAAAAAAGTTACGGTATTGCATTTTCCAAACACCAACCAAAAATAACTCATATTTAAAAAAAAAAGAACTCAAGGGTAGGAGAAAGATTGTGTAATTTTCATGTAGTGAGTCCAAAATACTGTAACTTCTTTATCATGGCTTTATTTAGAAGCCACCCTTCATTTAGTTTCAGCAATTTCAAATTTCTTCTTTTTCTTTGTCCATGATATTCATAGAATCTTTCTGTAGCACTTCATGTCATATGAATTTATCTTTCTGGATATTGTCTTGTTCGAAGTTGAAGATATTTAGATAAATATGTACAAATTCAGGGAATACCCAAAAAATTTGGGTAATACTCAAAAAATTTAGGGAATACCCCAAAAAAAGAAAGGAGCACAGAGGATATAAAAACAACTTTATACAAGAAATACCCAAAGTTCTGTTCTAGGAATCTCTTCCTCTGTCATTGCAAGACACAACAGGGTTATCTAAATATTAAATGGAACATTCAGGGCACACTGTCAACAAAGCAGCTCTGTCAATAATAAGAGAAAATTTGTGGCATAGTGAGTAAGCCACTTGCATTGTGGTCATGAAACTATGGGTTTGATACCAGGCTGCGATATCTTGTTCACAAGTAAATTGTCTTCTATTTCTTGCAGCTGAAGCACTGTGTGATATGAGTGGTGTTCTCAAGAGGCAGCATTCTGCTCCATTGAAAGGGATGGGGTAAATATCGGGAAAACTTTATGAAGTCAATCCTTTAGGTGTTGGAGAATTTGTTCATCTGTTACCCAAAATTATGTTTACATTAATATTACCCTTTCGAGATAAAAGAGGGGGGAAAAAGGACATGTTCACATTTCTCTTGGATCTGAATGACAACAAAAGTACATGTGATCGCCTGAAGTATAAGTGTCAACAACATAAAATATTGCAATAAAATAATATGCATATCTCAAATGATATAAAATAATGCATATCTATTTATTTTTTTCGCCTTCATTACACACACACACACACACAATTGCAATTTGTAACCATTTTGGGGCAATTTACCCTAGTCTACTAATAAGTATGCTATGCCATCCCACATTGCTTGCATCAGCATACATAGTCCTCCAGTGATTTTCATCTTTAGCGATGCAGATGAGTGAGGAAATATCTTGTCCTGTCCAGTCTTTGATGTTGTCTATCCATGCTTTTATTTGTCCTCTGCTTTGTCCCTCTGCGACGGTTCCCTGCAGTATTGTTTTTTGACAAGGAATCGTGTCGGCGCACATCTCCAAACCACACACGTTTTCGCCATTTCACTATTGAAAGGAATTATTCTTATGAACCTGTATACATCTCTATTTTATTTCTTACTGTACACATTTCTCTATTTGTTTTCTATAGGAGATACATACAATTCCTCTCTAACATTTATATTTAAAGGCCCGCAGTCGTCTCTCCATGTCCGCAGTGTGTGGTTAACTCTTGCAACCATACAGCGCAACAGGAAGCACTAATGAGTTATACAGTTGGGATTTTCACTCTAACACTGATGTTGCTTTTCCCAATTAAGTTTAGCCTCGGAAGTTACAAAATTATCAAAAATGAATATGTTCCGAGTACTTAACATTGATACTGACTTAAATATAAATAAATGAGACAAGAGTCCTCAAAAAATTTAATGAGCAAACTGGTTTTTGTTTATATTTTTAAAAATTTATCAAAAATACTGCTGCTGATCTAGCTAAAACTCATCAACAATTCACCTTTTGATTTCGACTAACAATAAACAATACTGATTATTTCATAGGAGTTGACAATTTGGTTTAGCAGTTAAAAATTTGACTTTACAAGCAAATCAATGTTAAGATTTAATTAGACGGATTAACCTTGTTTTTATTGCCATAGTCAAGCTCTGCGCCGCCGCTGACATTGATATTAATTCCTGTACAAAATGTAGCATCTGCTGCCAGAAATAAGCAGACTAATCCACATTCTTCAGGAGTGCCAAATCTTCCCAGCAGCTGTGGGTATAAGCAAGTTCTATAATTATAACAATGCAAAACATAAAATACTTGCTGCATAGAATATAACGATGATTGTTCTTGAGTTATCAATGTTTCAAATTTCATAATTATATTTTAGTTTTAGTTTTGCATTTAGTTTTGCACTCTGGGCAAATCCATTGGTGTTTGATCCCTCCCAGTAGATGGCAAAGAGTATGCATGCTGATGCTTCCTGTAGCTCACTGGTTAAAGGTAATGGTTAGTCCCATAGCAGCAACCTGCCATCAGGGATGAAGATAGCTCTTCATGTACTAAATTGCATCAACTATTAGGTGGGGTGGGTAGTTTCCTTCCTTGCTGTCTTTACCTCCCAACTCATGCGCCAGGTACACATTTACAGCTGAGTCGACTGGAGGAGTTGTCGTGTAAAGCAAGAAAATAAAACCAGTTTTTATTACCTGGATGTGGTTTCGAACCTGACACCCTGAAACCTGTGATATTAAGCAAGCTCACTATCAACTAGGCTACCACCCCTGCTCACACGCAGTTTAAAAAAAGTAATTTCTTCATTTTCACGAGACTTTTGGTGGCCTTTTATTTGGGAAAACCATTAAGGTGGCCTTTTACTTAGGAAAACCATTAAGGTGACCTTTTATTTGGGACAACCATTAAAGTGACCTTTCATTTGAGAAAACCATTAAGGTGGCCTTTTTATATGATTTTTGGCTTGATTCGTAATACTAAATGACATGCTATAATTTCCTGGGATGCTACAGGTTGATGAAGAAATAACATTTTTTGGCTAACACCCCCCTTTCCCTTACTAATAACCCATCTACATCCCAGGTTGGGATGGGGGAGGGAGTTTTAGAAACACTGTCTTAGATGACGGAGTCAAAACCCCTATCCCAGCTATAACTGATGGAAATCCCATCTCCCAGCTGAAGCTGATGTCAAATCCCCTGTGGTCTCCAATCCCAAGACAGGGCCGTAGAACTTGTTCAGTCAGAGTCAGATGCTGATAAGGATTCCATCAATGAACTGCATATGATTATATACACAGATGGTTTGGTTGATAGGCATGTGTGTAGTGCTTGAGCCTTCATAGCTCAGTCTGTAGGGAAGATCATGAGTATGGGGATTACTGTAGTGACTAAGGCTTTGAATTGGATGAGTACACTCAGGGTAACTCATGTCTGTATTCGTGGTGACTATGAGCATGAAAAATACATAATGGGTTGCATTTGAGAACAGTTACTTGAGGCAACTGTGTGGTCAAAGATGGAATGTGTCACATTTATTTTCATGCCTGGTCATGTGGGTGTTCAGGGCAACAAGAGTGCAGATCAGCTGGGTTGCACTACTACTGTATCCAGTTTAAGAGCAATGGATAGTTTGTGTATTTTGAACTCCTTACAAGAAAAAACACAGGTAGAAAATTGAGGGTGATGATTCCCTTTCCATGTTCACTGTTCAGTTACTTTCTTTCTTTTCGCTTTATACCCCTTTGTGCCTTGCAGAGGCAGGGATAGACAAGCTCTCTGGAGATGGCCTTATTGTGTGCTCCATATATGTACTTCATATATGTAATATGTTAATATTATCAGTCACTGATGGTATATATTTCTTCTTCTTCGTTCATTCTCAAACTCCTGCAGATTAACAGGATGTAGTCCAGAGAACAGAATGCAGAGTATCATGGTTTACAGCTTGCTTATAATATCTGGGCCTTTCAGCCTGACACATCTGACTTCAGAACACTTTTACCATCTATGGGATGGATAGCCGACTCATTCGTCCCCAAAAACCTCTTTAGTCGCTTATTACAACATGTATGGCAGGTAATGTGTTCCTATTCCTTGCTCTCATTTCCAGCCTCGACAACACATGGGTGTAATGATGGCTTAAGTCCCATCTCTTCTAAAAGTGGCGCATGCCTGAGAGGTTAGAACATTGATCTCACACATTGATCATGATATCCAGGGTTCGTCTCCCGGTAGATAGATAGATTAATCAAACATGCCATACCTTTAACATGAAGATAAATGTAGAACAGACAGAAGTAATGAAGATAGGAAGAAATAAAGAAATACCAATATATATATTGGAAACAAAAGACTTAACCAAGTGACAGAATTCACATACTTAGGAAGTAATATAACAACAGATGGCAAGATCAGCAAAGAAATACACAATAGATGTAGTAAAGCATACCAAACCCTAGGGCAAATGATACCAATATTCAGAAACAAAAAAGGTAGATTTAAACACCAAAATAACACTATTCAAAATGATTATTATTCCAAACATGGACAACGACGCACAAGACATACGTAAACTTGTGACAGCTGAAATAGCATGCTTATGCAGAATCCTAGGAATTTCGCTAAAAGACAGGGTGAGGAATGAGAAGTTCCGACAAAAAAAACCGGCACCACCTCAATCTTAGAATACATCTAGAGACAACAGATCAAATGGTTTGCACACATCAGCAGACTACGATACCACAGCAAGTTATGCTACACAGATACAGCAGAGGCAGACCTAGAGACCGATCACCAAATGATGGACCACTAAAATAAAAGAGGTGACAAATTCTACAATATACTCAGCACACAAGAAGGCTGTCTCCAGAAAACTCTTCTACCCCTGACACGAAAGGCAACAAATGGTTTAGTGAATAGATAGATAGTCTCCCAGTAAGGACGGGCTTTTGTTTAAGTCTCATTTTTTTTATTATTTAAGTCCCATCTCCTCTAAACGTGCAGCATAGCTGAGCGGTTAAAACATCAGTCTCACACCCATGAGATCCAGGGTTCGTCTCCTGGTAATGACTGGTTATTTTTTTTCTGTCGAAGGGCAAATAAAAAAAAAAACTTCCTTGTAACTCTCTAACAAGAAAAATGCAGAATTTACATTTTTTTTCCTGTAATAGCTGGCCTCATTGGGGTATGATATTTTAAACCTTGATATCGTTTGTGAAAGCAACCGAAAAATGTGAACCCTAAACCTGCAAAGTTCTCAATCAGTTTGGTTTCTCATGATTTCCCCCTGGAACATAAAAAAACCTAGAAGTTATCAACTTTCTTCTACCCATTTATCATCTTTTCTCAACTTCTGCTGCTAACAGACATCACAGGATTGAATGACAATCGGGTTTCGGGCTATGAGACGATTGGTTGTTTGATATGCAGAAATATAATGACGTCTCAGAAGTTGTAGCCTTCAATCCGCCTTTTTCTTGGTCTTCCACTGCCTCTTACTGTTTTATGTTGTATGCTCTTGCTGCTGAACAATACAGGTTCAACTTCTTCAATGCCTATTAAATAATGTTCTTCTTCTTCAGCGTTCATTCTCAAACTCCCGCTGGATTTCTCTTGTAACAGGACAATGGTCCTACAAGATTTCCAGTTCAATATAGTCAAGAGAATGGAAATGCGTTGTGTTGCCATTTTATTTGCGCCAATGGCCCAACACATCCGTCTTCGGCGGTAAACAATGTTCAAATAGTGATACTGTTACCTGCCATGCATGTCATAAGAGGCGACAATGGAGGTTTTGGAGGTGAAGTTGTCTGTTCAATCCCATGCCGAAGTCAGATGTATCTGGCTGAAAGGCAGAGATCTCGCAACCAAGCTGTAAACCATGACACAAGGGATTCTATTTACTGTACATGTATAACCTGCTAACATGCAGGATTGTGAGATCGAACGCTGAAGAAGCTACCTTTTCTGTAACATCCCCCCTCTTTCTATCTGTGATCTACATCACCCTCTTTCTATCTGTGACCCATGTCACCCTCTTTCTATCTGTGATCTACGTCACAGATAGTTCTGTAGTATCTTCAATTTTAAATTTGTTGGTGGTCCCCTGCAAATCAATGTGGCCCTTGGGAATTGATAACAATTGCACTATGCTATATAAATAAATGAACAAGACGATCAATGACCTGTGCATCTATCCCATCTTTGACTGCCTGCTCATAATTATCAGACGCACGGGCCTCGTTTTCCCACATTGTTGTCCAGACATTTCCGGGAGAAAATCTGAAATAGTGTGGAATTTCATGAAAACTTGAAACTGGAATTTTGTGCAAATCTGAACAAGTGTGGAATTTTATGAGAATATAGAAATTGTGAACGAAACATATGGACAAATGCCAAAATTA
This sequence comes from Meghimatium bilineatum, assembly GCA_034231615.1. Taxonomy (NCBI): domain Eukaryota; kingdom Metazoa; phylum Mollusca; class Gastropoda; order Stylommatophora; family Philomycidae; genus Meghimatium; species Meghimatium bilineatum. Next base: position 7,979,055 of record CM067304.1, on the reverse strand, counting down.
TGAAATCTATTTTCTTTTTTATATTTGATGGTTGAGGTATCTCACTGGATTTTTTTACATTTGATGGTTGAGGTATCTCACTGGCTTTTTCATATTTGATGGTTGAGGTATCTAACTGGCTTTTTTTACATTTGATGGTTGAGGTATCTCACTGCCTTTTTTTTTATTTGATGGTTGAGGTATCTCACTGGATTTTTTATATTTGATGGTTGAGGTATCTCACTGGATTTTTTATATTTGATGGTTGAGGTATCTCACTGGCTTTTTTCATATTTGATGGTTGAGGTATCTCACTGGCTTTTTTCATATTTGATGGTTGAGGTATCTCACTGGCTTTTTTCATATTTGATGGTTGAGGTATCTCACTGGATTTTTTATATTTGATGGTTGAGGTATCTCACTGGATTTTTTATATTTGATGGTTGAGGTATCTCACTGGATTTTTTTCTTTCGATGAGAAAAAGTTATACATGATAGCTGGTTCTCATACTGCTAGTATAGTAGATCAGTTGTACAAGATAAGTGGTTCTCATACTGCTAGTATAGTAGGCCAGATGTATGTGATAAGTGGTTCTCATACTGCCAGTATAGTAGGTCAGCTGTATGAGATAAGTGGTTCTCATACTGCTAGTATAGTAGGTCAGTTGTACGTGATAAGTGGTTCTCATACTGCTAGTATAGTAGGTCAGCTGTACAAGATAAATGATTCCCATACTTCTATGCTGGTCACCAAGCTCAACACTGACAAGCTCAACAACCACTGAGATTTCTGCACCTAATTGAAAGGCCGTATAACCGCCATTTTGGCAATGGTTTTTGTAAGGAAACCATTGTCAAAGTTTTGGCTGTACTTTTTTATAATCTTAATTGGTTTTTGTTTCTTGATAAAGGTCGAAAAAGTACCAACACATTAATAATTGTCTTTGTTTTATTGTTATTTCTTATATTTTATATTGATAATTATCTAGTAACCTTCATACTTTATTTAGTATTTACTTATTATTTTCAAAGAGAATATAATTTGTGTGCTGCATTTTGTTCCATATAAGTATTTTCACTTATTTGGCCTTGGAAAGAAACAGTTTTCTAGCATTCCTCAGCACTTGATGTGTAGACATGTTACAAAAAGAAGTGCCCCCTCAGCACTTGCTGTGTTGACAAGTTACGAGAAGCATCCCTTAGCACGTGCTGTGTACACATGTTACAAAAACAAAAAAACCCTCAGCACTTGCTGTGTTGACAAGTTACAAGAAGCATCCCTTAGCACGTGCTGTGTACACATGTTACAAAACAAAAAACCCTCAGCATTTGCTGTGTAGACAAGTTACAAGAAGCATCCCTTAGCACGTGCTGTGTACACATGTTACAAAACAAAAAAACCCTCAGCACTTGCTGTGTTGACAAGTTACAAGAAGCATCCCTTAGCACGTGCTGTGTACACATGTTACAAAACAAAAAACCCTCAGCATTTGCTGTGTAGACAAGTTACGAGAAGAAGTTTCCCTCAGAATTGGCAATTTAACAAATTTGAATTTGAAGATAAACATATCGTTAAGGGATGACAAATGAGTAAATATTAAATAAATATTAAAAAAAGACAAAGCAAGATTACTCACGAATTGACTCTAACGTTGTATTTGGCCTCATCAATTGCCAAAGCTTTAGTCATTGACACAAGAGCACCCTGTTTGGATTACCAAAAAAAGGTGACATGAAGGTGGAATACTTCCCTTAGCAAATGGAAGATTACTTTCAGTACTAGAAAAGTAGCTAATAGATGGGTAAATGCCAGGTTCTAGTCTAGTTAATAGTGAGTTTGTTTACTATCTCTGGGTTACAGCATGCCAGGTTCTAGTTTAGCTAATAGTGAGTTTGCTTACTATCTCCGGGTTACAACGTGCCAGGTTCAAACCCATATCCGAACATCTTCATCCCCGATGGCAGGTTACTGCCTAATACATTTTTTTACTATACAAAACATTGATGAGTGAATTTTGGGTAAAAATAGAGAATTGCTGGCTGAGGAATATTTTGCTGAAATACAGAATGTGACCCTTCTAGAAATTAATAGATATGATATGTCCGGCCTTTTCGGTAGCTTATCATTGCTGGCATAGTTCTTGTGGTTATCAGGTTATCATTGCTGGCATAGTTCTTGTGGTTATCATTGCTGGCATAGTTCATGTGGTTATCATTGCTGGCATAGTTCTTGTGGTTATCATTGCTGGCATAGTTCTTGTGGTTATCATTGCTGGCATAGTTCTTGTGGTTATCATTGCTGGCATAGTTCTTGTGGTTATCATTGCTGGCATAGTTCTTGTGGTTATCATTGCTGGTATAGTTCATGTGGTTATCATTGCTGGCATAGTTCATGTGGTTATCATTGCTGGCATAGTTCATGTGGTTATCATTGCTGGCATAGTTCATGTGGTTATCATTGCTGGCATAGTTCATGTGGTTATCATTGCTGGCATAGTTCATGTGGTTATCATTGCTGGCATAGTTCTTGTGGTTATCATTGCTGGCATAGTTCATGTGGTTATCATTGCTGGCATAGTTCATGTGGTTATCATTGCTGGCATAGTTCATGTGGTTATCATTGCTGGCATAGTTCATGTGGTTATCATTGCTGGCATAGTTCTTGTGGTTATCATTGCTGGCATAGTTCATGTGGTTATCATTGCTGGCATAGTTCATGTGGTTATCATTGCTGGCATAGTTCATGTGGTTATCATTGCTGGCATAGTTCATGTGGTTATCATTGCTGGCATAGTTCATGTGGTTATCATTGCTGGCATAGTTCTTGTGGTTATCATTGCTGGTATAGTTCATGTGGTTATCATTGCTGGCATAGTTCATGTGGTTTTCATTGCTGGCATAGTTCATGTGGTTATCATTGCTGGCATAGTTCTTGTGGTTATCATTGCTGGCATAGTTCTTGTGGTTATCATTGCTGGCATAGTTCTTGTGGTTATATTTGCTGGCATAGTTCTTGTGGTTATCATTGCTGGCATAGTTCATGTGGTTATCATTGCTGGCATAGTTCTTTGGTTATCATTGCTGGCATAGTTCTTGTGGTTATCATTGCTGGCATAGTTCATGTGGTTATCATTGCTGGCATAGCTCTTGTGGTTATCATTGCTAGCATAGTTCTTATGGCTAGGGGTAATATCGATAATATATCACTGCAGCAAAACTGAAATCCATCAGGCAAAGCTTGAAACAGGGTCATTAAATTTTGTTAATCACTGAAAATACACATGATGACACATACAAAAAGACGTTCTGACTAAAAGGCATTTATCAAGCCTACATACACAACAAATAACAATGAATAAGAACGGCTAAGAGGTATTGACATTCACATGGCATAGCTAAAAATGGAGATCTTTATTCATTGTATGAAATCAAACTTTCTCCCATGATTCACCTAAATTCTTGCACTATTACTGCTTTATTTTGAGCTTATTCAAGCTGAAATCTTATTGCAGAAGACGTGATAAAATAATAAACAAAACTACAGTCCACAATCACTGTGGAAAAAAGGATTTGCACATACAGTTTTGCGTCTGTCCAAACACTATTGATCTGCGCATCCAGGAACAATTTTTGTAATAATCTCCACATTTAGCTCTGTCGTGTGAGTGTTTATATTGTCATTATTGCTCATGCAAGCTCCTGTTCCAAGTTTTGTCTGTAATGTGAACATGCAAGCTCCTGTTCCAAGTTTTGTCTGTAATGTGAACATGCAAGCTCATGTTCCAAGTTTTGTCTGTAATGTGAACATGCAAGCTCCTGTTCCAAGTTTTGTCTGTAATGTGAACATGCAAGCTCCTGTTCCAAGTTTTGTCTGTAATGTGAACATGCAAGCTCATGTTCCAAGTTTTGTCTGTAATGTGAACATGCAAGCTCCTCTCTCACCACAAAGTAGAGACACATCAGAGAAGAAACTAATTTACAAAGGTGAAATAAACAAATAAAACACAAAGTGCAACAGCTTCATGTTTTTCATGGACGGAAGGACTCTATCCCTTCTCACTTGATCAGCAAGTCAAGAGACATAGTTACGACAACCTAAATCTTGCTGATACACCTGTCAATCAATCATGTGAAATTCAGAAAATAAACATAGACAAAGTGTACCTTGGTAGAGTTGTATGTAACAGCTCCAGGTTGCCCAATGTAGGCGACAAGGCTGCAGTTGTTGATAATGTTACCTTGATTTTTACGCAGGTGAGGTAAAGCATACTGCAAAAAGAAAATAGGCAAGTTAAATATGGAACTACATACAGTGAAATCCCTCTATATGGAACTACATAAAATCTACATCTGCATTAACCTGTCCCGGGGTGGGCTGAAAATCCACAGACTTCCCAGCAATATAATGCCATTTTAATGGCATTGGATCAAAGGGCATGAGCCCATGGACCGCTGGATCAGCAACCAACCAATGACCATGGACTGCTGGACCAGCAACCAACCAATGACCATGGACCGCTGGATCAGCAACCAACCAATGACCATGGACTGCTGGACCAGCAACCAACCATGGATTGCTGGATCAGCAACCAACCATGGACCGCTGGATCAGTAATCAACCAACCAACCATCGACAGTACTGTGTATTAACTCTACTGCTGACTTTCTACCATGCCACGATGTGAAGCTAGCCAGTATCTTCTCACTTTACTGCTATCTATTTTTGCCCTCAATTATACCTCATGTCATTACACTGTATTTCAAACCTTCACATCTCATAACATGACTGTTTCTTTCTGATGTTCTTCTTCATCAGTGTTCATTCTCAAACTCCCACTGGATCTCTCTTGTAGCAGGACGATGGTCCTACTAGATTTCCAACAGGATGCAGTCCAGAGAATGGCAATGTGTTGTGTCGCCGTTTTATTTGTGCTATGGTCCGATGCATCCATCTTCGTCAGTTGCTTGATATTAAAATCCCAGAAGGCTATTTGATACCATCATAAGTTGAAAAGTTTACATCAGAATGGACTTTACTATGACCGTAACAGCATGCTCAAAATAAAATTGTTGAATTCCTCCTACCATATCAATCTTAGATTTCCTGCCGACTTTATCGCAAAGAACATACTGATCGTCCTGTTGCAGAGACCCAACAGGGAAGCAAATAATCACAACACTGTGATCTGTCATAGATTTTGTAAGAGACAATTAACGAGGTTTGGGTATGGGGGTAGATTGGCTGTCCCATCCCATAGAAGGTCAAAGTGACCAGAAGCCACATTCCAGCTGTCAGCCATGACATAAATTTCTTAGATGACAAAAAAATGTTTTTTCAAGGTATGGTCGAGGGTGGAAGAAAATGAGGTGGTAAGAAGAAGACATGGCTGGATAATATGATGAACTGGACAGGGAGTGAAGTTTCCAAACTCATCAGGAGTATAGAGATGGGTGGAGATCTTTCTGCACCAAATGTCTTAATGTGACACCCCTACGACCCTGCCGGGTTATATTTTTATTATTATTACATACATTATAGAAATGAAGAGAAGTCTGAGATGGTAGACATGTTCAGAGAGTGATAGAATGTGTAAGTCTCAGAAATACATCTTGTTAATCTGCGGGAGTTTAAGAACGAATGCACGCAGAGGAACCCAGATCCTTTGGACAATATGTAACTATTCTAGCGAGTCAGTTAATTTCCGTCTATGATAAAAAATGTACAGAGGGATAAAAATGGACTGAGAAATCTTACTTTAGAAGTGGTGAACGGACCAAGAATGTTGATCTCGTTAAGTGATCGAAAATCAGCAACAGAGAAATCATCTATTTGTGTTTTAGGTGGATCTGTGAATATATAACAAAATTGATTCAGTTCTTGAAGTGCTTCAAAGTACCTGAAAACACAAAATCGGCAATGACATCATCAGTTAAATTTGTTTGGTTTCATAATCATCAAGTGCCATCTCCGCAACGAAGGTTGGCTGTAATAGACCTTCAGCATCCACTGTTTCTTGTTTTGGGGGTGCACTCTGCTAGCCTGTAACCTGTCCATCTTGTGATGTCACTCTCCCAGTTGTATCTCTGCTTACATCTTGCTTTTGCTCACCTCCCTTCGACTTTACCCTCAAGTAAAGTCTTCAACAAGATCTCATATCTTTTAATATGTCTAAAATATTTTATTTGCTTGATCTTTATTTCCTTTAATAATTCTTTCTTCATATTGTTAGAACCTCTTTATTTGTTTTCTTCTCTTTCCATGATGTTCTCCCTATTCATCTATATATCCACATCTCAAAAGCCTAAACTCCGTCTTGTAATTTTTTGTTTATTGTCCATGTTTCTGAATTTGGCGTAGGTAATAATTAAATATATTTTAACCCTTTAACTAAGATGATACATTGCTCTATCTTACTGCTTCAGACGTCATAAGCACTGTTTTTTTCTAGGCTAGAATTTCTACTGTGCTCTATAATCCATATATTTATCCCTTTGCACAAACGTGCAGTTTGAACTTGCCACACAAGACTAACTTATAGAAATGTGTGTAAAAGTTCATTAAAAACAGAACTGATTTAAAAAGAACACGCTTAAGAAAATTAACCTGTTTTTAGATAGGTTTGCCCAATTGAAGTAGGTTTGCCCAATTGAAGTAGGTTTGCCCAATTGAAGTGGTGTTCAAAATGTGTACGCTCACGGAGATAGATTTTTGCTCACAAGGAGTCTTGTCTTAAAGGTAACTGTGGTGTTAACTTGTGTTTTTATTATCTCTCCCCTCAATGCTAAACAAATTTCACTCTGGAGTCACCATGCACCAGTATTTTTCCTTTGGAATACCGTTATAACAACTTGGTCCATGCCACCTGAATAAGTATGTTATAACAGAAATTTGCTATATACAGTATAAGCATTAAAGAATAAACATAACTGAAGTTTTTGAAAAATGTTATATTCTGAAATGTGTTTTAAAAGGATTTGTTATAAAGTCTGTACCGTCCAGTCTCTTATATTTTGTAGAACAAGAGAATTCATTGCAGGTGAAAGTCATTGAAGAAAGAATTTAGCACAGCTGAGATAAGTTACACAGAATGTAGCTGGGATAGGTTACACAGAATGTAGCTGGAATAAGTTACACAGAATGTAGCTGGGATAAGTTACACAGAATGTAGCTGGGATAGGTTACACAGAATGTAGCTGGAATAAGTTACACAGAATGTAGCTGAGATAAGTTACACAGAATGTAGCTGGGATAAGTTACACAGAATGTAGCTGGGATAGGTTACACAGAATGTAGCTGGGATAGGTTACACAGAAGAATGTATCAGTTAAATGATAACAGAATTATTGATAACTGTCTTCTTAAGCATTCGTTCTCAAACTCCCACTGTATTTCTATTTAGCAGGACAGTATTCCTCCTAGATTTCTAGCAGGATGTAGTCCACAGATGCGTTGTGTAGGTGTTTTATTTGAACAGATGGCCCAACAAATTTGACTTTAGTATCTGACTAATCTTCTTCAGCATTCATTCTCAAACTCCTACTGGATCTCTCTTGTAGCAGAACAATGATCCTACTAGATTTCCAGCCAGGATGTAGTCCAGAGAATGGAAATGCACTGTTCGGCCGTTTTATTTGTGACATTGGCCAGAAACATCAATCTTCGGTGGTGGACTGATATAATTATGAAGGCATTTTTTGTTTTTGATCCCAAGGAATTAAGAGAAATAGAACTCTTATATCACCACTTTGTACATCACGACTTAGGTACCGTACATAACCATGTGGTACATCATCACTTGGAATGAGAGTTCTGGAACTACCTCTGGTGTTAATAGTACAACCTCATTCTGCAGCTCCAGATGGACCTCCTTTGTAGCAGAACCATGGACCCACTAGATTTCCAGCAGGATATAGTCCAGAGAATGGAAATGCGTGGTGTCACCGATTTATTTGCACCGATGGCCCTACACATCCATCTTCAGTGAGTAACACTATATCTGATGTCCTGGAAGACACAGATCTCTAGTTTTGGGGATCAGTTAATCACTCAATTATCTCGAATACTTCTATTTCCCAAATTTAATTATAAATAAACCCCCATCAACTGTTCTAAATGATAACATCATCATCATGTTCCACGATCTGCATTAAACAGGAAGACAAACACATGCTTACGAACTCCAGCATTGTTGATAAGACAGTCTAATTTTCCATAGGTTCCAACTGTGTAGTCAATCAAATTCTAGTGAGAGGCAAACACGGTTATGTCAATTTTAAATATTAAAAAAAATACCGATCTATATAAACATCATTGCAGGCAGGCATGTCATAAGAAGTGACTGAGGAGGTGTAGCGGATGGAGTTGGCTGTCCCATCCCATAGAGGGTCAAAGTGACCAATGGGTCATACTGAAGTCGGATGTATCAGGTTGAAAGGTGCAGATATTGCAGCTAAGCTGTAAACCATGATAGTGAATTCCATTCTCTGGTCTACATTCTGCTAATCTGCAGAAATTTGAGAATTAATGCAGAAGAATTTACAGCAAATGTTCATTTGCCAAGTAAACCGGCAGCTGTTGCTGGAAATTGTCACCGATACCCAAGTAAACTGACAGACATATAACAGTTTTTTTCTTCAGTATTCATTCTCAAACTCTTGTAGATTATCAGGATATAGTCTGGAGAATGGAATGTGTTGTGTCATGGTTTACAGCTTAGATATCTATGCCTTTTAGCCTGAAACATCAGACTTTGGTGTGACTTCTAGGTCACTTGTGACCCTATATGGGATGGGACAGTCAACTTCACCCAAGAACTGATTCTTATGACATGTATGGATGGTAAACAGTGCTGCTATTATGTGCTCCCCTTTTGGACCTGGGCAACACACAAGACAATGGCACAGTGATGAAAGGAGATAGGTCTTTGTTCTTTCTCTCTTTTGTTCGATACTTTATGTCTGTACTAGACAAGTCTTCTGGAAGAACTCTACCGTTGTCTGGAGCTCTTCTTTGGTTCCGTACACATTTGATTGCACGGATGAGTTGTTGGATCAATTCATTCCGATCAAATGTCCATAATGGAGTTTTTGTGAGTTCCTTCTCAAACTGCTATCAGATCTCTCTTATAAAAGGATATTGATCCTACCAGATCTCTTTTATAGAAGGACAATAATTCTACAAGATTTCCGCAAGATGTAGTCCAGAAAATGAAAATGTGTTGTCATAATTTTACAATGGCCAGACATATCTGACTTCTGCATTATACCGGTGATAATTCTGCATGATATGCTCTGAGGTCTGGTCATCTGTATGTATACACTTGAAGAGTTCAGGTATTTCTTCTTCTTCTACTTCAGTGTTCATTCTCAAACTCCCACTGGATCTCTTGTAGCAGACAATGATCCTACTAGATTTCCAGGATGTAGCCCAGAGAATGGAAATGTGTTGTGTCACCATTTTATTTGTGTCAATGGCCCAGCACATTTATCTTCAGCGGAGGTTCCTAAATATGAATCATGAAACATTTCCTCATCGAGACCAACTCCTTGAAGTGGAGATGAGGGCGTAGCCCAGCCAAATGCCTGTGTGTTTCTGGGGCCCGAAAGGGGAGCAAATAATAGCAACACTGTTTACCTTCCACGCATGACGTAAAAGGCGACTAAAGAGGTTATAGGATGGAGTTGGCTGTCCCATCCCATATAGGGTCAGTGACCCAAAGCCATGCTGAAGTCAGATGTGTCAGGCCGAAAGGCTCAGATATCGCAGCAATGCTGTAAACCATGACACAACGCATTCCATTCTCCGGACTACAACCTTGCTAATCCGCATGAGTTTGAGAATGAATGCAGAAGAAGAACTCCAGCCAACAGAGGCTGAAAACTAAGATTGGTCTTTCCGATATATTGAGCGTCCTTCCCAAGCAAGCACAGGTGACGAAGTCCGAGATATCAGGCTGAGAAGTGCACCAGTAACCATGGTATCATGCAACCCCACCTATACTGTGAATGAGAAGAAAATAAACATTGAACTAATGAAAGAATTCCAAATACAGATAACGAAAGTTGTATCTGTGATATGCTTGATTTTTAACAACACTAACAAGCAGTAAAAAAACCCTTCAGCATACCTTGACTTGTTGTTCATTCCGAACATCACAATGTTGAAACTTGCATTCACCAAGTCCCTCAGCGTTCAGCTCTCTTTCAATCTGAACGCCAGCATTATCTGAAATATTTCACAGAGTTAGGATCTTATATATATATATATATATATATATATAATCTCAGAATTATGCTGTGAAGGCTTCACTTCTGCAGACACAAATTCCTATCTACTTATATCTTTTCTGTGTACAGTAGAATAACTATATACAAAAAAGTGGTCCAGATCGATGAAATAGGAATGTAATAACCAATATTTGCTATATACAATTATATATAGTGAAATGAGGAAAACTTGCATGGTGGTGTGGACATGTATGCCAACATGGGTTGAATGTGTTGGTTACTAGTTTCAATTCTGGGTTATCTCCACATTACATTTATCTTTGCCATGTGAACGTCAAAAGTGTCATTCTTGCTTATCGTTTTTTGCTGTGTATATAGTTTTGATAAAGGTCTTTTGGTCGAAATGTCGATCTGTGTATGTTATTATATGTGTTTCTAGTTATTAGCAAAACTTCCCTACCCTCTTCCTAACTTTGTCAACTAAATAAATATCTCTACATCCACCCACTGATGGATAATGATAGCCAATGGAAATAATCGATGAAAAACAAAGAACAATTTGCCTGCTTGTACTTTATTTTGTTTCACCTCCCCGAAAAAAAGGTACTTGTAGATTCATTAACCAAAATTAACCGATTTGGATTTCAAACCAAATATTTAATCATCACAATGACTTCAATTAAATATATTTAAAGTTACGTTGATATATGTGAAACAAAACAAAATAATTAAAATGATCTACAGATTATAATGAGCAGAGTTCACAAATAAAAATAACTCACCATTAACATCGCAGAACACAACTTTTGCACCATGTTGAACTGGAGAATAAAAAGTTTGAGGATATATTTAGGTCATAATATCTAACTCTGGGATCGGCAACCATTTTTGGCCCGAAGGTCAGATACAAAAATACACAGCTGGTCGTGGGCCGGATTAAAAAAGATGAAGTGAAAACTTAACTATATGCATTAATGTTACTAAATATACATGATAACGTTTTATGAAGTTGTGGACATTTAAACGGCATTTGCGCAAATAAAACGGCAACACAACGCATTTCCATTCTCTGGACGACATCCACCTGGAAATCTTGTAGGACCATTGTCCTGTTACAAGAGAAATCCAGTGGGAGTTTGAGAATGAATGCTGAAGAAGAAGACCTACATGTATACATTTAGACACAGACAAATTGATACAATTTATTAATAAAGTTAAAGGGTTGCTGGGGGCAAGATGGCGCACTTTTTACATTTTAGTGTATTCTGACATCTAGACTTAACTATGAGAGACCTAACTACCATCAGTGTATAACATCCATCCATCTAACATTAGTGAGAGTATTGAAAACATACAGCTTCATATAGACAGCAGAATGAGATTTTTAACAAACCAATGCAATCACATTTTATGGAGCAAGATGGCGCATGCAAAATGGTGATACGAACTATTATAAAATTGAGGGAAATTGCCACTGCAACAGGTCTAGCACAACGGCATTGTGTAAATGTGTACTAAGAATAGATAGAATAAATAGATAAACCTAGTTTTGTAACTTTACTCGGAAAAAAAAGTTTGAATAAAAATGAGTTTGTGTATTCAATTTTAAAGCTAATAATAACTTTGTAAGGTTGGATGACCGTTATAACTAACAGATTTCCATCAACAACTTCCTCATGACATCGGCATTTTTCATACATTTTCAATACGCCATCTTGCCCCAATAATGTGCTTAAGAACTTAACAACACATCTATTTCAGTTTAAACATTTACAAAATCACTATATTAATGATAACAGCAGGCAGTGTGCCAGAAGTTGATAAAAAATTGATTAAACATAGTGAAAAAATATTCTGCATTGTTGAAAATTGACTCGTCCTGGACCTATCAAATTTTGTTGTGTTAAAGATTGGAATGTTGACGTCTGACCTAGTCATGTGTCCTACCGAAAAAACCCAGAAGCTCTGGAAAAACCTGCTGCGCCGTCTTACCCCTCGCTACCCTATGGCCCTAAACCAGGTTCGAAATCAGTACTTGTATTATATTTTAGGAGCACTGAGACTCAGCAATTACAATCTTTCAGTATTGGCGAGCAGGGTAATTTGGGGTCTGGTTTGTTGCAGACCCATGATCTAACTGCTGTTCAATTAATAAAATCTGGCTGTCTTAATGTTTTCTTCACTAATCAAAATTCATTAATCAACTTTAACTGTTTTATATTTTTTTGTCCGAAGGTAACAGATGGGATTTAAACCAGGTCCATTCAGATGACACCAATTCATCTCGCCACTTCAGTCAACATTTTCTCCAAATTCAAGATTGGGATGTAGATTGAAATGAGAAAATGAGTGGACTCAATTTGTGAAGAAAATCTGTTTTGCTGAATGAACCTGGGTCAAATCCCATCTGCAACCTCTAATTGTTATCAATAATTCCTCCATGTTTTCTAATTATTTTATTATTTGCCTTTTTTTTTTAAAGATCAATCAAGAACTCTTTCTAATCTTGTGTCATTATCATGGAAGAGTGCATATGCCATAATACAACCATCTGACATCTTCAGTTTTTGTGTAATTTTTAGATCTCTTCAACTGTTCTTTATTTTCCCCATATCTTGAACCGTTACCCTTCAGGGTCGTATGGGTACCACATTGGATGCCTCAGCACACAGTCCTCCAGCGAATTCTATCCTCAGCGATGCGGATGAGTGTGGAAATATCTTTGCCTGTCCTTTCCTTGATGTTGTCTGTCCATGCCCATAACTACAAACCATTGAGTGTGTACATTGCAGTGTTTTCTGGCTAACTGATTCATCTTGTTCCATGGTAGGCCTACTTCAAATAACAAGACTTCAACAGGGATTACATTCTATATTCTTTAGAATTTCAATGTATATCGTACTTCATAAGCATGTGTTTATAATTGTGGCAAATAATTTGCCTTTAACTGTTTTAGTTTTAGGGCTTATACAAATGAAATAGATAGTAAGATACCGATTATGTTCCTCCTTCGCAAGCAAAGATGAGCATGACATTTTGATTTAAAGAAGGGTCAAGTTTGGTGTGATTGTTTTGTGGCCAGGACATTGGGATTTGCTTGTACAGAAAATTTTGCTCGTTATAAATTTCTTGGACTAATGTTTATATTTTGTTTTTTTGCTGTTTTTCGTGTCTGCAACCAGATGTATTATGTTCTTTAATCATTTTTCTTTTTATATATGTAACGTTTAAGGATGCAGAACGATGCTGAAAATAGCAGTAAATTTTAAAAAAACATCAATATGTGTTTTATTTATGAAAATTGGCTGTCATTGTGCTTATGAGCACAGCTCAATTGTGCCTGCGGGCGAAATCCCGCTACATACGACATCGCCCGATTCCCGAGTACGGAACTTCACAAAGTAATGATCCCGTGACGTATAAAACCGCCAAACGAAGCTAGGAATATGTCACAGTTTAAAGGTCAAATTCCTTTACATATTACGATTGCAAGAAAGGAGAAAGCCGGCTGGTTTTGTCAACGAATTTCTAGAGTGACGTTGGCCATTTTGTAGCCATATTTTACTATCAAATTGAGTACCGCGTGGCATGGCTAAGTGATCGTGACTACATGTTTTAATTGTTGTTTTTTCTGTTTAATATGTTGTTATTTGATAAGAATGTTTGTGTAGTCGTTCAAAAACACAAAAATAATATGTATCAGGGGTGCCACGTGTGTGCATAGACAATAATTACGTTGCGTGTCGGCATAGACCTAGTGTTGACCGGACGGATGTTATACGCGATTTCTTCATGTTTTATTAGTTTTTTTAGTTCATATTATATTAGTTTTGATATAAAACAATATATATACAATAAGTATAGATATTTATGAGGATTTTATCAATGTTTCCACACATTGCTCAAGTATTAGGGTCGTCAAGAAGTTGTATGTGCGATTTGAAAATAGCATTTTGCAATATTATTCCCTAATTTTCAACTTCACAACTTCCTCACAACTGTCATATATACATACAACAACAACAAAAAAATGACTAATTCACTATTCACTCCTTTATTTAGATATGCAAAAATTATTTTGATATCTTTTAAAACCAAAAAAGTTATCCCGTTTTCAAAACACCCACCATCAATAATGCAAATTTTCCAAAAAAGAATTCAGGCCCAAGGGGATGTTTGTTAATTTTTAATTCAGGGTCCTAAAGGTTAATTAGTTGTACATGCCTATGAGAATCACATCAATGTGATCAACAGATGCGTCTCGTCTTTGTGAATACCAAAATATATAGTTTCTGTGGTATTTTATTATGTTTAATAGATATTTAATTTATTTTCATTATAATTATGCAAATTAGCAGCCATTTTGAATATCAATTAGTTCTGTATCTATCTGAACATTCCAGAAATGTGATCAACTGAAGCGTCTTGTCTTCACGAACACAAAAATGTCTAGTTTGTGTGTTGTATTATTGAAAATAACGAAGATAATTCAGAAATTGTCAACTCAGTTACATTTTTGTGGTCAAGTTTTATTTATATTTTCGGCGCAACTGTCGTACTGGCGTTCACTGTGAAAAGTTTTACCTAATTTTGTGGTATTTCGTAACCTTTGCATCATGATTAGTAGAATTTGTATTTATAATTAAGGTATAATATTAATTGAGAAGACATATTCATTTCGTATGTATTACTAGTATTAGTATTTACATTAGGGGTGGTAAAGGTTAGGATCAGTTATAAATGAAATAATACGCAGGGTAAATTTACGTTGAATTGCAATTTTCAAGAGCTATCTAAATATAGTGTTTTTAATGATGTAGTATTATTTTAAAAATGTTGTCCAAGTACGGTACTTAAAAGTTAAGAGAAAGTCCAGAGTCCAGTCGACGTGCCAGCGTGATATTGTCTGCCTCTTTGAACCTTTTCTTCCATTCTAAATTACAACAATGTATTAATACACCTCATTATTCTACGAAATAATACATACCAAAGACTTTGACGATTCCAAGTCCAATGCCTGAAGCTCCTCCTGTAACTATAGTCACTCGGTCCTTGTATCTCAAAGCTTCTGCTACTCTCGCCATCTTGTCCAGACTGTGTCACATGACTAGTTTTCCCTGATATAGATTAGGACAACCTGGAACATCGTCATGACTAAACTTTTTTCTGCACAAATGTCTATGACAGGAGTTCTCAATATTCGCAATCCTCTCGTTGCACTCGTAAAGATATGTGCTAACTCTATGAGAGTTAAAAAGTGTTCTCGAGCACTAACGATTGTGTGTTGAGAGCACTCACCGTCTGAAAAGATTTAGAACCCCTGAAATATGAGATAACCCAGAAAAAAATAATTATAGTGGCGTGCATACGTGGAAATGATAAACAAACATTACAATGTATAGACCTACTGTACATCTATATAGACCTCTGACGTGTCCTTTACAGGACGTTGTCCTCGCTGCCACGTAATAGGACCTGCGTGAGACCGTCGGCGGTAAACAAGACCTCTGCACAGAAAGTAAACAAGCCTTCATTCGTCACGGTTTTTATTATTGTCGTCATTTTCGTTGGTAACTGTTTACATAATTGCAGTCGCATGCCAAAAAGTAAGCTAAGGTCTAACAACGAAATGTACGGAAATAATCATGTTTACCTTTCTGTACACAGGTGTACGTGGTTATACCGAACCACGGCCATGCTATAGAGATTGGACTGCTCTCGGTTCTAGGCAGAGCCGTCTTTACACCATTTAGGGCCCCCGGGCAAAGAAATAGTGTTGGGCCCCTCGGCAAAGAAAGAGTGCCCCCCCTCCCGCAGGAATAAAAAAAATAAATGGTTGATAATATTAAAAATAATGTATTATTTATTTTATTGTCACTATACTCATTTCAACCAAATTGTTAAAACATGCTGTACAGCTGCATCACTATGCTACCAGTGCCAAACCTGGACAATGACAGCACAAGACAAAAGAAAAATAGTGACAACAGAAATGACATGTCTACGAAGAATACTCGGAGTGTCATTAAGAGATAGAATTAGAAACGATAACATCAGACAGATAACCAAAACAATACCAGTATTGGAACACATCAAAAGACAGCAGATCAAGTGGTTTTCACACGCTTCCAGACTACCGACATATAGCATGCCACAAATGGCCATGACACATAGACATAACGGTTATAAAGCCAGAGGCAGACCATGTAAAAGATGGATCACAGAAATCAAAGAAGCCACAGGAACAAGCTTACAAACAGCACACAAGAAGGCCATCTCCAGAGAACTCTTCCACCCCTGACGCTGCAAGGCAAACAAGGGACACAGCGTATAGATAGATAGATAGATATATAGACAGCTGCAACTATAATCAACATTAAACATGAAAAACAGAGAAAAGAGATTTTATTTACATGTTTTATAGTATTACATATGATATTTGCAAAAACAAAAAATTTACACACAAAAACAGATATTTAAATGTTTTTTAAATAATAAGCGCCATAACATATAACATCTATTACACAAGGTCAAACAAAGGTATTAAAATTCGTAATAGAAAAAAAAATCTTAAATTAGACAAATTTCAGTACGGTACTTTATTATAACAAGCGTTTGCGACATTTCTTTTCAGAAAATTGTTTTATTATCGGCTTGAAGTCAATGGTCTTCAGGATGTCATTTTCTATGCTCATGAGTGAAAGCCAGTTCAAACGATGCTGTCCCATTGTACTACGAAGCTGATTTTTTATAAGTTTAAGTCTTGAAAAAGAACGTTCTCCTGTACAGTTGCTCACCATCATGCACATGAACACTCTGAGTGCAATTTCAATGTTCGGAAAAACAGATTTTAAATTGTCCGAAATTATTTTTCTGTACAGTGCAGGTAGAGTCTCGCAATTTTCATCAAAACCATGTAATGCTTGAGATGCTCACATTCATTTAAAAGGTCGTCATAACTCAAGTCCTTGTGGTACGTATTGGCAAGATGTTCGCATTTTTTCTTTAGTGCATCAGAAGTAATGGTTTTTAATTCACCCAAGAAAGAAAACAGATTTCCAATTTGTGAATACGCCTCTGCACGTCTTGTTAGTTCAATGATTAAAGTGTCTAGAATAGGGAGAAAAGTTTCTACCTTGAACTTTTCGGACTTATTTAGAAGTAACTCTTCTCCTGGCCTATCATATCTACTAAAACGCACACTTCGGGTTCGTTCCCGTTTTTTTTCCATCACTGTAATCGGCATCTG
Source organism: Meghimatium bilineatum (assembly GCA_034231615.1). Lineage (NCBI taxonomy): Eukaryota > Metazoa > Mollusca > Gastropoda > Stylommatophora > Philomycidae > Meghimatium > Meghimatium bilineatum. The sequence continues at coordinate 7,961,600 of CM067304.1, read as the reverse complement.
GACACATACTTCTGGCTTTGAATTCATATTCAGTGAATTTGTCTCTAGTTTCCTGAAGATAGCTTTTCAGCGACACAAGAAGATTTGTGGCAACTAAGATGTTCACATCCTTTGATTGTAAAACTTTGCTTGTTGTATTCATCCTTTCTAGAATGCCCTTCCAAAGAATTGTAAGAAATATTGTTTCAAGGTGGTCCATTTTTTTGCTCAAACCGTCTGCCTCTCGCCTTGTTGTCACTTGCTGTTCATTGTCACCTGATATAGAATCCAGTGCATGTTTTATTTTATCGAAACCCCTGCACAAAGCATGAACAGCATCAAAATGTGCTGACCAACGTGTCAGACAGACGCTTGACCACAACATCTTTTTCTAAATATGATGTCAATACATTCCAGCGATGAGTAGAACCAGTAAAAAATGTATACAGATGCTGAACAAAGTCAAAGAATTTTATAGACTGTAGATAACACTCTGCAGATTTTACTCCCACCAAATTCAGGCTGTGTCCTGCACAGGGGACATAGATGGCAAACTCATTCAGTTCATGAATACGTGCCTGCAATCCAGTGTATCGTCCAGACATATTTGACGCATTATCGTATGATTGGCCACGGCAGTTTGATAGTGGAATTTTGTTCTCTTTAAGAAAATCGACAACAGTGTCTGTTAAATCCTTTGACCCATGAGAAAAGATGGGGATGAACATCAAGAAACGTTCCACAGGTTCGCATCCTTTAATTAATGTATCGTGCAGTAAATGTCAATTGATCTATGTGTGAGATGTCTGGAGTAGAATCTACACTCATTGAATAATACTTTGACTCTTTTACTTCTTCAAGAATAGTACCAAGAACCTGTTGTCCCATTAAATCAATAAATTCCTCACAAATATTGGCAGATAAATATGACGTATTTCCTCTTCCAGGATTTCCATATATTTTGAGATGTTCCTCCAGGAAAGGATCAAATTCACTCATTAGCTATAGTATACCTAAATAGTTACCATTATTTGCTGATCCAATAATCTGATTTTCGCCACGAAATGGCAAACCTCTGGAAGATTTTCATGATCGCTATGGCTTCGTACCTTGCACTCCAGCATGTTTCAATAAGGCGTTTGACAATAAAAACCATAAAGAATATCGAGGGTCATGACCAACAAGGAGGAGCATTTTTTAAAAAGGTCCTCCAGCTGCCACCATTCTGCATTTTGGCTAAGTCTTGGGTAACAGTATTTGTAATTTCTTTCCTCGCATGGTCTCTTCTTGTTCGGTTTCCAGCTTTTCTTGTGCATCTCAATCTATAAGTAGCAAGCTTTCTCTCTTTTAATTTGTTAGTGTCCATGAAAATACAATAAAATCATTAAAATGCGGAAAGGCTGCATGTTCCAACAACGTAACAGCAGACATAATTTAAAAAATCTAAATGAATTTGGTGTGGATATTATCACAGACTTTGCAATGACATATATGAAACAGGCCATATACCTAAAGACCTAGCATCATCAATATTCATACCTTTACCTAAGAAGCCTAAAGCTGTCAACTGTACTGAATATAGAACAATACGTCCAATGTATCATTTAACTAAAATACTGCTCAAGATAATACATGAAATGATTAAAAACAAGATAGACATGGAGGTCGGTGAAGAATAATTCGGTTTTAGGAAAAACAAAGGAATCAGAGAAGCTATACTTAGTACCGACTAGCGATAGATAAATATATAGAAGTCCAAAAAAAGCATCTACAGTCTACATTTGCTTCATAGACTACAACCAGACCTTTGACAGAGTCCATGAAAAATTATTAAAATGTCTTCAAGAAATACGCATAGATGGAAAAGACATCAGACTAATTAGAAATATATACTGGGAACAGACTGCACCAATAAGGTGTGAAAACAGCTACTCACCATACATAGAAATAAGAAGAGGGGTATGACAAAGATGCATTTTATCACCAAGCCTATTTAATATCTACACAGAGAATATCTTAAAAAATATAGAAGAAATACCAGGACTCAAGATCAATGGGGAAAATAATAAACAACCTGAGATATGCAGATGGCACTGTTCTTTTAGCAGAAAAAGAACATGAACTACAGAGAATAATAAATCAAGTCAATAAATCAAGTAATCAATATGAACTTGATATAAATATCCAAAAAACAAAAACCATGATAATCAGCAAGGACACAAAAGAACAAGAGCTAAACATAAACATACATGGAGAGAAACTACAACACGTGAAACATTATCAATATCTTGGACACATAGTCACAAATGATGGCAGATGTGAAACAGAAGTTAAAAGGAGAATAGGAATGGTCAAAAGGACCTTCAATGACATGAGGAAAAAAGTAACATCTAAACAAATTACAAACAAGTTAAAAATGGGAATTATAAAATGCTACATCTATTCTATATTAATGTATAGATCAGAAACATGGACAGTAAATAAACAATTATAAGGCAGAATTAAGATGTGAGTATATAGGAGAATAAGGAGAACATCATGGAAAGAGAAGAAAACAAATAAAGAGGTGCTAAAAACACTTAATATGAAGAAAGGATTACTAAGAGAAATAAAGATCAGACAAATACAATATTTTGGATACATTAAAAGACATGACACTTTATTGAAGATCTTACTTGAGGGTCAAGTAAAAGGGAAGCGAGCAAGAGGTAGACAGAGATACAAGTAGGAGAGTAACATCGAAAGAAGGACAGGTTACAGTCTAGCAGAGTGTACCACCGAAACAAGTGACGGGATGTTGGAGATCTGTTGCAGCCAACCTACGTTGCGGAGACGGCACTTGATGATGATAAATAAAAGAGTACTGGGTCACATTTTTTAGTAGACACACATATATAATATAGAAAATCGCATTTACTCACATAGTCGACGTACGTGGACGCAAGTTTTGTTTGAATGAGACGTCTTTCTAGGTGGATCAGTTTAATCCATAAAGGGACTCTTCAGTTGGGAGAAAATAATTATTTTTGGAATGAGGACAATTATTTTCTTGTTCCCACAGTTCTCTATAGGAGGCGTTTCAGACCTGACATATTTATTACTCAGTGGCTGGTTTAAATTACCAATGTCCAGACTTTGGGAATTAGGATCAGCAACTCACAATGAAAACACCCAAATGAGATTCCAGAAGTATAAATGCTGTGCAGATGGTATCTTTACAGGAAAAACAGGTTTTATTTACCCGTCAGCCACAGGCATTGCTATTCCGGGCCCAAAATTTCCTTAACTTGCGATAAAGCTTTTCTTTGAAGGGAAAATTAATTATAGGGATTGAACCTCAATCTACAGAATGTGGTAAATGACATTCCTGAACATTGGTTCAGGTTCAAGGTTGGAAGTGATTGATAAACTTAAAGGGCCCGTTCGCATATAAACACAAAATTATGAGAATTTTATAAAATAATACTAAATTTTATACGGGTTTTCCATAACCCTACAAAATATTCGCATGGGGCCCCCTATGCTCGTGGGCCCCCGGGCAAATGCCCAATGGGCCTATGGGTTAAGACGGCATTGGTTCTAGGCAAGCAGTCCAGTCTCTTCTATTACAGTCATGAGACTAACGGGAATTGAACCGGTCCGATCAACGACACCGAATCGCCTAGCAACTCTGGTACACGGGTTTTTCCGTACTTGACTAGCCGCATCTCCAAAAATAGATGCGATTTTGTCAAGGCATTCAAACTGTGTACTCAAGTCACTAAGAACGGACCAATCGAGACACGGACTATTACAACGACAACGAACATCCCGTATAAGTATTGAAGTATCCTCATTAACACAAACATATAACAACCGTATTCGTTCTACAAGGGTCAATAGGTCTTCTTGTAAACATAAATAACATATAGACAATACAATTGTGCTTCAAATGATTGCTTATACAAGTAATTTATTATAGTCATGAGAGCTTTGTTGAGAGGGATAGGCAGGATAGCGTACATATGTGGTAATCCTAATACAGCGAAGTCAATCATATACACTCTTTGAGCCTTTTTATATTATTGTGCCATGTTCAGGGGAGCTTATATTCCCTGTGACTATCCTAGTCTTGATCTGCATCGTGTTATCTTCCCTGGAACTTTCTCATCCATGATGAATCTTTCTAAACCATTGTGTCTTTTTTAAATTTATTTTTTTATGTCCAAAATTATAGCAAATTTAGGTGATAACAGGGAAGAGAACGCAAACGGTTACAGGGTGCCTAAAATCTAAGACAGGGCAGGTATTAATGGGAAAAGATCACATAGTACAGAGATGGTCAGAATATATCAAAGAACTTTATAATGACAATAGACCCGAGATAAACATACACGATAACGGCGAGGGTCCATCAATACTCGCAGCTGAAGTAATGGAGGCCCTAAGACGCATGAAATATGGCAACACCCCAGGTCCAGACAATATCACATTAGAAGAATTAGCAGCTTTAGGTGACTTTGGAGTTGAAATAATCACAAAATTGCTGAATGACATATATAATAGTGGATACATACCCGATGACTTAATGAGGTCCATATTTATAGCCTTACCTAAGAAACCAGGGACCACCGAATGTGAAGAACGCCGTACAATCAGCCTCATGAGCCAAATAACCAAAATACTTCTCAGAATCATCATGAAGAGAGTGAGAAACAAAATTAAATCAGGTATAGGCCCTAAGTCCAGAAAAATGTATGCTTTGTAGAAGACAAAGGTACCAACAATGCTATATATATTTTGAGAACACTAATAGAGATGACTAGAAAGGTAAAAACAGATCTGTACCTCTGTTTTATAGACTACACGAAAGTATTTGATAAAGTTAAACACAGTGAAGTTATACACATACTAGAGAATTTGAACATTGACTATACGGATTTAAGAATCATCAAGAACATGTACTGACAACAAACCGCAGCAATAAGAGTAGAATCTCTGTACTTATCACGGAGAAAAAACTGAGATGTGGTTTTTGAGAACCTTGAGGCTTAATCGTGGTCAATTACTGCAGTTGTGAGTACATTTCTATTGATAAGCCATATGTATTAGTTTTATCTTCAAAACTAATGCATATCATTATCGAGGTTTGCACATTGTATAAATTATCGCGGGAAGTTATGAGATAGTGTTATAATGACATGAGCCATAGACTTCTAGATACTCTGACATAGTGGTCTATGGCTCATGTCATTATAACACTATCTCATAACTCATAACTATCTCATTTCAATTCCCGTTGGTCTCAAGAATTTTTAGATACTCTGACAGTAGATTAGTTGGTAAAGGCAAACCTTTATACCTTTCATTCGGATAGCGGGATTTAGTTTGGAGAACACAATTCCCTGTAACTCGTAGTTTATGTCTTGACTAGTCTACTGCGCATTTCTGCTTGAAACATTGACTGTGAAGTGATTCGGTTTAGCACTGCTATCCTGGTTTCCATTACTTCTTTTTTATATGGCTCATGCCGTGTGGTGTTGGTTATCATGTCTTTGCACAACCTTCTATTTCGTCTGATGTGAATCATTTCTTATTCAAGTCAATGCCGTGTGGTGTTTGTTATGCATTTTAACAGCATTCTATTTCACATGCAATCATTTCCGATACCGATGTTCTCCCATGCCACAATGCCAGGTTGTCAAGCATCTTCTCTCTTGGTCTTCCCATATACCTCTTGCTCTTTAACTTTATGTTGTTACAATGTCTTTCATATTTCATCTTTTCATGGTGTGTCCAAAAAATGAGGACTGTCTCTTTTTGATGCAGGTAAGCCGCTGTATTTTTGAATTAACTTCTTTCTTTTAAGATATATTAATTACGCTTTTTATTTGTTAATAGTGTTCTTAACATTTTTAAGTGAAACTACATCTTTGTTGCCTCACTATAATTTTTCATTATTCTGCTGAGTGTCCAAGATTCACTTCAATACATTAGAATTGGTTCTATACTCGTAACTTCTAAGAAAACTCAATTCATTCATTCATTTTCATTTATCGCTGAAGTTGTTGCATAGGGCAGAGGTCAGATCTCCCCAATTCTGTCTGTTCAAAGCTATTCTGTGCAGTTCTTGAATAGTATGTATAAATTGACACAGATATATTACATTGGAGGGTTTTCATCTTGTGAAATGTTGCTTTACCTGGGAAATTCTATATTTTACTACTTTAATACATTTTCCATCTGATTTTCTTTTCTTCTTTCGTTCACTGGAAACATGTCTATATCGGTTTCCATCTGTTGTTATTAATGTACCTAAATATTTGAATATGCTGACTTGTTTCAGACTGATCCCATCTACTTTGATGTTGCATTCTGGATGACATTCATTCTTTGATATTACCATTACTTCGGTTTATCTGCTATTCAGACTAAGCCCTTTGTTTTGACTTTCGCTTGCAATAATATTCATTATTTCTTGTAACCGTGTTTCATTTTCGACTATCATCACCGTGTCGTATGTTGTTTATAATATGTCCTCCAACTGATATTCCTGGAATATCTTGTATGTAACTCATTATTTCTCTACAGTATAAATTGAACAGATCAGGTGACAGCCCACAAGCTTATATAACCTTCTGTTTGATGTTTTGAAATGATCCCGTTTGGTTATCGATTCTTATGGCTCCTCTTTGCTGCCAAAATATTCCTTATTATTCTCAGACCGTTACTATCTATCTATTGTTATTTCCACTTGTGCTGTTTAGCGTCAGTTTGGGAGGGGGGGGATTCAGAATTTTTTTGTCTTTGGCCATCGTAAGCCCGTGTCTGTTTAATGTTTCCCATTGTCTATTTAATTTAATGATTGTCTCTGTCCATCTAGTTCTTGGTATCATCGTGCCCTGTCTTCTGCTGATGTATGCACGAAGAGATGGTTGCGCATTTGCCATTCTCATGACGTGACCAAACCATCTGGTTTGCTGCCTCTCGATGTAGTCTTGACTTGAGATAGTCTTTACTTTGTTCCTAATATCTTCATTTCTCCGGCGGTCTCTTCTGGTCACATTTATAGTTTTCATCAAACATCTCATTTCACAAACTGTGATCTCTTTCGCTAGTGTCTTTGTCAAAAACCTTTACATCAACGTTTAAATTATCTAACATTCTAATTATTTCTTCATGTTTCATCTTATCAAATGCATTAGTATAGTCAATACAACACAAATGCACAACTCTGCTCACTTCCAAAATTTTTTCTATTAACATTTGCAAATTCCCGCTGGATCTTTCTTGAGGCAGGACGAAGGTCCTACTAGATTTCATTACGCAAATGGTCAGACACATCCGTATTCGGCAAAATTACAGTCATAATTAACTCAACTCTGTCTATTCTTAACACTGACATACCCACTAAAGCAGTGTGATCCTCTGAAACAACTTCAGCGAGCAAACCAGAGTCTCACATTCCAACTAAGAAACACCCTCGTTAATAAACACCTGAACAGACATCCGGCAAGAACTATTACCACCACTTCCAGCTATACATATCACACTCTACACAACTGCACCACAGCTGAGGAAAACCTGTGCATTCGCCAGAATGGCTATGGGCTGTCAAGAGCTTCCTGCTCACAGCGAAAGAGATTGAATCATCATCATCATCATCTATTCTTAACACTGACATACCCACTATAGCATTGTTCGCATCACTATCGTTGTCTCTGACTCCTGCATGCCCTGGACAGTCGATCTGCGTGTAATTTGCTGGATGTTGCAGAGAAGAGAACCGGAATGCTTACGGTTGGCATCAACAGATCTCAATATCCTCTGTTTCATGTCTTGTTGACACAGTATGCTTGACATACTGTATCCTATTATTCTCACGATACCTTCCCCCCTTTGTACCTCTGTCGACCTCTTGCTTGCATCCCAACACCTTCAAGTAAGATCTTCAAGGTGTCATGAATTAGAAAATACAAAAGACGAAATATACGTTCTTTTTAGATTCTATGAAATGAGAAAGACACAGAAGAACAAGAGATAAAAATAAACATTCATGGAGAGAAACTACAACAAGTAAAGCATTATCAATATCTTGGACACATAGTCAAAAATGATGGCAGATGTGAAACAGAAGTTAGAAGGAGAATAGGAATGGCTAAAAGCACTTTCAATGACATGAGGAAAATATTAACATCTCAACAAATTACAAACAAGGTAAAAATGAGAAATATACAATAATACATCTATTCTATGTTAATAGAATAGCTCAGAAACGTGGACACTAAATGTGGGTGTATAGAATAATAGGGAAAACATCATGGAAAGAGAAGAAAACACATAAAGAGGTGCTAAAGACACTTAATATGAAGAAAGAACTTCTAAGAGAAATAAAGATCAGGCAAATAAAATATTTTGGACACATCAAAAGACATGACACCTTATTGAAGATCTTACTTGAGGGTAAAGTCAAAGGGAAGCGAGCAAGAGGGAGGCAGAGATACAGGTAGGAGAGTAACATTACACGATGGACAGGTTACAGTCTAGCAGTGTGCGCCACCAAGACAAGAGACAGGGGATGTTGGAGATTCGTTGCAGTCAACCTTCGTTGCGGAGACGGCACACGAAGATGAAATACGAAAGATGGAATCCAATCCATGTTTTTCAAGTCAACACAATCAGCAGCAATGGAATAACAAAAATAAAAAGTTATCTCCGAGTGCATTATAATTTACCCAGTTGAACAGTTATTTAATTATTTATTGTTACAATGGGTGAGTTGAATAAGATTTACATATTTTGAAAAGTTATAGAAGTATTACTTTTAGCTCATCAAAGTTCTGGTCAGCATTCTAAATATGACAGGTAAGGGCCTAAAAATGTTTAAAATTAAATTTAGTAGTCTGAGACTGTGTCTCTCGCAAAAACATGGTTGAATCAGAATATGAATGATATATAAATAATTATGATGGCCAACTCAAAGTGCTAAACGTAATAAATATAATAACAAACACCTCATTGACTATATGGTCCATAGTTTATGGGTAAAGTATTATTGGTAATGTGGTAAATCAATATTATGAATGCAGAAGTGATTATTCTGAACGTGAGATATTTGATTTGCTCCCTTTCCCACAGGAGCTATAGTTAGGTCTATTCAATTATCTATTGACCTATTGTCTTTCCCCAGGTGAATGATTTTTGATCGTTTTCACACTAGCCGTTAAGGCATAGGGGTGGGACATTAAGCTGTCGTTCAAAGGCCAGATGTGTCGCTGAGGTTGCATTTAGTCCATGTGTGTTCAAATCACTCACTGCTATCTTGATGTTTTCTATCCATCGTTTTCTTGGTCTACCTTTGTTTGGCTTTATGCCCATTATATCCTCTTATTTTTGGTATTTGGTTTGGCTTCATTCTCATAAGCTGACTGAACCATTTTACTTGTTGTCTCACAATATGTTTAATACATGATATACCAACTCTTTTCCTAATTTCATTTCTTATTTTATCTAGTTTGGTAACGATTGCAGCTTTTCTCAGACACTTCATTTCACATGTGACGATTTTTCTTTGCTGTGAGGCCGTTAAAGACCATGTTCAACATTGGTAGCACAGTGTTGGTATAAAAATTGTAGATATTATCTGTTTTTAATTTCCATCTTGATCTTTGGGTGAAGAAGTAATGGTGAAAGTTCGTAAGTCACTGTGTTAGCTTTCTGGCACCTTGTTTCTATTTCTCTGTCTAATCTTCCATCTTCGGAGGTAATGCTGCCTAGATATTTAAATTCTTTGGCTTGTTTCACTTTGGTGTTATCTATTGTTATATTCATTGGTGTTGAAGACTTGCTAATTTTCATAACTTCTGTTTTTTGTACATTAATTTTCATGTTGTACTTCTGACATGCTAACAACAATGCATTGATGTGCTTTTGCAAAGTTTCCTAATCTTTGTATATTAGACTTTGATCATCTGCAAATAATAGTTCATTGATTTCATTATTAAGTTCTTATCAGGTTTATTTGTAATGTTTTCCTCTTTATTGATGTGCGCTTCTTTTATTATTCTGTCCATGTATATGTTGAAAAGTAGGGGTGAAAGTACGCATCCTTGTCTTACTCCAGATCTTGTTTCAAAAGGTTTAGTCATTCCATCTGTTGTTGTTACTGAACTTTGGCATTTTTGATATATCGCTTTTATATTATCTAACAGTTGTCCTCTGATGTTATACATTTCTAAGGTTTCCCATAGAATACTTCTATCTACTCTTTCGAATGCGTTTTTCTGGTCTACAAATACTGTGTTTAAATCTTGATTGTAACTGATTTCTTTTTCACTCAGTTGTCTGTGTGAAAGTGCATCTGTACAGCTTGCTCCCCTTCTGAAGCCAAATTGAGAGGGACTCAGCTGTGGTTCTGCAATGTATCACATTTTCTGTTCTATTATTTTTGCTTAGATTTTACCTGTGTGACCTAATAAGGAGATGCCTCTATATGATTAACACTCTCTCTTACTACCTTACTACCTAACCTTTATAGTTAAGTACTTGGACAAAATTTTCAAAATAATGCTACAGCATTAAAAATACCATAGTTAGATAGCCCTTGAAAATTGCAATTTAACGATACCTCAATCAAGTCTATATGTAAACCATGAAAAAAGTTATGAATTTTTTTGGAATTAATTTGACATCAAGATAATTTACATGAAACATGTAGGAAAATATAAATAAAACTTGACGACAAAAATGTAACTGAGCTGACAATTTCTGAATTATCTTAGTTACTTTCAATAATACAACACACAAACTATACATTTTTGTGTTTGTGAAGACAAGACGCTTATGTTGATCACATTTTGGAATTTTCAGATGGACACAGAACTAAATGATATTAAAAATGGCTGCTAATTAGCATAATTATAATGAAAATAAATTAAATATCTATTAAACATAATAAAATACCACATAAACTATATATTTTTGTATTCACAAAGACAAGACGCATCTGTTGATCAGATTGCTGTGATTCTCAGAAGTATGTACAACTAATTAATATTTAAAATGGGGGTCAATTTGCATAATTAAATTAATTGTTGATGTTTTTAAAAAATTAACTGCTGTTTTCAGCAACAACTAGCATCCTTAAAAGTTACATATATAAAAAGAAAACTGGTTACAGAAGTTAATAAATCAAGTTCCAAACATGTCGAATGATGTCGTCACTAAATTTCACTAAATGTCCCAAGAAATGTATAGCCTAAGCAAAATTTTCCAAACGCTATTCCCAGATGTCCATGTACCTACTATAGTCGATAATAGTATATATGTTTGACAATTTCAGGACCACAGACAGTAACTTTCTGAAACTGGATGATAAATAATAACAACTGTAATCTTCTTATGTGATCATTCTCAAACTTCTGCAGATTAGCAGGATGTCAAACAGAGAACAAAATCCATTGTCAAATGATTGTGTCATGGTTTACATTATACAACGTGGCTGCGTTATTTGTGCCTATTGGTCTAACATATCTGACTTCAACATGGCTTTTGGGTCACTGACTCTCCAACTCCACCCCCAGAACCTCCTGCCTCTTATGATGAGATGGCAGGTAATAATGTCATTATTCAATGATCCCTTTTGGGTCCTGGGAACATACTGTTGCAGATCTGTAAACCTTGAAAAGTTTGTTTTTAGGTTCCGGGGAATAGAAAATACCCTTGAACTAAAAAGAATTGAGAACCATTGTGTTCAATAAGATGATTATTTGACCATCATTGTCATTGTTCATTCTGTTTATTTTTAGACAGGTTAAACAACTGTTTGTTGATCATCATTATTGACACAAACCCAGTCTGGTGGGGCAGAAAACGAGTCATAAATGAACAGGTAGGGCATGGTCTTGTAATCTTGCTTACATCTCTGTCATTTGGATCATAGATGATAACATTGAATAACTGAATTTACCAATCACTTATCAACTTGACTTTGTGTTAACGTTGCAAAGACCAATGACATGAAAACCACAGGGGAGAACAGGATGATGATGATGAAATAATGCCTTTAGCTGTGAGCAGGTAGCTCTTGACCACATGATGATGAAATGATCCATTTAACTGTGAGCTGGTAGCTCTTGACAAATGATCAATCAAGTGCCATGCCTAATAGCGTAGGCGATCATGTTTCTCCACGACTCTCTCTTGTGTTGTCAACAAGCTCAGTGACACAATACTAGTCCATCTAACAACTTCTATCTTTGTCATCCCCTGTCTCTTCTCCCCTTGATCTTTCCAGTCATTATTAAGTGTTCAAGCTGTGTTCTTCTCAGCACATGCTCTAGAAACCTTGACTTGTCTGCCCCTAATGTTTGATATGATTGATCTTTTTACGCCAGCATCAATGAGAACATCTGCATTAGTTTTCTTAGCTGTCCATGGTAATTTCATCATTCTTCTCAAAAATCACATCTCTGTAGCTTCTAATTTGTTTTGAATGTTTTTGTTTACAGTCCATGCTTCACATCCATAAAAAAAATTTGTAATGATATAATATCTCAGCACTTGAATTTTTGTCTGCAGTGATAGTGTTTCATTGCAAAAATGGTTCTCATTTTTGGAATGCTGATTTGGCTTTTGCTATTCAGCTCTTTATCTCACTTGAACATCTACCTTCTGATGTTAACAGGATGCCAAGATATATCACTTTTTCAACTCGTGTTAATTTTGTGTCATTAATTATTATGTTGACACATGATGATGATGAAATAATCCTATTTGCTGTGAACAGGTAGCTCTTGACACATGATGATGATATAATCTCTTTAGCTGTGAGCAGGTAGCTCTTGACAGCCCATAGCCTTTCTGACAAAAGCATTTGTTCTTCTTAGTTGGGTTACCGAGGCGACACCCAGACTCATATAAAGTTTCAAATGCATGGATGTGTAAGAGGGAGTTTATGGATGCATGTTTAGTCCCAGAAGGGAGGGGTTCTAGTGTGCAAGTATCCCAGGATTACCACATCCTGCCAGAAGAACATCACACACACCTATGCCAACTATATCATCATTCTTCTGTCAGATTTGCTGACCCATCTACAGTGATGGCACATCTAGCATTCCCTGTCACCTAGGAGTCTGTTACAAGTGTGCAATGTCTGCTGGCCTGCATTTCTTCGTCATTGCATTTCTTCGTCATCCATGGGGGGTTATTGGATAAAAGACAAAAGTAAGAAAGGGAGACAAGATGTGACAATGACAATGTTATATTGAGCCAATTTTTCTTTATGGATGAGAAACATGGACAGTAAACAAAAGTGCCCAAGATAAGCTGGAGGCAACTGAGATGTAGTTTTTAAGAAGAATGATGAAAATTCTATGCACAGCCAAGAATGCCTCAGAGATGTTGGAGTAAAACAACAAATTATAGCAAAAATTAGAAGCAGATAATCAATATTTTTAGGGCATGTGATGAGAAAAACAAAACTTGAACATTTAGTAACCACCGGAAAGATCAAGGGGAGAGGAGAGGAAGACAATGAGAGAAATTTCTGGATGAGTTGTCACTGGGGCATAAAACGATGTTACCAATTGAATTTATTAAAAACACAAGAGACAGAGAGTTATGGAGAAGCATGATCACCTACGCCACTCAGCATGACACTTGATTGATTGTCATTTACAATAAAGTTTCCTGCTCATTATTTTAATGAAAATTTGAATTTTTTAGAGATTGACATCTTGATATAAACACTGACACATTATTTTAATGAAATAAAAAGACATCTTGATATAAACACTGACACATTATTTTAATGAAATAAAAAGACATCTTGATATAAACACTGACACATTATGTTAATGAAATAAAAAGACATCTTGATATAAACACTGACACATTATTTTAATGAAATAAAAAGACATCTTGATATAAACACTGACACATTATGTTAATGAAATAAAAAGACATCTTGATATAAACACTGACACATTATTTTAATGAAATAAAAAGACATCTTGATATAAACACTGACACATTATTTTAATGAAATAAAAAGACATCTTGATATAAACACTGACACATTATGTTAATGAAATAAAAAGACATCTTGATATAAACACTGACACATTATTTTAATGAAATAAAAAGACATCTTGATATAAACACTGACACATTATGTTAATGAAATAAAAAGACATCTTGATATAAACACTGACACATTATTATAATGAAATAAAAAGACATCTTGATATAAACACTGACACATTATTTTAATGAAATAAAAAGACATCTTGATATAAACATGTTCCCATTGTGTTTTGTGTGCTGCATCCTGATTAATTGTGCGCCTTTTGGCTGGTTACCTCCATCTTCAGCACATTGCTTACTTTGGCAGGACTGTGGTCCTACTCGAGTGGAACTGCCCGACCAGTTTTAGTTTCCAGCCCCTGATGGCTGAACTAAGTCCCATCACCACTTAACAGTGTTGGCCTCAATGGGGACATCTTGATATAAACACTAACACATTATTATAATGAAATAAAAGTAGGCAGACATTTTGATATAAACACTAACACATTATTATAATGAAATAAAAGTAGGCAGACATTTTGATATAAACACTAACACATTATTATAATGAAATAAAAGTAGGCAGACATTTTGATATAAACACTGACACATTATTTTCCACCCATCTTGGTTTTGCATACAGAATGTCAGAAAATCCCACCAAAAGCCCATCAAACCAACATGCGATGATAAACCCCTAGTACATAGCTTCATTTATGTTTTTAATTCTGTCTGAAGAACTGGAAAACACAAAAAAAAAGCTTACACTTCTTCCTTCAATGGCTAATCTGACCATTGTGGTATCACTGGAAATGAGAGAGCTGATGCTCTGGCACAAGCAGCAGGCAAAATGGAACAGTTCATCGGTCTTCTGCTGTACAGTGAGACCAAAACACTGATCCACAACCATTATATATCACAGTGGAAGAAAGACATGGATATTGGTCAGAAACTAGACTCCATACACCAACTTCATAGACAACAACAGACCATCATCTTTCGACTTAGATTTTATTTGACTTATAACGCATTTCCATTTCTCTGGGCTACATCCTGTTGGAAATCTAGTAATACCATTGTCCTACTACAAGAGAGATCCAGCAGGAGTGAGATTGAACACTCCTAAGAAAGTATTAATCATTTTTATATGAATATTTTCAACTATTTAGGGAACAAGCTATCACATGATGATGATACAAGCAAAGAGATATCAACTCACATAGTAGTCGTTTTTATACCAACACTGTGCTACCAATGTCAAACATGGTCTTTAACAGCCTCGCAGCAGAGGAAATTCATTACATGTGAAATGAAGTTTTTGAGAAAAGCTGCAATGGTTACCAAATGAGATAAAATAAAAAATGAAGACATTAGGAAAAGAGTTGGTATAATATCATGTATCGAACATATTGAGAGACAGCAAGTAAAATGGTTTGGTCACTATGAGAATGAACCCAAACTAAATTCCAAGCAATAAGAGCATATAACAAAAGAATATCTGGTCATAAAGCCAAAGGTAGACCAAGAAAACGGATAGAAAATATCAAGATAGCCTTGAATAAACATGGACTAAATGCAACCACAGCAACACATCTGGCCTTTGAATGACAGCTTAAGCTTCCACCCCTACGTTTAACGGCAAGTGTGAATGCAATCAACCATCATTCACCTGGGGATAGACAATAGTAGTAGTATCAGTGGCATTTAGGGAGCAAGTTATCACAAGATGTTATACAAGCAAAGAGATACCAACACACATAGTAGTAGTAGAGTGGCATTTAACAAGCCTGCAAATATATGGTGCTCACAAGAATTTAATAAACTAACAAAACTGAGACTTGAATGCCTGCATACTATACCTGTATTGACATATGAATGTTCTGCCAAAGACGGATGTGTCTGGCCATTGGCGCAAATAAAACGGCGACACAACGCATTTCCATTCTCTGGACTGCATCCTGCTGGAGAGCTAGTAGTACTGCTACAGGAGAGATCCAGCAGGAGTTTGAGAATGAGCGCTGAAGAAGAAGAAGACATATGAATGCAAAAGCTGGAAATTTACACAAACAATAGACACTAAATAAATCTTTTTTAGAAACAAATATCTTTGAAGAATATTGAACATAAAGTTGACAGATTTTAAAACAAGCAATTCACAGAAGGCAGAAACTAACTGAGCATTGGTGTCAAGTTTTACAATATGAAGATGGAATTACGTCTGCCATTTACTTAGAATGGGTGAGCACATATTTCTTAAGCAAACTATCATGTGGACAGCAAAGTGAAAAGGAAAATTAGGTCACTCAACGCCCGTGTGTTGCCAGGGCCCGAAAGGGGAGCAAAGAATAGCCACACTGTTTACCTTCCACGCATGTTGTAAAAGGTGACTAAGGAGGTTATGGGATGGAGTTGGCTGTCCCATCCTATATAGGGTCAGTGACCCAAAGCCATGCTGAAGTCGGATGTGTCAGGCCGAAAGGAGCAGATATCGCAGCAGTGCTGTAAACCATGACACAACGCATTCCGTTCTCTGGATTACATCCTGCTAATTTGCAGGAGTTTAAGAACGAATGCAGAAGAAGAAGAAGAAGGTCACTCAAAAGAAACTCCATACAGAACAATGAACAGGTTAAATATTGGACATAAGTAATACACACAAAATACAGCAACTTGAAATGAGAAGCTCAACATGAAAAGAAATTGCAACTGCCATCTGTGCCATATTGGCTCACAAGGAACTAACTACCTGTATATGAATATTTCTGGGTTGTGGAATAAATAATGTTTGCATTATTTCTTATGGAAAAATTTGCTGTAATATATAAGTGTTTTGGGCTATAGCTTGGAATAAATTATGCTCTCCATTTAAGATTTTACTGTATTTTTAATTTTAAAAAAAATTTTAATTTCCATTATTGCTGTTTTATTTCATACATTGAACCATTAAAAAAAATATTGTCCTTAATTTCCAGTTAAATTTGACTCACTGTGTGGATTGTGTAACTGTCCTGGCCAACTCTCACCTCATGCTGGCACACAGGAACAAGCTTGCTGTTATTGCTGCTCATACAGACCAAAGGTAAAGTACTACAGATTTTTCCAGATTTACATAAACTATTTGATTCATGTCTGTCGTAAGATTACTGGACTTCTTGTTCAGGGTGTAAAGAAGAGGGACATTGTCTTCTTTCCAGGCATGTCATAAGAGACGACTAAGGAAAGTTAGGGATAGGCTGAGAAATCATCATTGTCGCTGCATATCTTATCTGGATTTCTGACTTCAATACTTGAGATATTGGCTTTAGAGGACTTCACTGTCAGGTGTCTTACAATTTTATTCTGAGAAGTCTGCAGATTGTGTACAAGTACGAAGTGGTACAGAGCGCATCTGTGACGGCCAAAGTACCGAGTTCGATCCCCGCCACAGGCAATTGTGCATCCGGACCATTTCAGAAAGCAGTGGCAAACTACTGAACGTATTTATTTTGCCTAGAAAATCACCACAGCCAACAAATGCTGGGTTGATAGCCAAGTCCTGTAAAGGATATGCTACTAAAAATGTGTTTCCCAACTTTTTTTTTACCATGCCCCCACCCAAATCTTTCGAAAACTCTGACGCCTCCCCACAATGTAACATATACATATATTTTATATTAAAATATTGAATTATTCCCTAAGATTTAGGGAATAATTTCCTCCCCCGAGCAATCACATTTCTCCATTGTGGGGTGTGGGCCCCATGTTGAGAAGCACTGACCTAAACTGTTGTATCTTGTTGGACTGGCTTGCCCCATGTAAGGTTGAAGGGAATCGAGAGTGAAGTCAGGTTTGTTGGGCTGAAAGACAGATAACATTACTAGTGGGTAAACTATGACCCAACATGTTCTATTATCTGGACTACATCCTGCTGATCTGCGGGATTTTGTCAACAAATAAAGAAGAATAAGAAATGTGATATTAATCCTTGATTTTGTGAACAAATTAAGAAGAATAAAAATTGTGATAGTAATCCTTGATTTTGTCAACAAATAAAGAATAAGAAATATGATATTAATCCTTGATTTTTATCAACAAATAAACAAGAATAAGAAATGTGATATTAATCCTTGATTTTGTCAACGAATAAAGAAGAATAACGAATGTGATATTAATCCTTGATTTCTTCTCCTAAGTGTATTTCTATACCCTCGACCCACATCTGAGAAAACCAACACTAGCAAACTTCCAGAGGATGGGCAGTATGATGTCTTCAGGCGAGTGGAAGGACAGATTAAGTATCAGCTGGCTCAGCTTGTTGCCAAGGGTAACTTCTTTAACCATCTTATTCTGTGTAGTTTAATTTTATTGTCCTGGGTTCATTTACCCTGTCGAAGGCAGATTTGTCAGGCCATTGGCACAAATAAAATAGCAACACAGCACATTTCCATTCTCTGGACTACATCCTTCTGGAAATCTAGTAGAACCATTGTCCTGCTACAAGAGAGATCCAGCGGGAGTTTGAGAATGTATGCTGAAGAATAAAAAGGGTTCATTTACCAGTGTGTGAAATTAAATTACTGCTATAGTTGATTGATCAATCTTTATGAATATTGACGTTGAATGTGTCGGGCCACTGGTGGAAATAAAATAGGATACAATGCATTTCCATTCTCTGGATTACATCCCGCTGGAGATCTAGTGGGGACCATTGTCCTGCTTGCTTCAAGAGATATCCAGTGGAAGTATGAGGCAAACTCAAATAAAGTCTTTATTATCATCATAATCTCTGGGGTGCAAAGGGTCTCGAATTGCTCTCGTATGAATCTAGGGTTAGCAGAAATCAAGATACTAAAAGTACCTCTTCGTGGTGCACCCTGGAAACAGAAATACAGCTACCCCTTGCTGTCTTCCTTGACAACACTTTTAGGTTCATGTCCATGGATCGTAGGCTGTAGATGGAATGAGAATTGTCTGCAAAGAGACAGGCAATATCTCTGAGACCTAGCATAGTTGGCACACAGTGACAAAAGACATCATGTCTCAGCCAAAAAGGCAGAAAGATTGGAGGGGCGTCCATTGTCAATATAGGTAGATCTTGCTAAAATATGGTGATCTTAAGAGTACACAATGAATCTGGAAAAGACAACACATAGAGGGCAGCATTGTGTATGTCAAAAACAATATAGGGACAACGAAACTGCAATTGTCCAGCACGTTGTGGGAAGTGCTTAGTTGTGTCATCACTGTGGATGACTCACCAAATCTGACAGAAGAATGATGAGTTAGTTGGCCCAGAAGTTTGTGCTGTGCTCCTGGCAGGATGTGGGAATCCTGGGATACTGGTGCATCTGAATGGGGACTAAAGATGACCCCATAAACCTCCTTATATAACTACATCTGAGACAACCTATCAAGAGTCCGGGTGTCACTTCAGTTACACAACTGTGAACAACCTGTACTTTTGTCAGAAAGGCCATGAGCTGTCAAGAGCTACCTTCTCACAGCTAAAGGGATTATTTCATCATCATCATGTGTCAAGAGCTACCTTCTCACAGCTAAAGGGATTATTTCATCATCATCATGTGTCAAGCGCTACCTACTCACAGCTAAAGGGGTTATTTCATCATCATCATCTGCAAATATTAAAGAAGAAGAAACACCAGATGATACTTTCGTTGTGATTTTATAAGAACTTGTTGATACTGTTTTTTTTGTTTTCTTGCTGTCAGTGTTCTGTTGAATTCTCTTGTTTTCTTGCTTTATTTGCTCTGTTGAATTTTCTTGTTTTCTTTGCTGTCTTTGTTATGTTGAATTTTCTTATTTTTGCGACGTCTTTGTTATTTTGAATTTTCTTGTTTTCTGTTGTCTTTGTTATGTTGAGTTCTTGCTGTCTTTGTTATGTTGAATTTTCTTATTTTTGCGACGTCTTTGTTATTTAAAATTTTCTTGTTTTCTTGCTGTCTGTGTTATGTTGAACTTTCTTGTTTTCTTGCTGTCTGTGTTATGTTGAACTTTCTTGTTTTCTTGCTGTCTGTGTTATGTTGAACTTTCTTGTTTTCTTGCTGTCTGTAATATGTTGAATTTTCTTGTTTTCGTGCCATCTTTGCTATGTGGAATTTTTTTTTTGCTGTTCTTGCTATATTGAATTTTCTTTATTTGTTGCCATCTTTGCAATGTTGAATTTTCTTTATTTGTTGCCATCTTTGCAATGTTGAATTTTCTTTATTTGTTGCCATCTTTGCAATGTTGAATTTTCTTTATTTGTTGCCATCTTTGCAATGTTGAATTTTCTTGATTTCCAGACAAAGAGAAGATTGATGAGCTGTTTGAATTTGACGAGCAACCAAGTGACTCATTAGTTGCTGGAGCGATGTCAATGGCCCTGTGTTGTATCCTTTTAATGCCTATGTGGTGCTCTAGCACTAGGGTGGGAAGAGGGGGGGGGTGGGGTAAAGAATAGTAACTCTGTTGCCTGTCATGCAAAAATTAGGCAGAAAAGTGTATGTATCGCAGCCAAACTAATCCATCACACAACGCAGTCTCTAGACTACATCCTACTAAATTCTGTGACATTCTTAAATGTATGTCACGGGTAAACCTGGTACTTCTGTGTCTATGTCATGATTAGACTTGCCACTTCTGTGTCTATGTCATGATTAGACTTGCCACTTCTGTGTCTATGTCATGATTAGACTTGCCACTTCTGTGTCTATGTCATGATTGGACTTGCCACTTCTGTGTCTATGTCATGATTAGATATGCCACTTCTGTGTCTATGTCATGATTAGACTTGCCACTTCTGTGTCTATGTCATGATTAGACTTGCCACTTCTGTGTCTATGTCATGATTAGATATGCCTCTTCTGTGTCTATGTCATGATTAGACTTGCCACTTCTGTGTCTGTCATGGTTAGATATGCCTCTTCTGTGTCTATGCAATGGTACACTTGCCACTGTGGTGTCTATGTCATGGTATACTTGACACTTCTGTATCTATGTCATATTAGATCTGAAACTTTTGTGTCTTTGTCAAGATGGTTTTTACACTTAATTTTTTTTGTTATAAATATATGTAAAACTTTTGTGTCTATGTCATATTAGACCTGAAACTTTTGTGTCTTTGTCAAGATGGTCTTGACACTTAATTGTTTTTGTTTTAAATATATTAAACACTTTTGTCTCTATGTCATGTTTAAACTTGACACTTCTGTGTCTATGTCATGAGCTTGGCACTTGTGTCTATGTCATGATTCAACTTGGCACATAAGTGTCTATGTCATAATTCAACTTAACAATTAAGTGTCTATGTCATGATTCAACTTGGCATTTAAGTGTCCATGTCATGATTCAACTTGGCACTTAAGTGTCTATGCCACAATGAGTTTGACACGTCTATTTAAAAGACACAGATTGCGTGGGTTTAATAAAAAAAATTCTTTTCTGTTCACCTTGACCTTGATGAAGATGCTCACAGAATGGAAAAGGAGTGCCCTGTCGGAGAGAATCTTTCAGTTCGTATTCTGGTAGGTTTCATTTATATTGTTAGAATGTTGGTTGTTGGTTTACTGGTAGCGCAAGTACTGGAAATAGTTTACTGGTAGCGCAAGTACTGGAAATAGTTTACTGGTAGCGCAAGTACTGGAAATAGTTTACTGGTAGCGCAAGTACTGGAAATAGTTTACTGGTAGCGCAAGTACTGGAAATAGTTTACTGGTAGCGCAAGTACTGGAAATAGTTTACTGGTAGCGCAAGTACTGGAAATAGTTTACTGGTAGCGCAAGTACTGGAAATAGTTTACTGGTAGCGCAAGTACTGGAAATAGTTTACTGGTAGCGCAAGTACTGGAAATAGTTTACTGGTAGCGCAAGTACTGGAAATAGTTTACTGGTAGCGCAAGTACTGGAAATAGTTTACTGGTAGCGCAAGTACTGGAAATAGTTTACTGGTAGCGCAAGTACTGGAAATAGTTTACTGGTAGCGCAAGTACTGGAAATAGTTTACTGGTAGCGCAAGTACTGGAAATAGTTTACTGGTAGCGCAAGTACTGGAAATAGTTTACTGGTAGCGCAAGTACTGGAAATAGTTTACTGGTAGCGCAAGTACTGGAAATAGTTTACTGGTAGCGCAAGTACTGGAAATATAATGGGGAAAGAGTTTGGACTAAATACCTCAGTGCTGATGTTCATACATGTAGATCTAGTTTTCTTCTGCAACTGTATTTTCTGACCAAATAAAAGCAATGCTTTGACCTGCCATGCATGTCACAAGAGGTGACTAAACAGTGAAGTCATGGGATAGTCTATCCCATCCTGTGGAAGGTCAAGGTTTTACGGTCCAAAGATACCATGGTGAAGTGGAATGAAGACCCGTATCTGAAATTTTGGGATGAAGACCCATGTCTGGACTGATGGGAGAAAGATCCATATCTGGACTGTTGGAATGAAGACTCATGTCTGGACTGATGGGAGAAAGATCCATGTCTGGACTGCTAGGATGAAGATCCATGTCTGGACTGATGGGATGAAGTTCCATGTCTGGACTGTTGGGATGAAGACCCATATCTTTACTGTTAGGATGAAGATCCATGTCTGGACTGCTAGGATGAAGATCCATGTCCACCCGTGTAGTGCAGTGGCCTGAAAGGGGAGCAAAGAATAGCAACACTGTTTACCTTCCATGCATGTTGTAAGAGTTGACAAAGGATGATCTGAGGTGGAGTTGACTGTCCCATCCCATGTAGGGTTAAAGTGGTAGGTATCTGCTATCCCTAGCATTGACACTATTCTGAAGCAGACACAGATTCTTTGGCAGGTCATCTGGTAGGTATGCCAGATCATTATCTGCCAAAGATACTTCTCTATGGTGAGTTGCAGAAGGGCAAATGTTTTCTGACTTGTTAGAGACCTCACTGAAATCCTTCGAAATAGACCAAGATACACGGGAAGAACATGCAGAAAGTAGAGCTACATGTTGCTCTACTGTCAAAAAAGGTGCAGAAACCTGTGAAAAGATGAGAAGTGCAGCAGCTCCACAGCGGAGAGTAGCTAGAAAGTCACCAAAAACATTCTACAGTGGTCATCCTATGCCCGAACCGTCCAAGGACATTTGTAACAAGAATAAGGCTTATTAGCCATCTACGAACTCATAATCAAGGACATTAACTGAATTTTCAAAAGTGGATGTAACAAATGGCCATCATCACTTGTGATGGACGAACAAAATAATACAGTTAAAGTGATCAAAAGCCATGCTGAAGTCGGATGTGTCAAGCCAAAAAGTGTAGATAATGCTATGTGTTTATAACACTGCTATAAACCATGACACAATGCACTCCGTTCTCCGGACTACATCCTGCCAATCTACAGGAGTTTGAGAATGAATGCTGAAGAAAAAGAAGAAATATTTAGGAACAATGATAACATCAGACACAAGAAATTCAACAGAGATCAGAAATAGAATAGGATAGGCAAAGGCAGGATGAATAAAAATTAATAGTATGCATTGTAATATATACCTGTCAACAGAGATGGAGAAGAGAGTTATTCAGAGCTACATAACACCGATTCTAACATTTGGATGCAAGTCTTGGACAATAAATATATAAGATAGTTGAACATTAGAGGAAACAGAGATATGGTTCTATAGAAGAATGTTGTTCTATAGAAGAATGTTGGGAGTATTATGGACAACTAGAAAAACTAACAGAGAGATATAGAAAGAGTCAAATTTGAGGCAGGGCTTACTTAGTGATACCAGGAAGGGACAATTTTTATATTTTGGACACATTATGAGACAGGGAGGTCTAGACAATATGAGACAGGGAGGTCTAGACAACATGAGACATGGAGGTCTAGACACCACAAGACAGCGAGGTCTAGACACCACGAGACAGGGAGGTCTAGACAACATGAGACATGGAGGTCTAGACAACATGAGACAGGAAGGTCTAGACAACATGAGACAGGAAGGTCTAGACACCACAGGGAGGTCTAGACAACTTGAGACAGGGAGGTCTAGACAACATGAGACAGGGGGGTCTAGACAACACAAGACAGGGAGGTCTAGACAACATGAGACATGGAGGTCTAGACAACGCGAGACAGGAAGGTCTAGACAACACGAGACAGGGAGGTCTAGACAACACGAGACAGGAAGGTCTAGACAACATGAGACAGGAAGGTCTAGACAACATAAGACAGGGAGGTCTAGATAACATATCTACAACAGACAAGAGAAATTGAGGAATACAGTGTGAGAAAGTATTAGATAGTCTGATAATATGGTATGGCAACAAGTGAACAACAATGCAGATAAAAGATACTGGGAATAAAGTTGAGAAGATCCATGGTCACCTACGCCAGTCAGCACGACACCTGATGATGACCTTAGATGTAAGTTATTGTTAGTGATCTGTTATCAATCATTTGGTCACTGCCTATTAGATATCTCTGATGTTATATCACTGCCTGTTAGTTACCTCTGATGTTATATCACTGCCTGTTAGTTACCTCTGATGTTATATCACTGCCTATTAGATATCTCTGATGTTATATCACTGCCTATTAGATATCTCTGATGTTATATCACTGCCTGTTAGATGCCACTGATGTTATATCACTGTTAGATGTCTCTGATGTTATATCACTGTTAGATGTCTCTGATGTTATATCACTGTTAGATGTCTCTGATGTTATACCACTGTTAAATGTCTCTGATGTTATTTCACTGTTAGATGTCTCTGATGTTATATCACTGTTAGATGTTACTGATGTTATATCACTGTTAGATGTCACTGATGTTATATCACTGTTAGATGTCACTGATGTTATATCACTGTTAGATGTCACTGATGTTATATCACTGTTAGATGTCACTGATGTTATATCACTGTTAGATGTCTCTGATGTTATATCACTGTTAGATTTCACTGATGTTATATCACTGTTAGATGTCACTGATGTTATATCACTGTTAGATGTCTCTGATGTTATATCACTGCCTATTAGATGTCTCTGATGTTATATCATTGCCTGTTAGATGTCTCTGATGTTATATCACTGTTAGATGTCTCTGATGTTATATCACTGCCTATTAGATGTCTCTGATGTTATATCATTGCCTGTTAGATGTCTCTGATGTTATATCACTGCCTATTAGATGTCTCTGATGTTATATCACTGCCTGTTAGATGTCTCTGATGTTATATCATTGCCTGTTAGATGTCTCTGATGTTATATCACTGTTAGATGTCTCTGATGTTATATCACTGTTAGATGTCTCTGATGTTATATCACTGCCTATTAGATGTCTCTGATGTTATATCACTGCCTGTTAGATGTCTCTGATGTTATGTCACTGTTAGATGTCTCTGATGTTATATCACTGTTAGATGTCTCTGATGTTATATCACTGCCTATTAGATATCTCTGATGTTATATCACTGCCTGTTAGTTACCTCTGATGTTATATCACTGCCTGTTAAATGTCTCTGATGTTATATCACTGCCTATTAGATGTCTCTGATGTTATATCACTGCCTATTAGATGTCTCTGATGTTATATCACTGCCTGTTAGTTACCTCAGATGTTATATCACTGCCTGTTAGTTACCTCTGATGTTATATCACTGCCTGTTAGATGTCTCTAATGTTATATCACTGCCTGTTAGATGTCTCTGATGTTATATCATTGCCTGTTAGATGTCTCTGATGTTATATCACTGCCTGTTAGTTACCTCTGATGTTATATCACTGCCTGTTAGATGTCTCTGATGTTATATCACTGCCTGTTAGATGTCTCTGATGTTATATCACTGCCTGTTAGTTACCTCTGATGTTATATCACTGCCTGTTAGTTACCTCTGATGTTATATCACTGCCTGTTAGTTACCTCTGATGTTATATCACTGCCTATTAGATGTCTCTGATGTTATACCACTGATTATTAGATATCTCTTATGGTAGATTGTGATATATCTCCAGATTGTGAAAGGATCAGAGGATTGCCCATCACAGTACATGAACTTTATGAACGCTGTTTTCACGGCCCAGAAACAAGTAAGTTATCTAACTGTGCCTCACCTGCATCACACATCAAGTCAATGTGACATTGGCATTCCGGACAAGTCCACAGGTGCTCCGATTTCTAATTCATTATGTCCTTCAGCATGTGGTAATTTAGTGTTTTGGTTCTGTGTTGGCTGATAACGTCTGTTAATTCCTATTTACCACTCGTTTCATGGAACACTATACTTCCTCTTCCAGGTCTTAAAATTATGCTGACCAGCAATCCAGAGCGTACATATCTCTCATTACTGATGGTGTACGCACCGATTTTAGACATCAACATCGCCATCGTAAAAAATCTGTATAAAGTCGAACATACCCAAAAGACCTTTGAAACATTCTATGTGACATAATGAATGTTTGCATTTTCTAAATGAATTTCTTCTTCAGTGTTCATTCTCAAACTCCCGCTGGATTTCCCTTACAGCAGGATTGTGGTCCTACTAGATTTTCAGCAGGATGTAGTCCAGAGAATTGTGTCGCCGTTTTATTTGTGCCAATGGCCCGACACATCCATCTTTGGCGGGTAAATGAATTTGAAAGCTCCAGAGTTATTTCAAGAGCTAAATCTTACTGATTATAATGCTAGGCCTTGATGTACATGACTTTCTATATATATATATCACAAAATCTCACGTTCCAAAGCTCCCAATTAGAACTGTTTATATATAAGCTTAGAACGGTTTATATATGGGCTTAGAACTGTTTATACATAAGCTTAGAACTGTTTATATATGGGCTTAGAACTGTTTATATATGGGGTTAGAACTGTTTATACATAAGTTTAGAACTGTTTATATTGAGCTTAGAACGGTTTATATATGGGTTTAGAACTGTTTATACATAAGCTTAGAACTGTTTATATATGGGCTTAGAACTGTTTATATATGGGCGTAGAACTGTTTATACATAAGCTTAGAACTGTTTATATTGAGCTTAGAACGGTTTATATATGGGGTTAGAACTGTTTATATATGGGCTTAGAACTGTTTATATATGGGCTTAGAACTGTTTATATATGGGCGTAGAACTGTTTATACATAAGCTTAGAACTGTTTATATTGAGCTTAGAACTGTTTATATTGAGCTTAGAACGGTTTATATATGGGGTTAGAACTGTTTATATATGGGCTTAGAACTGTTTATATATGGGCTTAGAACTGTTTATATATGGGCTTAGAACTGTATAACATTATGTTATAGATAAGTACCATGCTTGACTTTTATACATTATAGCACAGATTGGCTTATACGAGGTAGATTGATCTTGATCCAGTTACAGAGTTTTTGTGCACTGGCCAAGCTCTGCCTAAGTTTAATTTCTCAGTTTATGTGAGAGTACTTTAACCATCTGCTGCTGATGAATTGATTAGGCATAGATTTGAGTAACTGTGAGACTAATGTGGATGATGATTCCTTTTCAATGGCTAGGATTAAAGATCAGGGATTGAAATGCAGTGTTGCTAGAAGTGAACATTTTGGAGGGCGCAGAAGAATGATGGTCAACCAGCATTTGATGATGTTCGTCCGTCGTGATCGACGATGACCAAAAACTCAACCATAATAATAATAACAATAAATAATAAAGATAATAAAACCAGCATAGGACCGGTACTGTCAGCAGAAGTGTAATGGCAGATAAACTCAAGGAGAGATCAGAGCAACTATGGACGTGTCCAGTTTGCAGTGATGATGACACGACGACTAACTAACTAACTTGTGTAACTGTGGACAAAGGTGTTCAAATTCGTTCAGTGTTCATGTGTCACCATAAACAGAACTATATTATTGGCTTGTCACCAATGTTCCTTCTAATTT
Organism: Meghimatium bilineatum; assembly: GCA_034231615.1. Taxonomy (NCBI): domain Eukaryota; kingdom Metazoa; phylum Mollusca; class Gastropoda; order Stylommatophora; family Philomycidae; genus Meghimatium; species Meghimatium bilineatum. The sequence goes on along the minus strand of CM067304.1, from coordinate 7,933,713 downwards.
TATTCCTGTGTGTACAGAATATCTGATTTTTCAGTCTGGGAGAAGAGACAGGTCAAATGGCATATTTTGCGGTCAATCTATAAACTATGACACAGTAGATTTCTGTCTACGGACTATGCCCTGTTAACTAGTAGGAATTTGAGAAGAAGCACAGAAGAATAAGAACACAACAATGCCAAATTCAATTTATATGTCCACAATAGAATGTATGTATTGGTTGTATTTTTACAGAATATTGTCATTGATGCTTGTGTACTGGACACAGAGTCAGGCTTGTTACAGCAGGTAAGCACATTAGTGTACTGGACACAGTCAGGCTTGTTACAGCAGGTAAGCACATTAGTGTACTGGACACAGAGTCAGGCTTGTTACAGCAGGTAAGCACATTAGTGTACTGGACACAGAGTCAGGCTTGTTACAGCAGGTAAGCACATTAGTGTACTGGACACAGTCAGGCTTGTTACAGCAGGTAAACAAATTTGTGTACTGGACAGAGAGTCATTATTATTATAACAGGTAAACAAATTTGTGTACTGGACAGAGTGATAGACTTGTCACAGCAGGTAAACAAATTTGTGTACTGGGCAGAGTGACTGACTTGTTACAGCAGGTAAACAAATTTGTGTACTGGGCAGAGTGACTGACTTGTTACAGCAGGTAAACAAATTTGTGTACTGGACAGAGTGACTGACTTGTTACAGCAGGTAAACAAATTTGTGTACTGGACAGAGAGTCAGTATTATTATAACAGGTAAACAAATTTGTGTACTGGGCAGAGTGACTGACTTGTTACAGCAGGTAAACAAATTTGTGTACTGGACAGAGCGATAGACTTGTCACAGCAGGTAAGAAAATTTTGCAAACTAGTTCTGTATCTTTATTATATATGTGCTAATGTGTTCAGGGGCTCTAATAATAATAAAAATAATATGTACGGGTGTCACACTGGAGACATCACAAAAAGCTTCTCAAACATCTCTAATATCTGCCATTCTGAGGTGTGTAGAAATACAAATCATGCCAGATTCATTTCTTGATATTTTCAATCCAGGATTTTCATTGTCTGCCTCTTTGTACGTTAATGTTCATATTGTACTTCTGACATGCTAATAGCAATGCATTGATGTGATTTTGCAAATTTTCCTTATTTTTGTATATTAGACTTTGATCATCTGCAAATAATAGTTTGTTAATTTCATTATTAAGTTTCTCATCAGGTTTATTTGCAATGTTTTTCTCTTTGTTGCTGTGCGCTTCTTTTATTATTCTGTCCATGTATATGTTGAAAAGTAGGGGTGAAAGCACACATCCCTGTCTTACTCCAGATCTTGTTTTGAAAGGTTCAGTCATTCCATCTATTGTTCGTACTGAGCTTTGGCATTTTTGATATATTGTTTTTATATTATCTTACAGCTGTCCTCTGATGTTATAAATTTCTAACGTTTCAAATAGTGGTTGGTCTGATCTGCCACTGGTCAGATAATCTGCATGAGAGATACTTATTTATTGTTGACAAAGTTTGAAACGTCGCGCATTATTTGTTTCAGGCTTGTGACATTACGTCTGGAATTTACTTGAAGATTCCGCAAGCCCAAGGTCTCCTGCAGTATCTAACGGTAAAGTGTTGCTTTTTGATTGTCAGTATATTTTGTACGATAATTACCATTATTTGTGATTGTTGTTGTGACTTTAGAATAGGGGTCTACATCTAGAACATAGATTATCAGTATTGTTTACCTTACATACATGTCATAAGATGCGACTAAGGAGGTTATAAGGTGAAGTTGGCTGTCCAATCCAATATAGAGTAAAAGTGACATAGAATCCATGCTGAAATCGGATGTGTCAGGTCGTAAGGTGCAGATATTAATGTAGAACTGTAAACCATGCTACAACACATTCCGTTTTCCAGACTGTATCCTGCTAATTTTCAGGAATTTGAGGATGAACACAGAAGAAGAAGAATTTATGACTTTATTTTTGATGTGATGTTTGTTATTATGTTTTGATGTGATAATTGTTATTATGTTTTGATGTGATGATTGTCATTATATTTGATGTGATGATTGATGATTGTCATTATTGTGATCAGATGATTGTCAGTGCTTTGATGAAATGAGATCATCATTCATTCTTCTAGTGTTGACGCCTCATGATCATCTTTCTCTACAGGCAAAGCATAAAACAGGGTAATGAAGTTTTGCTAATAACACGAAACAAACATAGGCACACACACACACATCTACATTTTGATTGAAAGGCTTTTTTTTCAAGGATAACATACATGTATACATAAAAAAACGGCAAGTAGTGATGACACAACTTGCATTTTAGCGAAATGGCCGGAAGGACGAAACAAACATAGGCACACACACACACACACATCGACGTTTCAACTGAAAGGCCTTTATCAAGGATAACATACACAAATACATCAAAAACATCATACACGTATACATTATCCTTGATAAAGGCCTTTCGGTCGAAACATCGATTTGTGTTCGTGCCTATGTTTGTTTCGTATTATTAGCAAAACTTCATTTCCAAGTTTCACACTTCACTTATTGGATTTCAGTTTTGCGCAGTGAGTACATATTTTCCATCTTTCTCTACAGTGGGTATTCCTACCGGACCCAAGTACTAGATCTAAAATGACCCTTCCATCCCGTGTACAAGTGGACTATCGAGCTGCTTGCTTCTGCCACAGAAACCTTATTGATATTGGCTATGTCTGCTCGGTCTGTCTATCAAGTAAGTTTTTAGTCTATGTCTGCTCTGTCTGTCTATCAAGTAAGTTTTGTGACTGTGTCTGCTGTCTGTCTATCAAGTAAGTTTTGTGGCTGTGTCTGCTCAGTCTGTCTATCAAGTAAGTTTTGTGGCTGTGTCTGCTCTGTCTGTCTATCAAGTAAGTTAAGTAAGTTGTGTGGCTGTGTCTGATCTGTCTGTCTATCAAGTAAGTTTTGTGGCCATATCTGCTCGGTCTGTCTATCAAGTAAGTTTTGTGGCTGTGTCTGCTCCGTCTGTCTATCAAGTAAGTTTTGTGACTGTGTCTGCTCGGTCTGTCTATTAAGTAAGTTTTGTGGCTGTGTCTGCTCGGTCAGTCTATCAAGTAAGTTTTGTGGCTGTGTCTGCTCCGTCTGTCTATCAAGTAAGTTTTGTGACTGTGTCTGTTCGGTCTGTCTATTAAGTAAGTTTTGTGACTACCCTTGGTGTGTCTGCTCAGTCTGTCTATCAAGTAAGTTTTGTGACTGTGTCTGCTCGGTCTGTCTATCAAGTAAGTTTTGTGACTATGTCTGCTCGGTCTGTCTATCAAGTAAGTTTTGTGACTATGTCTGCTCAGTCTGTCTGTCAAGTAAGTTTTGTGGCTAAGTCTGCTCAGTCTGTCTATCAAGTAAGTTTTGTGGCTAAGTCTGCTCAGTCTGTCTATCAAGTAAGTTTTGTGGCTAAGTCTGCTCAGTCTGTCTATCAAGTAAGTTTTGTGACTATGTTCTGTGTCATATTTTATGTTAAAATTAAGTTGGTTGCATACTCTTCTTCTTCAGTGCTCATTCACAAGCTCCTTCAGAGCAGTATGGTGTAGTCTAGAGAACGGAGTGTGTTGTGTCATGGTTTACAGCGTAACTGTGATATCTGCACCTTTTGGCCTGCCATATTTGACTTTGACCCTCCACTGGATGTCACAGCCAAATCTGCTCCAAAACCTCTTTAGTCGTCACTTACGATATTCATGGCATCAGTATTGCTATTCTTTGCTCCCCCTTTGAGCCTAAATAACACACAAACGATTCCATATTTCCAAGTTACAGGATCCATGTGATCCATGTGGTATAGGTTTAGCTAAACAGGTTCGCGCTTCTTTCAGGACAGTCGATCAGTGAATTCAGCATCACCATGTGTTGTCAGGATCCAAAAGGGGAGTTCATTCATTTCCCGTTAGCGATGAAGTTAGCTCATAAGGCAGAGGCCAGATCTCTCCAATTTTGTCTGTTCAAAGCTATTCTGTGTAGTTCTTGAATAGTATGAAATTGTCTGTTTTAATTTCTCTAAGTATTGTTCTTCTGAGTGTTTCCTTTGGTCTAGCCCTGGTTGCCTGTTGGTATCCATGTAAGACATTGGTGGTGTATTCTGTTATTGTCTGAGTGTAGGACATGTACGAAGTAGGACCAACTGCGTTTTCTAATAACATCTGTGATTTTGTTTTGATGTGTCTCTTCTCTGATTTTATCGTTCTATTTGAATTCGCTCCAGTATGTGTTAGTTATCCTACGAAGACATTTGTTTTCGAAACTCAATAGTTTCTTTTCTGAAGATAAATAACTTTTCCAGCTCTCACATCCATATGTCAGCCTTGGAATGACAATAACTTTTCCAGCTCTCACATCCGTATGTCAACCTTGGAATGACAATAACTTTTCCAGCTCTCACATCCATATGTCAGCCTTGGAATGACGCATTCCAGTGGATTAAGATTAACAAAAGGGGACTAATGAATAGACAATACTGTTTACCTGACATACATGATGTAAGAGGTGAGTAAGGAGGTTTTGGGGTGGAATTGGCTGTTCCATCCCATATAGGGTCAAAGTGACTAAGAAGCCATGCTGAAGATGGATGTATTAGGCTGAAAGGCATAGATACCAAAGCTAAGAAGAAAAAAAGTATTTGCTGTAACCCATGACACAATAAATTTTGGACTACATCTCGCTAATTTGCAGGAGTTTGAGAATGAACACTGAAGAAGAAGAAGAAGACCTCAGAGTGTACAGTAGCAGTGTGACCTACTATGACCTAGACCTCAGAGTGTACAGTAGCAGTGTGACCTACTATGACCTAGACCTCAGAGTGTACAGTAGCAGTGTGACCTACTATGATCTAGACCTCAGAGTGTACAGTAGCAGTGTGACCTACTATGATCTAGACCTCAGAGTGTACAGTAGCAGTGTGACCTACTATGATCTAGACCTCAGAGTGTACAGTAGCAGTGTGACCTACTATGATCTAGACCTCAGTGTGTACAGTAGCAGTGTGACCTTTTATGATCTAGACCTCAGTGTGTACAGTAGCAGTGTGACCTAGTGCTTACCGTGTACAGTAGCAGTATGACCTACACAAAAAAACTCAGGATCTTTGCTACAAATTTGAAGACATTAAAAATCTATGGCTCAAAGCATGAAAAATGAAAAACAAAAAACACAGCTGTATAAGACTACAGACATTTGAAGATAGTGCTTAAGAACATGATGATGTTGAAATAATCCCTTTAGCTGTGAGCAGGTAGCTCTTGACACATGATGATGATGAAATAATCCCTTTAGCTGTGAGCAGGTAGCTCTTGACAACCCATAGACTTTTTAGCAAAAAAATAATTTAAAAAACAGGTTCTTCCCAGCTGTGTAATTGAGGTGACACCCAGAGTAATATGAGGTTGTCTCAAAGGTATGGTTGTGTAAGTGGGAGAGGGGTGTTTATTGGTGCAAGGTTAGTCCCCCAAAGGTAGGCATTCCAATGTGCCAGTATCCCAGCATTATCACGCCCTTCCGGAATCACAGAGCGTACTTCTGGGCCAACTATCTCATCATTCTTCAAACATTTCTGTAAGAAGTCCTATAGTCTTTTCCTACACATGCTCAGAGTGTTGTAGACAATTCCAGGCACGCATAGGACTCCACTAGTCAGAGTCAGGCACACCGCAGTTTCATCATCATCATCCCAGATTGATATGAACAACATACTAGAATGAATGCAGAACAGAATAAAGTCAGCCTCCCTGTACCTACCTGAGACTAATGGGAATTGAACCAGTCTGTTCTACGGCACCAAATCGCCTAGCAACAATTGCACACACGTTTTTCCGTACTTGACTAACCGCATCTCCAAAAAAAGATGCGATTTCATCAAGCCATTCAAATCGTGCACACAAAGTCACCCGAACGGACCAATCGAGACAAGGACTATTACAACAACAACAAACATCCCGTACAGGTATTGAAATATCCTCAGTAACAACAAACACATAACATAATATCCGTATTAGTTATACAAGGGCCGATAGCTCTTCTTGTAACATTGGTTCAATTCCCGTTAGTCTCAAGAATTTTTAAAATTGTCCTCTCGCTTCCTACTTAAATTTACCTGTACCTACCTGTAGTCTTTGTTGTAGTCAGTCAGGCACACCACAGATATCAACATCATCCAGTTTGAGATGAATGGTTGTTGTTGACTACGACCGATAAACAACATACTAGAATGAATGCAGAACAGAATAAAGTCAGCCTCCGTGTACCTACTTGTAGTCTCTGTTTTAGTCAGTCAGGTACACCGCAGACATCACCATCATCCCAGTTGACAAGAATGGTTATTGTCGAATAATGATGGACAAATACCATATTAGCATCCATGTATCTACTTGTAATCTCTGTTGCCTAATGTGTTCAATGTTTTTTTTCCACAGTTTACTGCACCTTCAGCCCAATCTGTTCAACTTGCCAGTAAGTAGCTCATAATTGTTGTTGGTTCTTGCATCAATGTTTGCCATATTTTATTCTTGTGCCTATTTTATTGTTTTAATTCTCAAACTCCCACTGGTTAGCAGGGTTTAGTCCAGAGAATGAAATGTGTTGTGCCATGTTTTGCAGCTTAGCTGCAATGTGTTCACCTTTCTGCATGATACATTCAACTTCAGTGTGGCTTTTGAATCATTTTGACAGTAAGATACAACAGCCAGATCTGTCCTAAAGATTCCTTACTTGCCTTTTGAGACATGCATGGCATGTAACTATTGTTATTCTTGACTCCCCTTCCAGCTAGAAGCATTGCATGCTTCTATTTGTTTACATCTATCTGACATACCTGTATTCTTCTTCTTTTTTGAATGGGCAGTTTTTTTATTGACTTGGGAGAAACCATGTTTATTGAACATGTTGCGAGATTTGTAGATGTGCAGAGATCATTGCAAGGTTTAAAGCTGTGTCCTTGCAAGGTTTGTAGATGTATCATTTTCATTGCAAGGTTTGAAGCTGTGTCCTTGCAAGGTTTGTAGATGTATCATTTTCATTGCAAGGTTTGAAGCTGTGTCCTTGCAAGGTTTGTAGATGTATCATTTTCATTGCAAGGTTTGAAGCTGTGTCCTTACAAGGTTTGAAGCTGTGTCTTTGCAAGGTTGTAGATGTATCATGTACATTGCAAGTTTTGAAGCTGTGTCATTGCAAGGTTTGTAGATGTATCATGTACATTGCAAGTTTTGAAGCTGTGTCATTGCAAGTTTTGTAGATGTATCATGTACATTGTAAGGTTTGTAGCTATGTCATTTCTAGGTTTGTAGATGTATCATTACTATTGAAAACTTTGTAGATTTTTCAGGAGTATGGCAAGGTTTGCATTTGTATCATTATACGGTTTGTATTATGTTCATTATACGATTTGTAGATGTGTCATGTTCATCACAAGGTTTGTAGATGTATCATTGCAAGGTTTGTAGATGTCATGTTCATCATGAGATTTGTTGATGTTTATGTTCATTACAAGGTTTGTAGATGTGTCATGTTCATCGCTAGGTTTGTAGATGTGTCATGTTCATCGCGAGGTTTGTAGATGTGTCATTTTCATCACGAGGTTTGTAGATGTGTCATTTTCATTGCGAGGTTTGTAGATGTGTCCAGTCTCCCCTACGATAAATTTTTCACTAAGGTGCACTCTGAAAAATGTCTGTTAAGACATGTAAACCAGCCAACATTAATCAATAAATACAAACAGTGGACTCTGAAAAAATGTGTTGAAAACATGTGATGGACTGGGCTCAGATGTTTTTGGTTAATATTGATTTAGTAATGTCTATAAGCAAAAATAGACAGACAGACATAGGGATAGATAGACAGACATAGAGATAGGCAGACAGACAAACAGGTAGGTAGGTAGGTAGACAGACAGACAATGATAAGATAAGCTAGATTAATAAGATAAGATAAGATATATAAGATAAGCTAGATATATAAGATCATAGATAAGATAAGATAGATAATATAGATATATCAGATAAGATATATAAGATAAGATATATCAGATAAGATATATAAGATAAGATATACAACATAAGATATATAAGATAGATAGATAAGATAAGCTAGATATATAAGATTAGATAAGATAATATAGATAGATATGATATATGAGATAGATAAGATAAGATACCGGGTATATAAGATACATGTATAAGATATATAAGATAAGATAAGATAAGATATATAAGATAAGATAGATTGACAGATAGAGAAGAAAGACAAACTTGTATTTGAAATATGTCTAATAGATGTAGAGGATCGACTTCATGAGACTTGAGTCACCTATATTTATTTCATTCCTCTCAATGATTTGGCTGTTGAACCACTTATTGTCCACTTTGCAAACAGGATGTCACGTTCAGGATTCAAACGTGCTGCCCCTTGAACACAAAGTGAATGGCTTAACCACTATGCCATGGAGATCCCCCTTGTATTTGAAGATTCCCTTATGAATACATTACCTGTTCTCATTCATACCCACAGGAGTTACAAATGGTCTGCTACTGTATTACACTTATGTGTTTTTTTTCCAAACTTTTATTTTTCTTTCTTTCAGAACAACTTTCAAGATTCTGGGACCACAGAAGCCACCAAAAAAGAAGAAGAGAACTTGAAAATGACAACATTGTTTTCATGTTTGTAAATTCTTTTTTTTTTGGTTTTTGTTATTTAAAAGTTTATCCTAGTAAATGTGATTTGAACATTTGAGAATTATTGTTTGTGTTCTTAACCATAATCACATCTGTACCAGGTGTACTTAACCATAATCACATCTGTACCAGGTGTACTTACTTAACAATCATCACATCTGTACCAGGTGTACTTACTTAACAATCATCACATCTGTACCAGGTGTACTTACTTAACAATCATCACATCTGTACCAGGTGTACTTAACCATAATCACATCTGTACCAGGTGTACTTAACAATCATCACATCTGTACCAGGTGTACTTACTTAACAATCATCACATCTGTACCAGGTGTACTTACTTAACAATCATCACATCTGTACCAGGTGTACTTACTTAACAATCATCACATCTGTACCAGGTGTACTTAACAATCATCACATCTGTACCAGGTGTACTTAACAATCATCACATCTGTACCAGGTGTACCAGACCAAAGATAGCAGAAAGAAGTCAGGATTATTTCCTCCATATCTTGTCTGTGTGTGAATTCTACCTCAATCATTTAGCTTCTCACGTTAAAACTCATGTCTCTTATCTCTCATTCCAATTTATACCACCTGTCTTCTCTTTCATTCCAATTTATACCATCTGTCTTCTCTTTCATTCCAATTTTCACCATCTGTCTTCACTTTGATTCCTATTTTTACCATCTGTCTTTGGTCTCATTCCATTTTTAAAAGTAGTAGGTGAGATAGGTTACTAGTAAGACCCTCTGACCTTCCTCATGGTGGTAGGACACTGGTAAGACCCTCTGACCTTCCTCATGGTGGTAGGACACTAGTAAGACCTGCAGAACTTCCTCATGGTGGTAGGACACTAGTAAGACCTGCAGAACTTCCTCATGGTGGTAGGACACTAGTAAGACCTGCAGAACTTCCTCATGGTGGTATGTCACTGGTAAGACCTGCAGACATTCCTCATGGTGGTAGGTCACTGGTAAGACCTGCAGACATTCCTCATGGTGGTATGTCACTGGTAAGACCTGCAGACATTCCTCATGGTGGTATGTCACTGGTAAGACTTGCAGAACTTCCTCATGGTGGTATGTCACTGGTAAGACCTGCAGACATTCCTCATGGTGGTAGGTCACTGGTAAGACCTGCAGACATTCCTCATGGTGGTATGTCACTGGTAAGACCTGCAGAACTTCCTCATGGTGGTATGTCACTGGTAAGACCTGCAGACATTCCTCATGGTGGTAGGTCACTGGTAAGACCTGCAGACATTCCTCATGGTGGTATGTCACTGGTAAGACCTGCAGAACTTCCTCATGGTGGTATGTCACTGGTAAGACCTGCAGACATTCCTCATGGTGGTAGGTCACTGGTAAGACCTGCAGACATTCCTCATGGTGGTAGGACACTGGTAAGACCTGCAGACATTCCTCATGGTGGTAAGACACTGGTAAGACCTGCAGAATGTCCTTATGGTGGTAGGACACTGGTAAGACCTGCAGAACTTCCTCATGGTGGTAGGACACTGGTAAGACCTGCAGACATTCCTCATGGTGGTAAGACACTGATAAGGCCCACAGACCTTCCTCATGCGAGAATTTACATAAAAAAGGCAGGATAGTTTCAAGAGCAGAGAATGAACTCTCTAGTAACCACAGAAAGCTTTACTTGACGCATCATTTGTATCAGTTAATCAATAAATCCTTCATTGTGATAGTAACTTGATAAATGAGACTTCAAGCTCAGCAAATCTTCTAATGTAGAGACATCGTCTGTGTCTAGTTTGTGATGTTTGATAACTTGGACTTCAATTTGTGATGTTTGATAACTTGGACTTCAATTTGTGATGTTTGATAATTGTCACTTCAAGCACGGCAAACCTTCTAATGTAGAGACATCATCTGTGTCAAACCTTCTAATATAGAGACATCATCTGTGTCTAGTTTGTGGTGTTTGATAACTTGGACTTCAAGCACGGCAAACCTTCTAATGTAGAGACATCATCTGTGTCAAACCTTCTAATGTAGAGACATCATCTGTGGCTGGTGAGTTACTACCTCATATTTTGAAACATCACATGACTTGCTGGTATGAGGCCTCTGACCCAAAAGAAAAGATTCCCTGCCGGATGCTCTGATCCCATTTCAATACATCGGAGTGTAGTCACTTATAGTTTCAGTACATTATATCTTATCAGGGCTCCTGTCTCAATACATCGGAGTGTAGTCACTTATAGTTTCAGTACGTTGTAGCTTATCAGGGCTCCTGTCTCAATACATCGGAGTGTAGTCACTTATAGTTTCAGTACGTTGTACCTTATCCGGGTGGCAGGTTAGTCTTTTGTTTAATAAAAAAAAAAGGTGCTGGGCAGGGGGATGGAGTTATCTCAAAGGTAATAAAACAATTTTTGTGTTTTCATTAGGTTCTTTACTTTTGGGGAAGCCATGTGGAGGAGGGGGAAGGTTAAACCTCCCCCTCCTAATCTGCAGACATGATTAAACCTCTTTGTATATGGCCATTGATACTATGTCAAACTACAGGGACAGATTAGCAGAAATAAAAGGGGGAATAAGTCAGACTGTGATTTCAGTACTTCAATAACAGGCTGTAAGAAAAATAGAGAGAAAAGGGGGAGGGGTGGGGTCAGATACGAAATAAGGGCTAGAGATATGATCTGTTGATGACCCAAGAAATTTATGCCGGGGGGGGGGGAATCATTTACAGGTGATCGCGTGGATGCCATTCCTAGATTAGCTGTCAGATCTTCATCATGACCCTCCAGACAAGTCCATAGATGCTCCCATCTCATTCAGTAAGCCCTCCAGACAAGTCCATAGATGCTCCCATCCCATATTCAGTAAGCCCTCCAGACAAGTCCATAGATGCTCCCATCCCATATTCAGTAAGCCCTCCAGACAAGTCCATAGATGCTCCCATCTCATTCAGTATGCCCTCCAGACAAGTCCATAGATGCTCCCATCTCATTCAGTATGCCCTCCAGACAAGTCCATAGATGCTCCCATCCCATATTCAGTAAGCCCTCCAGACAAGTCCATAGATGCTCCCATCCCATATTCAGTAAGCCCTCCAGACAAGTCCATAGATGCTCCCATCCCATATTCAGTAAGCCCTCCAGACAAGTCCATAGATGCTCCCATCCCATATTCAGTAAGCCCTCCAGACAAGTCCATAGATGCTCCCATCTCATTCAGTAAGCCCTCCAGACAAGTCCATAGATGCTCCCATCTCATTCAGTAAGCCCTCCAGACAAGTCCATAGATGCTCCCATCTCATTCAGTAAGCCCTCCAGACAAGTCCATAGATGCTCCCATATTCAGTAAGCCCTCCAGACAAGTCCATAGATGCTCCCATCTCATTCAGTATGCCCTCCAGACAAGTTCATAGATGCTCCCATCTCATTCAGTAAGCCCTCCAGACAAGTCCATAGATGCTCCCATCTCATTCAGTATGCCCTCCAGACAAGTTCATAGATGCTCCCATCTCATATTCAGTAAGCCCTCCAGACAAGTTCATAGATGCTCCCATCCCATATTCAGTATGCCCTCCAGACAAGTCCATAGATGCTCCCATCCCATATTCAGTAAGCCCTCCAGACATGTTCATAGATGCTCCCATCCCATATTCGGTAAGCCCTCCAGACAAGTCCATAGATGCTCCCATCCCATATTCAGTAAGCCCTCCAGACAAGTTCATAGATGCTCCCATCCCATATTCAGTATGCATTCCAGACAAGTCCATAGATGCTCCCATCCCATATTCAGTAAGCCCTCCAGACAAGTTCATAGATGCTCCCATCCCATATTCAGTAAGCCCTCCAGACAAGTCCATAGATGCTCCCATCCCATATTCAGTAAGCCCTCCAGACAAGTTCATAGATGCTCCCATCTCATATTCAGTAAGCCCTCCAGACAAGTTCATAGATGCTCCCATCTCATATTCAGTAAGCCCTCCAGACAAGTCCATAGATGCTCCCATCTCATATTCAGTAAGCCCTCCAGACAAGTTCATAGATGCTCCCATCTCATATTCAGTATGTCCTTCAGACAAGTTCATAGATGCTCCCATCTCATATTCAGTATGTCCTTCAGAATTTAGTAACTGATTTCTCCGGTTCTGTGTTGGCTGATAATTCTTCTTTTGATTGTTATAATATTTAATATACTTATTAAATCCAGCAAAGACACAGAAGAACAGGTCCTCAACATAAAAATATATGGAGAGAAACTGCAACAAGTAGAACATTATCAATATCTTGGACACATAGTTACAAATGATGGCAGATGTGAAACAGAAGATAAAAGGTTAATAGGAATTGCTAAAAGTACTTTCAGGGAAAGTATTTTGAAGAAAATATTAACATCTAAACAAATTACAAACAAACTAAAAATGAAAACTATAAAATGCTAAATGTATATTTTAATGTATGGCTCAGAAACATTGACACTAAACAAACAATTATAACAAACAATTATATAGAAGACAGAATTGATGCCTTTGAGATGTGGATACATAAAAGAATACGGAGAACATGGAAAGAGAAGAAAACAGAAAAAAATTATAAAAACACTGAATATGAAGAAAGAATTATTAAAAGAAATAAAGATCAAGCAAATAAAATATTTTGGACACATTAAAAGACATGGCACCTTGTTGAAGACCTTACTTGAGGGTAAAGTCAAAGGGAAGCGAGTAAAAATCAGGCAGAGATGTAAGTGGGAGAGTAACATCATAAGATGGACATGTTACAGTCTAACAGAGTGCATCACCAAAACAAGAGACAGGGGATATTTTAGTTATGTTGCAGCCAACCGTCGTCGACATTTGATGATGATGATGTATCGTAAATAATTGATTTTAAACATTGTCTGGATTTAATCATTTCCGTGAAGTTCCAAATTCCGTGTGATAATCTTGTAGGCCATAGATCTAAAAATATAAAATATAGAACCACCGAGAATGTATTATTATAGAAACAATCATAGGGCAGCAAATGAGATTTAAACCAGGTCCGTTCAGCTGGCAACTATTCGCCTAGCAACTTGAGTCAACACGTTTTCCGTATTCCATCCACCACACTGCATCCCTGAAAAGATGACATTTCAGTAAAGACTTTCATATTCTCAATAGAGTTATAGACCGGTCGATCGACACATAAATAACAATATTACATTTATGCACAGTTATGTAAATGAACCGAGAACTACAAACATTTAACATTAGTACGCGCTATTAAGCCTCAGTACTATAAGAACCAGTAAGGCATACTTGAAACATAAAAAATATGGTTGCTTCATATGTGATATGCGTAAATTGATATTTATGAATTATAATAGGTCGCATTATAATAGACCTATAGTTAGTTAGTCGTCGGATCCTCATCACTGCAAACTGGACACGTTCATCATTACACTTCTGCTGAGAGTACCAGTTCAATTCTGATTGACCATCATTCTTTTGCGCCCTCCAGAATGTTCGCTTCTAGCAATGCCGCATTTTAAACCTTGATCTTTAATCATGGCCATTGAAAAGGAATCATCATCTACACTAGTCTCATTCTCGTGTGCTATATCTTATAAGGAGTTCAAAACGTCAGCTTAGTTCCATTGCCCCCATCGCCCTGTGTCTCAATCGCGCATGGCGCCAGTTGATCTGCTTTTTCCATTGTCTCGAACACCCACATGTACCGGCACGAAAACATATAAAACGACTTTCAGCCTCGCCTTTTTCAAGACCTGAATCCACTGTTCGTGAACGAGACCCACTTGTACCTTCCAAATCATACGCATAGTCACTGAAGATGCAGACCTGAGTTACCTTCTGTGTACCTACTCACTCAAATGTTCTGGTCACAGCCATAGTCATGCTACTCGTAGTCACAGCAAATGCCCCACTTTCTTCCCTGATCGTTTTACCTACGCAGTGAGCCGTGAAGGCACACACACTGCAAACATGTCTAATCATAGATCCATCAGTGTATATAATCACATCTCCCTCTTTAGCATTCTCACTGACCAAAGCATGCACTTCTTTCTCCACAGATGTGGGTCACCATTCTCTGCATTCCCCGCTAAGTTTTATTATACAGATCATTCGAGGATTTATTATTCTAGATAAAAAAAGTAAGGCCTGAAACTAGATTTGAACCCATAAACTAGTAACTAGCCCATATTCATAGTAGCGTGAAAATATACACGTTGCCAGTTTTGACTAAAGTGGTATATTTTTTTTTAATGAGGTGTGGTCGTGTACGGAATATGTGATGACTCGAGTCGCGATGCGAATTGTACCAACTGCACGGACCAGGTTCAAGTCACATTTGCTGCCTGTATATCTAAAAAGCAGTTATTTAACGGCCGCCTCACTTTGAAAATTGTGTAGGCCCCTATAACCAAATTGCCTTTATCTGAAACAGCTGCAGTGTTTACCCTACTGAAATCTTTCTCTGCTAACTCACGTTCCTACTTTAGCAATTGAAACATCTGCGCGTACAAAAAAATAATACTGATTGATTTCTTCATTTTTTCTATACATGACCGAGTTACTAGTAGGTGATCAAATGGCGCCAGGTGTTTGGTATAATAGCTAAGCGTTTTACGAAGGGCGTGCAAAGTGGGTGATACAATGGCGCCAGGTGTTTTGGATAATTGCTCGTCTTAGGTTGATAGATTCGTGCTTGGGCCAGAGGCAGTAATCCCCCATTGAACAAACTTGCCATGCGTAGGTTATGACGCGAGGGTGACTAACTAAATTCTCATCTGTGCAGAATCGAAGGTCCATTCCACGACCGTCTAAAGTAAAACCTGTTATCTAGAATTGTCACGTGTCTAGAATGGGGTCCTAACTAAATCAGTTAAAAAGTCTTTACTAGAGACGTTAGGAGTGAGGATAGACGTGACTTAGGAGTGAGGATAGACGTGACTTAGGAGTGAGGATAGACGTGACTTAGGAGTGAGGATAGACGTGACTTAGGCGTGAGATAGACGTGACTTAGGAGTGAGGATAGACGTGACTTAGGAGTGAGGATAGACGTGACTTAGGAGTGAGGATAGACGTGACTTAGGAGTGAGGATAGACGTGACTTAGGCGTGACGCTAGACGTGACTTAGGCGTGAGGATAGACGTGACTTAGGAGTGAGGATAGACGTGACTTAGGCGTGAGATAGACGTGACTTAGGAGTGAGGATAGACGTGACTTAGGAGTGAGGATAGACGTGACTTAGGCGTGACGCTAGACGTGACTTAGGCGTGAGGATAGACGTGACTTAGGAGTGAGGATAGACGTGACTTAGGAGCGAGGATAGACGTGACTCCTAGAGAACACATAGCAAAGATTTCAAAAACAGCAGTGAATCAATATAGAACCGGAACCATTAGCCGTTATACCTGAGAGATTTACTGAAGCGAAGATCTGAGCTCCTTTGGATATGTCCGGTGTGCAAAGATGATAATTGACATACCCATCGACCCAGCTGTAAATGAATAACACTGACGCATGGGTTGGGGGAGGGGATAAACACAGCAAGGAAGGGAACTGACCCACCCCATCTAATAGTTGCTGCGGCTTAGAACATATAACATATAGCAAATAATACTTATAACATATGACAAATAGCAAATAATACTTAGAACATATAACAAATAGCAAATAATACTTAGAACATATAACAAGTACACGAATAGTTATCGTCATTCCTGACGGCAGGTGGCTGTTATGGGATCTACCTTTATCTTTTATTCATCATTATCATCAAGTGCTGTCTCCGCAACGAAAGTTGGCTGCAACAGACCTCCAACATCCCCTGTCCTCTTGCCTTGGTCGTGCATTCTGCTAGACTGTAACCTGTCCATCTCGTGATGTTATTGTCCCACTTGTATCTCTGTCTACCTCTTGCCCGCCTCCCCTCGACTTTACCCTCAAGTAAGGTCTTCAACAGGATGTCATGTCTTTTAATGTGTCCAAAATATTTTATTTGCTTAATCTTTATTTCTCTTAATAATTCTTTCTTCATATTAAGTGTTTTTGTTTTCTTCTCTTCACTTGATGTTCGCCCGATTCTTCTATATATCCTCACATCAAAGGCATCAATTCTGTCTTCGAATTATGTTTTAATGTCCATGTTTCTGAGCTATACATTAATATAGAATGTATATAACATTTTATAATTCTTAATATTAGTTTATTTGTAATTTGCGTAGATGTCAATATTTTTCTCATGTCATTGAAAGTACTTTCATTAATCATTTATTAATACTTTGACCAGCCAATGAAAAACACAGCTATAGTCATATTGGCCTGACGTAGTGACGTAAAATTGTTAGCACTCAGGCCACCTTTCGCACGTGTGAAACTCTCCACGGGTAATACAGATAGCCTATGTTAGAACAGGTATGAGCGCTGTGTCATTACGAGAGGCAACACAATCTTTTCACATGATTTTCATTGGTCATTTTCCATATTAAAACACACCTACTATTTATGTAACAGGACACACAAAAAGAATTGTTTACATCAATCTTATTTTGATAGTTTGTTTATACGAAGGGCATCCATGAGACGATACCGTTATTAGATACTACAGACATCTAGCAGGCTGGTTTTCCGGTATTTTGATTATTTCTGTGAGTTTCATTGGTCGGCCTTGGCTATTTTTGGCGGGCGACGCAATGTATATAAATAGTAACCAACGGACACAAAGCATTAATCAAAAAACGTAACGAATGAAGTCTTAACGTAACGAATGAAGTCTTAACGTAACGAATGAAGTCTTGACGTAATGAATGAAGTCTTGACGTAATGAATGAAGTCTTGTTTACTTTCTGCAGTTAGCTCTTCTATACTGTGATGGTCATGCATGAGAGAAAGAACAAGGTAGTATCTTCAATTCGAGAGTTCTAAAACTCTAAATGAAGGTTACACGTGTAAACGAGAAATAAATGTAGGCCCTTAAATATTAGAGTATAAAATATTTGAGAAATAAATGTAGGCCCTTAAATATTAGAGTACAAAATATTTGAGAAATAAATGTAGGCCCTATAAAATGCTAAATGTATATTTTAATGTATGGCTCAGAAACATTGACACTAAACAAACAATTATAACAAACAATTATATAGAAGACAGAATTGATGCCTTTGAGATGTGGATACATAAAAGAATACGGAGAACATGGAAAGAGAAGAAAACAGAAAAAAATTATAAAAACACTGAATATGAAGAAAGAATTATTAAAAGAAATAAAGATCAAGCAAATAAAATATTTTGGACACATTAAAAGACATGGCACCTTGTTGAAGACCTTACTTGAGGGTAAAGTCAAAGGGAAGCGAGTAAAAATCAGGCAGAGATGTAAGTGGGAGAGTAACATCATAAGATGGACATGTTACAGTCTAACAGAGTGCATCACCAAAACAAGAGACAGGGGATATTTTAGTTATGTTGCAGCCAACCGTCGTCGACATTTGATGATGATGATGTATCGTAAATAATTGATTTTAAACATTGTCTGGATTTAATCATTTCCGTGAAGTTCCAAATTCCGTGTGATAATCTTGTAGGCCATAGATCTAAAAATATAAAATATAGAACCACCGAGAATGTATTATTATAGAAACAATCATAGGGCAGCAAATGAGATTTAAACCAGGTCCGTTCAGCTGGCAACTATTCGCCTAGCAACTTGAGTCAACACGTTTTCCGTATTCCATCCACCACACTGCATCCCTGAAAAGATGACATTTCAGTAAAGACTTTCATATTCTCAATAGAGTTATAGACCGGTCGATCGACACATAAATAACAATATTACATTTATGCACAGTTATGTAAATGAACCGAGAACTACAAACATTTAACATTAGTACGCGCTATTAAGCCTCAGTACTATAAGAACCAGTAAGGCATACTTGAAACATAAAAAATATGGTTGCTTCATATGTGATATGCGTAAATTGATATTTATGAATTATAATAGGTCGCATTATAATAGACCTATAGTTAGTTAGTCGTCGGATCCTCATCACTGCAAACTGGACACGTTCATCATTACACTTCTGCTGAGAGTACCAGTTCAATTCTGATTGACCATCATTCTTTTGCGCCCTCCAGAATGTTCGCTTCTAGCAATGCCGCATTTTAAACCTTGATCTTTAATCATGGCCATTGAAAAGGAATCATCATCTACACTAGTCTCATTCTCGTGTGCTATATCTTATAAGGAGTTCAAAACGTCAGCTTAGTTCCATTGCCCCCATCGCCCTGTGTCTCAATCGCGCATGGCGCCAGTTGATCTGCTTTTTCCATTGTCTCGAACACCCACATGTACCGGCACGAAAACATATAAAACGACTTTCAGCCTCGCCTTTTTCAAGACCTGAATCCACTGTTCGTGAACGAGACCCACTTGTACCTTCCAAATCATACGCATAGTCACTGAAGATGCAGACCTGAGTTACCTTCTGTGTACCTACTCACTCAAATGTTCTGGTCACAGCCATAGTCATGCTACTCGTAGTCACAGCAAATGCCCCACTTTCTTCCCTGATCGTTTTACCTACGCAGTGAGCCGTGAAGGCACACACACTGCAAACATGTCTAATCATAGATCCATCAGTGTATATAATCACATCTCCCTCTTTAGCATTCTCACTGACCAAAGCATGCACTTCTTTCTCCACAGATGTGGGTCACCATTCTCTGCATTCCCCGCTAAGTTTTATTATAGAGATCATTCGAGGATTTATTATTCTAGATAAAAAAAGTAAGGCCTGAAACTAGATTTGAACCCATAAACTAGTAACTAGCCCATATTCATAGTAGCGTGAAAATATACACGTTGCCAGTTTTGACTAAAGTGGTATATTTTTTTTTAATGAGGTGTGGTCGTGTACGGAATATGTGATGACTCGAGTCGCGATGCGAATTGTACCAACTGCACGGACCAGGTTCAAGTCACATTTGCTGCCTGTATATCTAAAAAGCAGTTATTTAACGGCCGCCTCACTTTGAAAATTGTGTAGGCCCCTATAACCAAATTGCCTTTATCTGAAACAGCTGCAGTGTTTACCCTACTGAAATCTTTCTCTGCTAACTCACGTTCCTACTTTAGCAATTGAAACATCTGCGCGTACAAAAAAATAATACTGATTGATTTCTTCATTTTTTCTATACATGACCGAGTTACTAGTAGGTGATCAAATGGCGCCAGGTGTTTGGTATAATAGCTAAGCGTTTTACGAAGGGCGTGCAAAGTGGGTGATACAATGGCGCCAGGTGTTTTGGATAATTGCTCGTCTTAGGTTGATAGATTCGTGCTTGGGCCAGAGGCAGTAATCCCCCATTGAACAAACTTGCCATGCGTAGGTTATGACGCGAGGGTGACTAACTAAATTCTCATCTGTGCAGAATCGAAGGTCCATTCCACGACCGTCTAAAGTAAAACCTGTTATCTAGAATTGTCACGTGTCTAGAATGGGGTCCTAACTAAATCAGTTAAAAAGTCTTTACTAGAGACGTTAGGAGTGAGGATAGACGTGACTTAGGAGTGAGGATAGACGTGACTTAGGAGTGAGGATAGACGTGACTTAGGAGTGAGGATAGACGTGACTTAGGCGTGAGATAGACGTGACTTAGGAGTGAGGATAGACGTGACTTAGGAGTGAGGATAGACGTGACTTAGGAGTGAGGATAGACGTGACTTAGGAGTGAGGATAGACGTGACTTAGGCGTGACGCTAGACGTGACTTAGGCGTGAGGATAGACGTGACTTAGGAGTGAGGATAGACGTGACTTAGGCGTGAGATAGACGTGACTTAGGAGTGAGGATAGACGTGACTTAGGAGTGAGGATAGACGTGACTTAGGCGTGACGCTAGACGTGACTTAGGCGTGAGGATAGACGTGACTTAGGAGTGAGGATAGACGTGACTTAGGAGCGAGGATAGACGTGACTCCTAGAGAACACATAGCAAAGATTTCAAAAACAGCAGTGAATCAATATAGAACCGGAACCATTAGCCGTTATACCTGAGAGATTTACTGAAGCGAAGATCTGAGCTCCTTTGGATATGTCCGGTGTGCAAAGATGATAATTGACATACCCATCGACCCAGCTGTAAATGAATAACACTGACGCATGGGTTGGGGGAGGGGATAAACACAGCAAGGAAGGGAACTGACCCACCCCATCTAATAGTTGCTGCGGCTTAGAACATATAACATATAGCAAATAATACTTATAACATATGACAAATAGCAAATAATACTTAGAACATATAACAAATAGCAAATAATACTTAGAACATATAACAAGTACACGAATAGTTATCGTCATTCCTGACGGCAGGTGGCTGTTATGGGATCTACCTTTATCTTTTATTCATCATTATCATCAAGTGCTGTCTCCGCAACGAAAGTTGGCTGCAACAGACCTCCAACATCCCCTGTCCTCTTGCCTTGGTCGTGCATTCTGCTAGACTGTAACCTGTCCATCTCGTGATGTTATTGTCCCACTTGTATCTCTGTCTACCTCTTGCCCGCCTCCCCTCGACTTTACCCTCAAGTAAGGTCTTCAACAGGATGTCATGTCTTTTAATGTGTCCAAAATATTTTATTTGCTTAATCTTTATTTCTCTTAATAATTCTTTCTTCATATTAAGTGTTTTTGTTTTCTTCTCTTCACTTGATGTTCGCCCGATTCTTCTATATATCCTCACATCAAAGGCATCAATTCTGTCTTCGAATTATGTTTTAATGTCCATGTTTCTGAGCTATACATTAATATAGAATGTATATAACATTTTATAATTCTTAATATTAGTTTATTTGTAATTTGCGTAGATGTCAATATTTTTCTCATGTCATTGAAAGTACTTTCATTAATCATTTATTAATACTTTGACCAGCCAATGAAAAACACAGCTATAGTCATATTGGCCTGACGTAGTGACGTAAAATTGTTAGCACTCAGGCCACCTTTCGCACGTGTGAAACTCTCCACGGGTAATACAGATAGCCTATGTTAGAACAGGTATGAGCGCTGTGTCATTACGAGAGGCAACACAATCTTTTCACATGATTTTCATTGGTCATTTTCCATATTAAAACACACCTACTATTTATGTAACAGGACACACAAAAAGAATTGTTTACATCAATCTTATTTTGATAGTTTGTTTATACGAAGGGCATCCATGAGACGATACCGTTATTAGATACTACAGACATCTAGCAGGCTGGTTTTCCGGTATTTTGATTATTTCTGTGAGTTTCATTGGTCGGCCTTGGCTATTTTTGGCGGGCGACGCAATGTATATAAATAGTAACCAACGGACACAAAGCATTAATCAAAAAACGTAACGAATGAAGTCTTAACGTAACGAATGAAGTCTTAACGTAACGAATGAAGTCTTGACGTAATGAATGAAGTCTTGACGTAATGAATGAAGTCTTGTTTACTTTCTGCAGTTAGCTCTTCTATACTGTGATGGTCATGCATGAGAGAAAGAACAAGGTAGTATCTTCAATTCGAGAGTTCTAAAACTCTAAATGAAGGTTACACGTGTAAACGAGAAATAAATGTAGGCCCTTAAATATTAGAGTATAAAATATTTGAGAAATAAATGTAGGCCCTTAAATATTAGAGTACAAAATATTTGAGAAATAAATGTAGGCCCTTAAATATTAGAGTACAAAATATTTGAGAAATAAATGTAGGCCCTTAAATATTAGAGTACAAAATATTTCAGAAATAAATGTAGGCCCTTAAATATTAGAGTACAAAATATTTGAGAAATAAATGAACGTCAATGTGGAAAAAAACATGCTAACATTTTAAGGATATCATTCGCCATTGTGTTGCAATGACTCGAAATGGGAGAAATGAATAGCAACACTGTTTACCATGTATGTTGTAAGTGATGACTGATGAGGTTATGGGATGGAGTTGACTGCTCTATGCTATATAGGGTCAAAGTGAGCCAGAGATCATGTTGAAGTCTGATGTGCTAGGTCAAAAGGCCCAGATATTGCAGTAAACCTGTAAACCATGACACAACGTATTCCGTTCGGACTATATCCTGCTAATCTGCAGGAGTTTGAGAAAGAACAAAGAAGAATGGCAGCATTTATAAACTTAGACCATCTCACGAGTGGTCTACGCGATGAGAGACCTTAAACAGGGTTACTTTTATCAGGAAAAAAAAGACATGCCTTATTTGTTTGGAATCACTGTTTTGAGACAGTGCTAACAGGCTGGACTGGAAGAGATAGAAATAGAACAAGGTGATAAAATATTGGCAAAACTCGGAACAGGATAATGAAGCCATGCTAGTCACTGAAACACACATAATAACACACACAAATTGACGTTTCGATCAAAAAACCTTTATCAAGACAACATACACAAAAGAGCAAATGACGATCAATACTGGTAAATATTGATACAATATTGATAAAATATTAGACTATAACTATGTGGTAGGGCCTTATGTACAAATTATATATGGTACCGGGGGAGGGGGGCTAACGACTCCTGCGTGGTGTGTCTACATGTGGCCCATAGTGGAAAAGCTCTACAGAGGTCAGCTGCGAATAAGCAAAAAAGGAAATAAGCAGCCGCTGACCAAACGGTGTTACTGACTACAAAGAGGGAGCGGAATATCAGGTGGCGCTGATATCCCACTGAAATACCGTATGTGTCCAGTGATATGCAGCAACAAGCGAGTATAAGCCGCTATAAGCTCAGTTTAATGGAATAGGGTTACTGACACCACACCAGGAACACGCGAATAGAGAGGGGAGGGAGATATAGGGTTAGGAGGGAAACACTTGGGTAGGAAAGGCTCATAAGTTCGGTAAGACAGCTTCCCTAAGAGAGAGAATTCTAAATACAAACAACTACTGCCTTGTAGGTGTCTTCGGGAGATGCAAAGGCTATGGGAGACATCCCAGACATAAACACACAACCAAGCCTGCCGATGACGGAGTGTGCTAGCCAGCGAGCGATGCTGTTAAAGTGGCTACTATAGTCTTGCGTCCATCAATATTGTTCTGATCTGATTGTTGGAGGTATCTGCTGAAGAAAGCGCTGCCCTTTTGCGCATCTGTGGTTAGTATAAGCCCTGACTCGTCCTTCAAGCACATGTTTACTTTTGTGTCAGTTTTTCGATTCATTGCCTTGTGTAATTTCCAAAATGTGTATAGGACACTGTCAACTGCCACATCTTGTGCGAAATTATCCCAGCGTTATTTCTTGGCTTCCTTTACGATTTGTTTAAAGGCTTCAGTGGTCTTCTTCATAGTAATCTCTGTCTCTTTTCTGCTTTCCTTGATGACCTGTGTCTGTTGTCTATTATGTTGTCACTCCCTGACACGTTGCTTCTCTTTACCCATGCAAACTCTATCTCTTCAGTCCACCATGGAGGTTGTCGTATGTTTGGTCTCACTGTATTTCTTTTCCCTGCCAGTTGTCGCAACTTGCTCAAGATCGACTCTTCGTTGCTCTTATATCTAAAGGCATGTTGTCTGTGTTGTTTATACAGTTATGCCCTTTTGTGATTGTCACCGCGCATGGTAGGTGGTCACTACCATGGTAAGCCAGTGCCGTCCACGTCGTTTCCACATTCACCATGACACGACACCAGTGCAAGGTCAAGGTTTGAATCTGAGTCTGTCTCTTTGGTAGCTAACCTGGTATTCTTGTCAGGTATAACCTGTCATATTCTATTGCTCCTTGTTTCTGTGGTGACGCTATAAATGTTGATTTTAGAGTCATCAGGTAAATAACCACTGTTATAAACATCATTAAATAATTTTGTTATTATTTTTATTCCGGTGTCTTCCAGCGCCTCTAATTCTTCCACGGAAATATGACCAGGTCCTCTTTGCTTTCCCTTTTCTCCTATGTTTTATGTCATCTATAAATTCCTCTTCTAGTATTGGCGGTACCTCACATTTTATTATATTTTATATTAGTTCTGGTCTTCTTTCTTCATAAAGTTCTTCTATGTATTCTGTCCATCTCTTTACAATGTCTTCTTTCTTCGAGAGCATTGTGTCATTTTTAGATTTCAGGCATCCAGTGTTATATTTTGTTTTTCTACCAGTAAGTTCGATATTAATTTTATGTATGGTTTTTTGTGTCTTTATTATAAGATGTTTCTATTTGTTTACATTGTTCATTGTTTAAACAGAAACAGAAATACAGCAGCTCGAGCTGATTCTGGCCAAATCATTTGGGGATCGTGTCCGAGAATGTGGATGTAGCAGATGGAAAGAGATTTGACTGCACAAGAGACAGACAATATCTCCGGCACCACCAGCAGCACCACATATAGTGACACTGTCGATATACAGTGAAGCTAGTCAGTCCAGTCCGAACATTGGAGGGGCGGCCAATGTAAAATGCACGTAAAGATAGATGCATGGCGAGAGACAAATAGATTTCATACCGAGTACAATGAAACAATGAAATGGCAGAACAGCGCTAGAGGGCAGCGCGAACTGCAAATAGAAAGTGAAAAGTCCCTAGGAAAGGGGAACTACAAGCTCCGTCAGCTCGAGACGAGCTTCTAGTTACCTGTGTTCTTTACAGGCAGAGACCCAGACCCATCCATTGGCGTTTGGTAAAGCAAGAAGACCTAACCCAACTCTAATGTCGAGCCTTCCTAAACCGGAAATATGCTCGCGAAGAGAAAGGGTTCCGTACTCGATGCGCTCAGGCACAAAAGGGACAACGATTTAGCCCTGGCCCAACTCTACTGTCAGGTTTTCCTACCCCGGAAATACACTTGAAGAGAGAAAGGGTTCAGTACCTGATGGGCTCAGGCGCTATTGGGACAAGGACGCTCAGCTCGAGAACGCCTTGCTCTCAAACGCGTGGTGTGAGACTCGAACTTGGACAAGGGGTACGATGTCGGTGAATGACACCTCGGCTAAGAGGGCGAAAGAGTCAGGGTCCAACTCCTCTGTTGAGTTCTTCCCCTTAAGGAACCAGGCTCATGGATGAGAAACGGTTCAGTACCCAATGGGCACAGGCACAGCACGTCCAATTACACGAGGCAAGTTCATAGACAGTGGAACACCTCGTTCGAGTCAGACGAGAGCAAAAAATCGTCTGGGCGAAGAGTCTCCACTACGCGTGCCTGGAGACAGATATAGAGGCTGTCACAGGCTAAGGGTAGCCCACCCGAATTGTCAAGGCACGCCGAAATCGGATGTGCTAGGCCTACAAGGCGCATAACGGTGGCACAACGTAATCACGCTCCCGGCGGAAATCGCACGGATATCCGTGATGGTTACAATGGAGCGAACGAAAAACAAACAAACAAACCGACACTGCATGAAAAGCCTAGACCTGACCTCTAACTGCAGACTTATAGAGAAAAATATATGCGTGTTAAAACAAATGCTGTAGACGTATGTGTTGGGTATCTGTTATCGAGAACATAAGAACAATGTGTTTGTGCATGACAGAAATCATTTAGTAGCGGGTCAACAAGAACCATTGTTTACAATTCTGAAGCATCGGTGACACAGATTCTACTTCGTGTGTATGTGTTCTCAAACTCCTGTAGATTCTACTTCGTCTGTATGTGTTCTCAAACTCCTGTAGATTCTACTTCGTCTGTATGTGTTCTCAAACTCCTGTAGATTCTACTTCGTCTGTATGTGTTCTCAAACTCCTGTAGATTCTACTTCGTCTGTATGTGTTCTCAAACTCCTGTAGATTCTACTTCGTCTGTATGTGTTCTCAAACTCCTGTAGATTCTACTTCGTCTGTATGTGTTCTCAAACTCCTGTAGATTCTACTTCGTCTGTATGTGTTCTCAAACTCCTGTAGATTCTACTTCGTCTGTATGTGTTCTCAAACTCCTGTAGATTCTACTTCGTCTGTATGTGTTCTCAAACTCCTGTAGATTCTACTTCGTCTGTATGTGTTCTCAAACTCCTGTAGATTCTACTTCGTCTGTATGTGTTCTCAAACTCCTGTAGATTCTACTTCGTCTGTATGTGTTCTCAAACTCCTGTAGATTCTACTTCGTCTGTATGTGTTCTCAAACTCCTGTAGATTCTACTTCGTCTGTATGTGTTCTCAAACTCCTGTAGATTCTACTTCGTCTGTATGTGTTCTCAAACTCCTGTAGATTCTACTTCGTCTGTATGTGTTCTCAAACTCCTGTAGATTCTACTTCGTCTGTATGTGTTCTCAAACTCCTGTAGATTCTACTTCGTCTGTATGTGTTCTCAAACTCCTGTAGATTCTACTTCGTCTGTATGTGTTCTCAAACTCCTGTAGATTCTACTTCGTCTGTATGTGTTCTCAAACTCCTGTAGATTCTACTTCGTCTGTATGTGTTCTCAAACTCCTGTAGATTCTACTTCGTCTGTATGTGTTCTCAAACTCCTGTAGATTCTACTTCGTATGTATGTGTTCTCAAACTCCTGTAGATTCTACTTCGTCTGTATGTGTTCTCAAACTCCTGTAGATTCTACTTCGTCTGTATGTGTTCTCAAACTCCTGTAGATTCTACTTCGTCGGTATGTGTTCTCAAACTCCTGCAGATTCTACTTCGTCTGTATGTGTTCTCAAACTCCTGTAGATTCTACTTCGTCTGTATGTGTTCTCATACTCCTGTAGATTCTACTTCGTCTGTATGTGTTCTCAAACTCCTGTAGATTCTACTTCGTCTGTATGTGTTCTCAAACTCCTGTAGATTCTACTTCGTCTGTATGTGTTCTCAAACTCCTGTAGATTCTACTTCGTCTGTATGTGTTCTCAAACTCCTGTAGATTCTACTTCGTCTGTATGTGTTCTCATACTCCTGTAGATTCTACTTCGTCTGTATGTGTTCTCAAACTCCTGTAGATTCTACTTCGTCTGTATGTGTTCTCAAACTCCTGTAGATTCTACTTCGTCTGTATGTGTTCTCAAACTCCTGTAGATTCTACTTCGTCTGTATGTGTTCTCAAACTCCTGTAGATTCTACTTCGTCTGTATGTGTTCTCAAACTCCTGTAGATTCTACTTCGTCTGTATGTGTTCTCAAACTCCTGTAGATTCTACTTCGTCTGTATGTGTTCTCAAACTCCTGTAGATTCTACTTCGTCTGTATGTGTTCTCAAACTCCTGTAGATTCTACTTCGTCTGTATGTGTTCTCAAACTCCTGTAGATTCTACTTCGTCTGTATGTGTTCTCAAACTCCTGTAGATTCTACTTCGTCTGTATGTGTTCTCAAACTCCTGTAGATTCTACTTTGTCTGTATGTGTTCTCAAACTCCTGTAGATTATCAGGATGGATTCCGAAGAGCAGGATCGCGTTGTGCATGTACATCATTTTTTTTATATCTACGCCCTTTGGCTCAGATCATCCGACTTGATTATGGCTTTTATATCACTTTGACCATCTCTAGGATGGGACAGTCATCCTCACCCCTAAACCTCCTAAACTGCCTACACTGACGTTCATTGCAGTTTATAGTGTCACTATTCCTTGCTCCACTTTTAGTCCCTGGTAACACTTTATCTGAAGATCGTTTGTTGTTCTTAATATTTGAATTGATAATGTTCATTTCAACCTTTGTGATCGTAATATATTTGTTAAGAGTAAATGTTCCGCCGAAAACGGATATATCGGACAATTTGCGGAAATAAAACGGCGATGAAACCATTTATATTATCTGGACTACATCCTGCTGAAAATCTAGTAGGACCACTGTCCTGCTACAAGAAAGATCATGCAGGATTTTGTGAATGAACGCTGAAGAAAAGAAACTAAACTTGACCATAACATTTATGTTAAAACTACACTTGACCGTAACATTTATGTTAAAACTACACTTGACCGTAACATTTAGTTAAAACTACACTTCACCGTAACATTTATGTTAAAACTACACTTGACCGTAACATTTATGTTAAAAGAGAGGAAGTCCTGGATTGCAGAAGCAGAAGATACCCTACTCAGAGTTTGTGACCTGTAGGAAGTGGGAAAGTGGCTGTGAATGGGTGAAATTTGGCAAAGAGAGAAAATTATTGACAACAGTGGTGATACAGATGGGAAGAGAGTGCCGCGACTGGGCTGCCAGCAGAACAGAGGGAATGATACAAGAACTGAATGATACAAGAACTGAATGGATCACTCTTCTCAACAATGCGCAGAGCATTACATGGATTTACTGTCCTGGTCATGCTGGGTCAGGGGAAACGAAAAAGCCGATGTGTTTGCTGGTAAAGCTTTGGTGAGCAGCACTGAGATAAGAAGAGACAGGATTGAATTGATTAGAGCAGTCATGGATACCCTACGAGAAGACGAGGAGGAAGTCGAACGTGACAATGTACATATTCAGAGAATTTTAGAAATTGGAGTGACTAGAGGTAATGAAATAAAGTGCTCCCTCTCCGGAAAGATCAGAAGAACGAGTAATCAGCAACTGACTGGGACACTGAGCTTATACAATTTTAAATATCTGATGGAACGACAAGCAGAGCATATATGGGAATACCCCCTCCCCGCCCCCAGTGCTGTGACGCTTGTTCCTAATCAAGAAACAAGACTCCAGAATTTATGTTAAAACTACACTTGACCGTAATATTTATGGTAATACTACACTTGACCGTAACATTTATGGTAAAACTACACTTGACCGTAACATTTATGGTAAAACTACACTTGATTGTAAGTTCTTGTTGTCACTAAGATTTGCTGTGTCTATATCATCTTTCTTATCACTAAACTTATTTTCAAACATCAATCATGTTCATCTGTTGTGTCACATATAAAACTGTAATTACATGATGTGCAGATGTGAAAGTGACTGTCACAGTGATTTTTTCAAATCCACCGAAGACATCTAGTCAAGCCAAAGAGATAAATAACAGCGATATCCCCAGGATTGTTATTGTTGTGGGCAAGTAAGTATAAGTATTGAAGGTTGTGAGATAAACTAGTTTAACTTTGTATAGTCATTGTAATTAATTGTTGCAAATTATTTCCTTTTCTGTGTTGGATGCATTGGCTACTATGATAGACCGGTATTTTTCAATGTTGCCGCATAAAGTTTTGGGGTGTAATCTTAACATGTTTGCTCAGGCGTGTCCACAGGTTGCGGATAGTGGAACGGCCTTCAGATACAGATGGTAGCTGCCCTCCACATCTGGTGGTTGGCTGCGATATAAGCCAGATCTCTGGACGAATAAACCAGATTTCTGGACGAATAAACAGTCGCAGACAAACTGGCGATGTTGCCCAATGCATTGATATCTCTACTGAAATACACCATATGTCTCGTGACATTCTAGTGGGCGACTTCAGCAGCCACTCTGAAAATTGGGATTACCAGTAAACTGACTCAAGAGAAGAAGTGGAAGAATGGGAAATTGATAACAACCTATTCCTTTTAAATGCACAAGAAGATCCCTCAACTTTCTACTCAAGGAAGTGGAAATCAACATCAACCCCCGATTTACCAAGGATACCAAACTGGGGAGCGGAAAACAAATACTTGAAAAGGCTATAAACAGGTAGAGTTAGGCCAACAATAGAGCATAGCATCGCAGCCTGGGCCACAATATCTAAAACGCAATTCAACAAAATAAACAAAACCCAGAATCAAGCTACACGTATTATCACTGCACCTATGAAATCTACACTCATAAATACATTAGAAACAATAACTGGCCTTCAGTCAATGGAAGATAGAAGAGACATGAAAAGAGTTCAACAAGCAGAAAAAATACAAGATACTCATGAACCATCCTATGCACCAAAGAATGTAATGGCTATGGCAGAAACAGGCTGGAGAGGTACAGCTTCACAGCAAACGCAAAGAAACTGTTACAAAAGGCACCAACTCTAGGACAAGGGAACCCAAGGCCCATACAACTAGTCAGTTCCATTCCCCCCTTGGGTATACATACTCCAAGAACTAAGAGAACAAATAGAAGGTATAGAATAGAAAGAACTCAGACAGACTTGGAGAGAAAGCCTATCACAGAACATCACATTAAAGTTAATTACACACTGGATGCATAGACTCATGCATATATAGATGGCTCGGCCACAAATGGAATTGAGAATGGAGGAGCAGGAGTGCCCCTCAGACGAAAACACGGGGAAGTTGTTACTCTAGCCATAGTTACACGCAAGCTATTTTATATCCACCAATTTTAAGGCAGAAATGGAAGCTCTTAAGAAAGCAGCAGAAATGGTCGTACAACATAAAGAACATGTGCACAGAAATAGTATACTTCTAACAGATGCACTCTCTGTCATAACAGCACTGAAGCTACACCGGAACAATAATTTCCATAGAGTACTGATCCAGTGGATAACGTCACACTGTAACATTGAAGAGAATGAAGTTGCAGATAGACCGGCCAGAGAAGGAGGGAATTTACCTCAAGAAACTATCTGGTCAGTTATGAACAAGTGAAGACTATCATTAAAGGCAACTACAACAAAATGTGAAGACTATCATTAAAGGCAACTACAACAAAATGTGGAAAGAAGATCACACGAAATACAATGTAGATATTGCCAACTATCCAGAAGAGACCAGGTTATTCTGCTGCGCCGTAGAACTGGTCAAAACAAATTGAGACATCACCTATACACCAAATTCAAAATTTCAAAATAGGTACAACTGGGTTTTGCCATTGCAACCGTACGAATATAACAGCAGAACATATCTTACAGGAATGTCCGCAGGATGCGGACCTGAGAAAGAAGACAGGGACCACCCCAATTAGCATCGAAGAGAAACTGTATAGCACAGTGTAAACTCTAAAATATACAGCAGCCTATATCATAGAATCTAGAGTCCCAACCTGACTGAATGATGATCGCAGAAGAAGAAGAAGAAGAAGTACATTTTCTGATATATATATATAGTATCAATTTATTTTACAATTTCTCTAGAATTTTTCTTGTACATGATACGAAAAGTGGTGACACTCTTCTCAACAACGCCCAAAGTTTAACATGGATCCACTGTCCTGACTATGTGGGAGTCAGGGGCAATGAAAGAGCTGATACATTGGTGGGTAAAGTTATAGTGGATGGCAAAGTGAAAAGAAGAGAGCTTGCTGAATTAATTCGAGCAGGAACAGATTTGTGCGGCTCTGTGGCAGAGTGGTACTGGGCGCGTCTGTGTCGGCCAAGATACTGAAGTTCAATCTCAGTCATAGGCAACTGTGCATCTGGACCGTTCAGAAGGCAGTGACAAACTACTAAACGTATTTATATTGCCTAGAAAAACATCACAGTGAAAAAATTCTGGGTTGATGGCTACGTCCTGAACAGGATACGCTACAAATTTTCGTCGCAGACACAATACGATAAAGAAGATGATGAGAACAACAATATACATGTTCAGAGAATGACAGAAAATGGAGGTGACTAGGGAAGAATGTTGAAAGTGCGTACTCGCTGGAAAGACCAGAAGTACCCACAACCAACAACTGACTAGTACACTGAGCTTATATACTTTTAGATGTCAGATACAACCAACAACTGACTAGTACACTGAGCTTATATACTTGTACATGTCTGACACAACCAACAACTGACTAGTACACTGAGCTTATATACTTTTAGATGTCTGACACACCAACAACTGACTAGTACACTGAGCTTATATACTTTTAGATGTCTGACACACCAACAACTGACTAGTACACTGAGCTTATATACTTTTAGATGTCTGATACAACCAACAACTGACTAGTACACTGAGCTTATATACTTGTACATGTCTTACACAACCAACAACTGACTAGTACACCGAACTTATATACTTGTACATGTCTGACACAACCAACAACTGACTAGTACACTGAGCTTATATACTTTTAGATGTCTGACACACCAACAACTGACTAGTACACTGAGCTTATATACTTTTAGATGTCTGATACAACCAACAACTGACTAGTACACTGAGCTTATATACTTGTACATGTCTGACACAACCAACAACTGACTAGTACACTGAGAGCTTATATACTTTTAGATGTCTGATATCCACCGAAGACGGATGTGTCGGACCATTGTCGCAAATAAAACGGCGTCACAACGCATCTCCATTCTCTGGACTGCATCCTGCTGTAGATCTAGTAGTACTGCTACAGGAGAGATCCAGCAAGAGTTTCAGAATGAACTCTGAAGAAGAAGAAGAAGATGTCTGATACAACCAACAACTGACTGGTACACTGAGCTTATATACTTGTACATGTCTGACACAACCAACAACTGACTAGTACACTGAGCTTATATACTTGTACATGTCTGACACAACCAACAACTGACTAGTACACTGAGCTTATATACTTGTACATGTCTGACACAACCAACAACTGACTAGTACCCCAAACTTACATACTTTTAGATGGTTGAGGCAATGGCAATCCGATAATTTACGGGAATGCCTCTTGTGCAGTCATCCTGGTTCCTAACCATAAATCAAAACTTTTTTGATTATTGTAATATTTTTGGAGACAACACTTTTGAAGTCAGGAAGGGTCAGCATTATTTTTTACGTTAGGTCACAATCATTTTTGATTGGGAGGTTCGGAATGATGATTGTATAATTTCTGATAATTTTTGTTTCCATTCTGTGCTTGATCAAATCATTTTTTTCTGTTTCCTTTATCTCAGTATGGATAAGAAGAAGTTGGCAAAAATGGTGAGTAAGCCTGCAGACAAAGTATTTACAGTCCCCACATTCGCTGATCTGCCATCAATTGAGAGTCAAGTGGCCAAGCAGATTTCTGCAGGTATGTATAGACATATAGACACTAAGACATACATCTGTGAAGACATACACTATTTGACGTCATACAAACATGCGGACATGAACACACGAATATATAACATGAAGATACTGTTCGTCCAGCACATGATAATGATGACCATTTGTTACATCCACTTTATGAAATTCATTTAGAGTTATGTCTCCTTGACTCAGAGTTCGTATATGGCTAAAAAGCCCTATGCTGGTCAGAGTTGGCCTTGGACAATTGAGACATTTGATGACCACTATAGATGGTGTGTGATCTACTATGAATTTCTAGCTACTCTCCGCTGCTGGGATATTGCATTCCTCTTCTTTGTAGAAGATGCAAAGTTTGAGGGCACAGTGATGGAAAACCTGCATGGAGTAGAGAATATACTATCTCGTTTTTGCCTGGAGACAGATAAGAAGGGAAACTCACCAGAAATAAAAGCATGTCAAAATCGGATATGCTGGGCAGGAAGACGCAAATAACGAAGATCCACTGTAAACCAGAAGCACAACACACTTCACGCTTCCACGGGGAAATTACACGAAATTTCATGCTAGTTATCAGAGAGCGAACACAGACGCAGAAGTTATAACATGAAGATATAATATATAAAATATAAAGATATTACATGAAGAAATAACATGAAGATATAAAATATGAATATATTACATGAAGATATTACATGAAGATATAACATGAAAATATAAAATATAAAGATATTACATGAAGATATTACATGAAGATATAAAATATAAAGATATTACATGAAGATATTACATGAAGATATTACATGAAGATATTACATGAAGATATTACATGAAGATATTACATGAAGATATAACATGAAGATATAACATGAAGATATAACATGAAGATATAACATGAAGGTATAACATGAAGGTATAACATGAACATTTTATTATGTGCTGGTTCTCATACTCCTGCAGATTAGCAGGATGTAGTCCCTGAGAACTGATTGCGCTGTATCATGGTTTTACAGCTTAGCTGTGATATCTGCCCCTTTCGACCTGCCAATCCTACATCGGCATGCCGTCTGACTACTTTGATCCTATATGGGATGGCATTGCCAAATCCATCCCTTAATCGTCATTTACAACATACATGACAAGGTAATCAGTGTTGCCTTTCTTTATTCCCGTTTCGAACCCGAGCAATGCATGAGCTTGATATGAAGATATGACAAGTACAGGCGTAAATGTGGGTAAAAGGAAAAGTTATAACAAGTACAGACGTAAATGTGGGTAAAAGGAAAAGTTATAACAAGTACAAACTTAAATGTGGGTAAAAAAATATATAACAAGTGCAGACGTAAATGTGGGTAAACTAAAAAATATATAACACGTACAGGCGTAAATGTGGGTAGAATAAAAAGATATAACACGTATGGGCGCAAATGTGGGTAGAATAGAAATTTATAACGAGTGCAGACGTAAATGTGGGTAGAATAAAAATGTATAACGAGTGCAGACGTAAATGTGGGTAGAATAAGGTAAACATGAAAAAATGTGAGATAAGCTGAACGTTAGATATACTTGAAGATATTTAATCGATGGCCTACGTGTCTCATGTTACATTGATGATCTGGAGATGTGCACATATAAGCAGTTTAAGCTACCGTTTACGAACTAAGATTTCATTAGGCACCTATATGTCTTATACTGTAACCAAAAGTGGCAATAGATAAATTAGATAGATAGACGGTCAGACAGGTAGGTAGGTAGGTAGATGGACGGTCAGACAGGTAGGTAGGTAGGTAGATGGACGGACAGACAGGTAGGCAGGTAGGTAGATGGACGGACAGACAGGTAGGCAGGTAGGTAGATGGACGGACAGACAGGTAGGCAGGTAGGTAGATGGACGGACAGACAGGTAGGCAGGTAGGTAGATGGACGGACAGACAGGTAGGCAGGTAGGTAGATGGACGGACAGACAGGTAGGTAGGTAGGTAGGTAGGTAGATAGACATATAAAGATATACGTGTATATATATAGACGTCTGTGGGTAGTGAATATTGATGTTTGATTTCGTATGATTTCCTCCAGTTCTGATGTTTGGTTTCGTATGATTTACTCCAGTTTTGATGTTTGGTTTCGTATGATTTCCTCCAGTTCTGATGTTTGGTTTCGTATGATTTCCTCCAGTTCTGATGTTTGGTTTCGTATGATTTCCTCCAGTTTTGATGTTTGGTTTCGTATGATTTCCTCCAGTTCTGATGTTTGGTTTCGTATGATTTCCTCCAGTTCTGATGTTTGGTTTCGTATGATTTCCTCCAGTTTTGATGTTTGGTTTCGTATGATTTCCTCCAGTTCTGATGTTTGGTTTCGTATGATTTCCTCCAGTTTTAATGTTTGGTTTCGTATGATTTCCTCCTGAACTGAGAAATCACAACTCGACAAGTTAATTATTAAAGAAGAGGAACATGAATCATATGAAAATATTCTGAGTTGTCTATAAAAATAACATTAATTTGTCGCAAATATTTGTTCCAGCCATAAACACTCCCAATGATAGGCCAGCTGCTACGGAAAGTAAGTATTCGGATAATTTTTCTCTCTCTAAATAAAATTAAATGTTTACAGTAATTGGTGTACATGAACTTCAAACATATTTTTGTATTGGCTGATTATGCTATTAACACATCATTGTCAATAGTGGTAGTTGTGTCGGTAGTTGTGTAAATAGCAATTGTAGTAACAATAGTGGTGATGGAGGTAGTTGTGACAGCGGTTGTGTAAATAGTAATAGTAGTATTCTTGGTGACCACGTTTAATGATAGCCAAGTTTCCAACATATATCTTGATACCCAAGTCTAATGATAGCCAAGTTTCTAGTATATATCCTTAGTGACCAAGTCTAATGATAGACAAGTTTCTAGTGTATATCCTTGGTACCTAAGTCTAATGATAGACAGGTTTCTAGTATATATCTTGGTACCCAAGTTTAATGATAGCCAAGTTTCTAGTATATATCCGTGGTGACCAAGTTTAATGATAGTCAAGTTTCTAGTATATATCTTGGTACCCAAGTTTAATGATAGCCAAGTTTCTAGTATATATCCGTGGTGACCAAGTTTAATGATAGTCAAGTTTCTAGTATATATCTTGGTACCCAAGTTTAATGATAGCCAAGTTTCTAGTATATATCCGTGGTGATCAAGTTTAATGATAGTCAAGTTTCTAGTATTCATCTTGGAACCCACGTCTAATGATAGACAAGTTTCTAGTGATACATCAATAATTCTGCAATCATACGATACTAAATATAGCTCAGATGGGATAGTACATCATTCTAAAATGTCTACATCCATGAAATACAGTCGTTCAACATGGGTTACAAGTGAATTATTTTATCAATTAGAATTTGAAACAGGTATCTGCTGTGTAGACATGGGTTACAAGTGAATTATTTTATCAATTAGAATTTGAAACAGGTATCTGCTGTGTAGACATGGGTTACAAGTTAATTATTTTATCAATTAGAATTTGAAACAGGTATCTGCTGTGTAGACATGTTCAACTGTAAATGTGAAAAAGAAGAGACAGGTAATTTTGTTATATATAGAAGATATCATATAATCACAGCCAGCATTTATAATAAATTCAATTTCATTCTTGCACTAACTCTGGGGCTTTTGATAATAACACGCACATACGTAAATGTGGGTAGAATAAAAAGATATAACACGCACAGACGTAAATGTGGGTAGAATAAAAAGATATAACACGTACAGACGTAAATATGGGTAGAATAAAAAGATATAACACGTACAGACGTAAATGTGGGTAGAATAAAAATATATAACAA
The DNA here is from genome assembly GCA_034231615.1 of Meghimatium bilineatum. Classification (NCBI taxonomy): domain Eukaryota; kingdom Metazoa; phylum Mollusca; class Gastropoda; order Stylommatophora; family Philomycidae; genus Meghimatium; species Meghimatium bilineatum. Next base: position 7,896,382 of record CM067304.1, on the reverse strand, counting down.
GTGCAGACGTAAATGTGGGTAGAATAAAAAGATATAACACGTGCAGACGTAAATGTGGGTAGAATAAAAAGATATAACACGTACAGACGTAAATGTGGGTAGAATAAAAAGATATAACACGTACAAATGTAAATGTGGGTAGAATAAAAAGATATAACACGTACAGACGTAAATTTGGATAGAATAAAAAGATATAACACGTACAGACGTAAATGTGGGTAGAATAAAAAGATATAACACGTACAGACGTAAATGTGGGTAGAATAAAAAGATATAACACGTACAGACGTAAATGTGGGTAGAATAAAAAGACATAACACGTACAGACGTAAATGTGGGTAGAATAAAAAGACATAACACGTACAGACGTAAATGTGGGTAGAATAAAAAGATATAACAAGTGCAGACGTAAATGTGGGTAGAATAAGGACAAACATGAGAAAATGTAAGAGAATCTGAAAAGCAAACATTCATTTGAACATGTATACAAAGTCAAAGTTATATATCGTGAGTTTGATTTTATACAGATTTTTCAAGTCATCAATGTCTAAACAAATTGTTGGCAATGATCGATAGGTATGCAATGATTCATCAGTACGCAATGATAGATAGGTAGGTACGCAATGATAGATAGCTACGCAATGATACATAGGTACGCAATGATAGATAGGTAGGAACGCAATGATAGATAGGTACGCAATGATAGATAGGTACGCAATGATAGATAGGTACGCAATGATAGGTAGGTACACAAAGATAGATAGATATGTACACAATGATAGATAGGTAGGTACTCAATGATAGGTAGGTACGCAATGATACATCGGTGTGCAATGATACATCGGTACGCAATAATAGATAGATAGGTACGAAATGATAGATAGGTAGGTAGGCAATGATAGATAGTTACGCAATGATCCATCGGAACGCAATGATAGATAGATAGGTACGCAATGATACATCGGTATGCAATGATAGATAGATAGGTACGAAAAGAAAGATAGGTAGGTACGCAATGATAGGTAGGTAGATACGCAATGATAGATAGGTAGGTACGCAATGATAGATAGGTAGGTACGCAATGATAGATAGGTAGGTACGCAATGATAGATATGTAGGTACGCAATGATCGATAGGTAGGTACGCAATGATAGATAGGTACGCAATGATAGATAGGTAGGGACGAAATGATAGATAGGTAGGTACGCAATGATAGATATGTGCGCAATGATAGATAGGTAGGAACGCAATGACAGATTGATAGGTACGCAATGATAGATAGGTGCGCAATGATAGATAGGTGCGCAATGATAGATAGGTAGGTACGCAATCATAGATAATTAGGTACGCAATGATAGATAGGTAGGTACGCAGAGATAGATAGGTACGCAATGATAGATAGGTAGGTAGGTACGCAATGATAGATAGGTGCGCAATGATATATAGGTAGGTACGCAATGATAGATATGTAGGTACGCAATGATAGATAGGTAGGTAAGTACGCAATGTTAGATAGGTACGCAATAATAGATAGGTATGTACGCAATGATAGATAGGTACGCAATGATAGATAGGTAGGTACGCAATGATAGATAGGTACGCAATGATAGATAGGTAGGTACGCAATGATATATAGGTACGCAATGATAGATAGGTAGGTACGCAATGACAGATAGGTAGGTACGCAATGATAGATAGGTAGGTACGCAATGATAGATAAGAACGCAATGATAGATAGGTACGCAATGATAGATAGGTACGCAATGACAGATAGGTAGGCACGCAATGATAGATAGGTAGGTACGCAATGATAGATAGGTACGCAATGATAGATAGGTACGCAATGATAGATAGGTACGCAATGACAAATAGGTAGGCACGCAATGATAGATAGGTAGGTACGCAATGATAGATAGGTAGGTACGCAATGATAGATAGGTAGGTACGCAATGATAGATAGGTAGGTACGCAATGATAGATAGGTACGCAATGATAGATAGATACGCACTGATAGATAGGTACGCAATGACAGATAGGTAGGCACGCAATGATAGATAGGTAGTTACGCAATGATAGATAGTTACGCAATGATATATAGGTACGCAATGATAGATAGGTACGCAATGACAGATAGGTAGGCACGCAATGATAGATAGGCAGGTACGCAATGATAGATATGTACGCAATGATAGATAGATAGGTACGCAATGATAGATAGGTATGTATGCAATGATAGATAGGTAGATACGCAGTGATAGATAGGTACGCAATTATGGATAGGTACGCAATGATAGATAGGTACGCAATGACAGATAGGTAGGCACGCAATGATAGATAGGTAGGTACGCAATGATAGATAGTTACGCAATGATATATAGGTACGCAATGATAGATAGGTACGCAATGACAGATAGGTAGGCACGCAATGATAGATAGGCAGGTACGCAATGATAGATATGTACGCAATGATAGATAGATAGGTACGCAATGATAGATAGGTATGTACGCAATGATAGATAGGTAGGTACGCAGTGATAGATAGGTACGCAATTATGGATAGGTACGCAATGATAGATAGGTATTGACGCAATGATAGATAGGTAGGCACGCAATGATAGATAGGTACGCAATGATAGATAGGTAGGTACGCAATGATAGATAGGTAGGCACGCAGTGATAGATAGGTAGTGACGCAATGATAGATAGGTAGGCACGCAATGATAGATAGGTAGGTACGCAATGATAGATAGGAAGGCACGCAATGATAGATAGGTACGCAATGATAGATAGGTAGGCACGCAATGATAGATAGGTAGGTACGCAATGATAGATAGGTAGGCACGCAATGATAGATAGGTAGACAATGATAGATAGGTAGTGACGCAATGATAGATAGGTAGGCACGCAATGATAGATAGGTACGCAATGATAGATAGGTAGGTACGCAATGATAGATAGGTAGTGACGCAATGATAGATAGGTACGCAAAGATAGATATGTAGTGACGCAATGATAGATAGGTAGGTACGCAATGATAGATAGGTACGCAATGATAGATAGGTAGTGACGCAATGATAGATAGGTACGCAGTGATAGATAGTTACGCAATGATAGATAGGTAGTGACGCAATGATAGATAGGTAGTGACGCAATGATAGATAGGTAGGCACGTAATGATAGATAGGTACGCAATGATAGATAGGTAGGTACGCAATGATGGATAGGTACGCAATGATAGATAGGTAGTGACGCAATGATAGATAGGTAGGCACGCAATGATAGATAGGTAGGTACGCAATGATAGATAGGTAGGTACGCAATGATAGATAGTTACGCAATGTTAGATAGGTACGCAATGATAGATAGGTACGCAATGATAGATAGGTACGCAATGACAGATAGGGAGGCACGCAATGATAGATAGGTAGGTACGCAATGATAGATAGGTACGCAATGATAGATAGGTACGCAATGATAGATAGGTAGGTACGCAATGATGTATAGGTGCGCAATGATAGATAGGTAGTGACGCAATGATAGATAGGTAGGCACGCAATGATAGATAGGTACGCAATGATAGATAGGTAGGTACGCAATGATAGATAGGTAGGCACGCCATGATAGATAGGTAGTGACGCAATGATAGATAGGTAGGCACGCAATGATAGATAGGTAGTGACGCAATGATAAATAGGTAGGCACGCAATGATAGATAGGTACGCAATGATAGATAGGTAGGCACGCAATGATAGATAGGTAGGCACGCAATGATAGATAGGTAGTGACGCAATGATAGATAGGTAGGCACGCAATGATAGATAGGTAGTGACGCAATGATAGATAGCTAGACACGCAATGATAGATAAGTACGCAATGATAGATAGGTAGGTACGCAATGATAGATAGTTAGGCACGCAATGATAGATAGTTAGTGACGCAATGATAGATAGGTAGGCACGCAATGATAGATAGGTACGCAATGATAGATAGGTAGTGACGCAATGATAGATAGGTAGGCACGCAATGATAGATAGGTACGCAATGATAGATAGGTAGGCACGCAATGATAGATAGGTAGGCACGCAATGATAGATATGTAGTGACGCAATGATACATAGGTAGGCACGCAATGATAGATAGGTACGCAATGATAGATAGGTAGGCACGCAACGATAGATATGTGCGCAATGATAGATAGGTAGTGACGCAATGATAGATAGGTAGGCACGCAATGATAGATAGGTACGCAATGATAGATAGGTAGGCACACAATGATAGATAGGTAGGTGCGCAATGACAGATAGGCAGACACGCAATGATAGATAGGTAGTGACGCAATGATAGATAGGTAGGCACGCAATGATAGATAGGTAGTGACGCAATGATAGATAGGTTGGCACGCAATGATAGATAGGTACGCAATTATAGATAGATAGGCACGCAATGATAGATAGGTAGGTACGCAATTATAGATAGGTAGTGACGCAATGATAGATAGGTAGGCACGCAATGATAGATAGGTACGCAATGATAGATAGGTAGGCACGCAATGATAGATAGGTAGTTACGCAATGATAGAAAGGTAGGTACGCAATGATAGATAGGTAGGTACGCAATGATAGATAGGTAGGTACGCAATGATAGATAGGTAAGTACGCAATGATAGATAGGTAGTGACGCAATGATAGATAGGTAGGTACGCAATGATAGATAGGTAGTTACGCAATGATAGATAGGTACGCAATGATAGATAGGTAGGCACGCAATGATAGATAGGTAGGTACACAATGATAGATAGGTAGTGACGCAATGATAGATAGGTACGCAATGATAGATAGGCACGCAATGATAGATAGGTAGGTACGCAATGATAGATAGGTAGTGACGCAATGATAGATAGGTACGCAATGATAGATAGGTAGGTACGCAATGATAGATAGGTAGTGACGCAATGATAGATAGGTACGCAATGATAGATAGGTACGCAATGATAGATAGGTAGGTACGCAATGATAGATAGGTAGTGACGCAATGATAGATAGGTACGCAATGATAGATAGGTAGGTACGTAATGATAGATAGGCAGTGACGCAATGATAGATAGGTACGCAATGATAGATAGGCACGCAATGATAGATAGGTAGGTACGCAATGATAGATAGGTAGTGACGCAATGATAGATAGGTACGCAATGATAGATAGGTAGGTACGCAATGATAGATAGGTAGTTACGCAATGATAGATAGGTACGCAATGATAGATAGGTAGGCACGCAATGATAGATAGGTAGGTACGTAATGATAGATAGGTAGTGACGCAATGATAGATAGGTACGCAATGATAGATAGGTACGCAATGATAGATAGGTAGGTACGCAATGATAGATAGGTAGTGACGCAATGATAGATAGGTACGCAATGATAGATAGGTAGGTACGTAATGATAGATAGGCAGTGACGCAATGATAGATAGGTACGCAATGATAGATAGGCACGCAATGATAGATAGGTAGGTACGCAATGATAGATAGGTAGTGACGCAATGATAGATAGGTACGCAATGATAGATAGGTAGGTACGCAATGATAGATAGGTAGTTACGCAATGATAGATAGGTACGCAATGATAGATAGGTAGGCACGCAATGATAGATAGGTAGGTACGTAATGATAGATAGGTAGTGACGCAATGATAGATAGGTACGCAATGATAGATAGGTACGCAATGATAGATAGGTAGGTACGCAATGATAGATAGGTAGTGACGCAATGATAGATAGGTACGCAATGATAGATAGGTAGGTACGTAATGATAGATAGGTAGTGACGCAATGATAGATAGGTACGCAATGATAGATAGGTAGTGACGCAATGATAGATAGGTACGCAATGATAGATATGCACGCAATGATAGATAGGTAGGTACGCAATGATAGATAGGTAGTTACGCAAGGATTGATAGGTACGCAATGATAGATAGGTAGGTACGCAATGATAGATAGGTAGTGACGCAATGATAGATAGGTACGCAATGATAGATAGGTAGTGACGTAATGATAGATAGGTACGCAATGATAGATAGGTAGGTACGTAATGATAGATAGGTAGTGACGCAATGATAGATAGGTACGCAATGATAGATAGATAGGTACTCAATGATAGATAGGTAAGTAGGCAATGATAGATCGTTACGCAATGATACAGCGGAACGCAATGCTAGATAGATAGGTACGCAATGATACATCGGTACGCAAAGAAAGATAGGTAGGTACGCAATGATTGATAGGTACGCAATGATAGATAGGTAGGTACGCAATGATTGATAGGTACGCAATGATAGATAGGTAGGTACGCAAAGAAAGATAGGTAGGTATGCAATGATTGATAGGTACGCAATGATAGATAGGTAGGTACGCAATGATTGATATGTAGGTACGCAATGATAGATAGGTAGGTACGCAATGATCGATAGGTAGGTAGGCAATTATAGATAGGTACGCAATGATAGATAGGTAGGTACGCAATGATAGATAGGTAGTGACGCAATGATAGATAGGTACGCAATGATAGATAGGCACGCAATGATAGATAGGTAGTGACGCAATGATAGATAGGTAGGTACGCAAGGATAGATAGGTACGCAATGATAGATAGGTAGGTACGCGATGATAGATAGGTAGTGACGCAATGATAGATAGGTAGTGACGTAATGATAGATAGGTACGCAATGATAGATAGGCACGCAATGATAGATAGGTAGGTACGCAATGATAGATAGGTAGTGACGCAATGATAGATAGGTACGCAATGATAGATAGGTAGTGACGTAATGATAGATAGGTACGCAATGATAGATAGGTAGGTACGTAATGATAGATAGATAGTGACGCAATGATAGATAGGTACGCAATGATAGATAGATAGGTACTCAATGATAGGTAAGTAGGCAATGATAGATCGTTACGCAATGATACAGCGGAACGCAATGATAGATAGATAGGTACGCAATGATACATCGGTACGCAAAGAAAGATAGGTAGGTACGCAATGATTGATAGGTACGCAATGATAGATAGGTAGGTACGCAATGATTGATAGGTACGCAATGATAGATAGGTAGGTACGCAAAGAAAGATAGGTAGGTATGCAATGATTGATAGGTACGCAATGATAGATAGGTAGGTACGCAATGATTGATAGGTACGCAATGATTGATAGGTACGCAATGATAGATAGGTAGGTACTCAATGATAGACAGGTAGGAACGCAATGATAGATAGGTAGGTACTCAATGATAGATAGGTAGGTACGCAATGATGATAGGTAGGTACGCAATGATAGATAGGAACGCAATGATAGATAGATATGTACGCAATGATAGATAGGTAGGTACGCAATGATAGATAGGTACGCAATGATAGATAGATATGAACTATATTGCTGGTCAACAAAAAGTTATAAGGCTTTTGTTAACTGTATTGGAGGGGGGGGGGGGTCATGGGTCAATTTGCGATTTGGGTGTGTACAATAGGGTATGCAACTCTGAAAGATTTAGGAAAGTGTGTTCTAAGCAAAGTTGTGTCCCCTAAAACTGCAGTTGAAATAATCCTCTGTGTGTTTTGTATTAGTTGAAAGTTACAGAGATGTGGTTGTACAGAAAATTGTGTGTGTGTGTGTCCTGTGAACAGATAAGAAATAAACTAAGATCACGTGCTTCAGAGATTATTGCATGTACAGAAACATCGGAATGAAGAATTCATATTTTCTAGGAATATTAAGATCAGAAGTGATATAGTGAATATTGGGAAAACAAGTGAAAATCCCTGAAGGAAAAATGAGGAAAATTTCTGGTCTAGTGAAGTCGCACAGAGAAAGTTCTGCAGCAGAGCTGATGACTAACACTGATGATAGGGAATTCTGGTAATCAATGATCACCTACGCCAACTAGCAAGGTATATGCTACAGATGTAGTAGCAACTAGCAAGGCATATGTTACAGATGTAGTAGCACCTAGCAAGGCATATGGCATATGCTACAGATGTAGTAGCAACTAGCAAGGCATATGCTACAGATGTAGTAGTGAATTAGAAAACTGAAGGCAGGATCAGAGTGCTAGAAATGATCCTATTCCATCCTCAAGTCATGGATATGGTAACATGATGTTTCACTGCAATCTGGCTAAGCAAGTGAGTTAAGAGAAAAGGCAGATTCAGCCTCAAAAGATACGCACAGCTGAAAATGGATGTACCAGCTGATGAAAACGGTGCAGATACAGCAGCCTCACTGAAAAATGCAATAAATTTATTTATCAGCAGAAAGATACAATTAAAAGTATTTGATATGTTTTTTTAACAATCTTTACATGTTTTTTAAAAACAAATTGTATAAAATGTGTTGTATCTGGTTGTTTTACCTGTAGATGAGATGGTGGAGATGTTCCAACTATTCTGCAGGTGTGAAAATGTCACCATCATCATCTGCAACACATCTCCAACATCCACTGTCTCTTGCCTCGGTGGTGTCAGCTGACAGACTGTATCCTATCTCATGTTTCCCTCCCACTTGTATCTTGTATCCCTGCCTCTTGTTCATCTCCCATCGACTTTACCTTCAAGTAAGGCCTTCAACAAGGTCTCATGTCTTTTAGTATGTCGAAATAGTTTATTTTTCATATGAAGTGTTGCAAGAGTCCCTTTGTTTATTTTCTTCTCTTTCCATGAAGTTCTCTCTATTCTTCTATATATCCACATCTCATGGGCACCATTTTGTCTTCTAGTTATTTGTTCATTATCCATGTTTCTCAGCCACACATGAATATAGAATAAATGTGTGTTATGTGATATATTCTCTCCAGAACGTTGTCTTTGAATGAGCTTCCTGAACCCTTCTCTGTCTTGGGCGATGTGGCTTGCATTTTCCAATGACATATTGATGTTATTTTTAATGTTTTCAGTCCATCGTCTTCTTGGTCTGCCTTTCCTCCTCCTTCCGGTTGATCTGCCCTTCACTATTTGTCTTTCTAAACAGTTATGTCCCTTTATATGACCAAACAGGTATAGTTGAATAGATGTAGCATTTTATAATGCTGGTGTTTAGTTTGTGCTTTGTTTAGATGTTAATATTTTTCTTATCTGATTGAAAATACTTTTAACAATTCCTAGTCTCCTTTTACCCTCGGTGACCAGGGATGATATAACATCTGTAACCATAATAAACCATTCTGACATGACACGTTGGATATTTACTCATGATCTGAATATGATAACAGTCAATGAAGGCAAACACATTTGAATCATGCAAGATTGTATACAAATGAAAAACAATGGGTGAACTGGTTATCTGTTGTGTTCTATAATGATGTGTCAAGATGTTCAATATACCTGTACTTGTTCAAGATATGACCGTCCTTCAGAAATTATTTTGTTTAATTATTAAACAGAAACAGGATAAATAAATACGGTGGCAGTGCAATGGAAAGTCAGAACTAGGTAAGTCTGTTCACTCTAAATATGAACTCCTAAAGATTCTGTCAAGAGAATAGTTATCCGCTGAGAGGATCCTCCCGACAATTGATGGCATAGCGAAGTCGATGAGTCATGACCTCCTGGCATGAGTACTGTGGTAGCTTGATCATAAACATGCAGGTCTCAACACGGATGTACCTGGAGTCAGGTGGACCTAGCGAAGTCGTTGAGTCATGACCTCCTGGCATGAGTACTGTGGTAGCTTGATCATAAACAGGCAGGTCTCCACACGGATGTACCTAGAGTCAGGTGGACCTAGAGAAAGATGGTCACATAAGTATTAACAAAAGTGATAAAGTAAATCATGATAACCTCTATATCTGTTCTCAATAGAAGGTGGTACTGCTAGTAGAACATAATGGAAAATAATACTCACGTGGAAGACAGGTAATGAAGTCCTACTGAATGACGACTGAAACTCTACACACTATCACTAACGGATGTAAATATGCTACATATAACAAAACAAAACACATAATATAATCTACAAATGACAATACACAGGACAAAGTCGACGTTTCGGGCCAATAGGCCTTTTTCAAGATACGGACATAACATACAAACATAAGACAATAGGTCTGCAGGGATTCAATTCCTTGTGTATTTTGGGCAGCATATAGAAGACATGTCTGCCTAAACAGCTTTTATCGATGCAAAGTTCCTTGGCAGTGGTGGGAAGGTGGTTGTCCTGGATGAGGGTGTTCACAGTGTTGTTGACCACTTTCTGGTTAGATACCGTCGAGTCTGATGTGCGAGCAGTGTAGAAAGAGGGGTTAGAGAGTTGTTGGTGGCCCTCCTTTAGGTAAAGGTCCTTGCGGCACACAACAACGGTCCCACCCTTATCCCGGCCCCATCCCGGCAGACCTATTGTCTCAGCTTGCTCTTGTCCTACAGAGCACATCTCTGACTTCCTCGACAGTATTTTGCAGCCCTTAGTCGAGGCACTGCCTTCATTCTTGAAAGACACCAAGCATGCTCTCACCATTTTTTCTTCTGTGCATTTGTCTTCTGATCGCACCTATCGTCTGTTCTTGCTTGATGTTTGCTCTCTGTACACGTCTATACCACATGCCGATGGTCTTAGGGCGTTGCAGTTCTTTCTGGACAAGAGTCCGCATCCTTCTGTATCTACTCCAACCCTTATCCGCCTTGCTGAACTGGTGCTCACACTCAACTCTTTTGAATTTGATGGATATTTTTTCGATCAGATAAGTGGTGTGGCCATGGGCACTAAGATGGGACCTAGTTATGCCTGCCTTTTCATGGGACATCTAGAACATCTAGTTTGGTCTACCTACGATGGCCCGTTCCCATCTCTTTTCCACAGATACATTGATGATGGGATAGGCATTACTGACATGACAGAAGCAGAACTGTCTCGCTTCATCAACTTCATCAAAAATTTCAACCCCGCTATTAAATTCACATTTACCATTTCCACCTCCTCTGTCCATTTCCTGGACATCATTGTCACTATTAATCCCCTATACCTCAGCACATCAGTCTACTACAAACCCACTGATGCACATGGCTTTCTGCTCTACACTTCTTCTCATCCTCCCGCCTGTCGCAACTCTCTACCTTACAGCTTCTTTGCCTTCGTCGCTTATGTAGCGATGACGACGATTTTCTCGACAAATCCTCTGAGATGATTGAGTTCTTTCGTAGACGCTCCTTCCCTGACAGCATTCTTTCATTGGCTTGGCTCCGTGTACGCCAGCTATCGCCTTGATACCTTGAATAATTCCAAGAGTTCTTCCTCCTCCTCTGATAGGGTTAAACTTGTTCTTACTTTCCATCCCCATAACTCGACTGTCCGTCGCATTCTACTTAAACATTATTCCCTTCTCCAGTCTGATTCTGACACCCGTGACGCTTTCCACAAATTACCTCTGGTGGCCTATAGGCGCGACAAAAATCTGAAGGACATCTTGGTCCACAGCCACCTCAAGTCCTTTGCACCTGACCATTTTGGTACCGTCCGGTGCTCACGCGGTCGTTGTTTCACATGTCCTTATGTGGTTCAGATGCGCTCCATCTCATTCCCCAAGGCCAGTTTCTCCATCGATGAGGCCTTTACATGCGAATCCCGTAATGTTATTTACGTGATCATATGTACACGCTGTGGTAAGCAATATATCGGTGAGACTGGCCTTAGACTGAGCGACCGCTTCTGTAACCACTTGCATGCTATCAAACACAGAACACCCACTCCTGTGGCCAATATAGATCTAGGTACGCCCTAGAAAATCGTCTCATTTTCGAGTTGGATACCATCAAGCCATTTGGACTCAATTCCGACCACTCTTTCGCTTAGTTTTCGGTCGTATTGGTCTTTGTAACGTTATCGTTTTGTTCCTCTCGTTCCACCTGTATTATCGTCTTTGTGTACTTCCTGTTCGTATGCTTCCGGTATCTATCTAACTACCACATGTCACTCGGATACGCATTCATTTCCACTTGTGGTTTTTTTATGTTTGTATGTTATGTCCGTATCTTGAAAAAGGCATATCGGTCCGAAACGTCGACTTTGTCCCGTGTATTGTCATTTGTAGATTATATTCTGTGTTTTGTTTTGTTGTATGTACCATATTTACATCCGTTAGTGATAGTGTGTAGTGTTTTAGTCGTCATTCAGTAGGACTTCATTACCTGTCTTCAACGTGAGTATTATATATCTGTTCTCAAACTTTCATGCTGAAAAGTTAATGCTGAGAAAAGAATTGTGGGACTTATTGAACAACTCAATTGTCCAGAGCATTACATGGATATACTGCCCTGGTCATGCTGGGGTCAGATGAAACGAGAGAGCCGACTTATTGGCAGGCAATGCGTCACATAGTCTGGCGACAGATACAAAGGCTACAGCAGATACTAATTTTTGTCTGGCGACAGATACAAAGGCTACAGCAGATACTAATTTTTGTCTGGCGTCAGATACAAAGGCTACAGCAGATACTAGTTTTTTTTCTGGCAACAGATACAAAGGCTACAACAGATACTAGTTTTTTTTCTGGCAACAGATACAAAGGCTACAACAGATACTAGTTTTTGTTTGGTACCAGATAGGAAGGCTAATGAATTTGAGTGATAAACAATATTCTTCTGCGTCAACTTTCAATTAATCAGCACGAATTGAGCTGGAGATTGTGAATACGTTTTATTGCTAGTTTACAGCTAAGCTGAGATATTTGTGGATTTCAGCCTAACATATTTAGTTTAAGCATGAGTGAAAGATGTCAATTTAAGACATTGACTAAACTATGATGCTCTCTACTCACCAGTGCCATCAGACAGTGGCAATTTTCATTGGGTAAGGTGGGCATGAGCAGAATCAGGACCTCCTTCCTGACAAGAGCATGTCTGAGGGATCCTCTCTTGATTGCAAGCAAACTTGATAAACTTGGCCAGTTCCTTTTGGCCGAAAGATTCCAGGGTTGTCCAGAAGTATTCAATGTGTGCATCTGACTCTACGAGTCCTACCTGGTACATGGTATGTGCCTGTAGGATATATATTCTTGTGTTAGATTTATATAGCTACAAATGTTCATAAGACAAGTTCATACAAATCAGTAGCCACACATCTTTTGATGAGACACGTTCAAACTTATCTGTAGCCATACATCTTTGATGAGACACGTTCACACTGATCTGTAGCCACACATCTTTGATGAGACACGTTTACACTGATCTGTAGCCACACATCTTTGATGAGACACGTTCACACTAATCTGTAGCCATACATCTTTGATGAGACACGTTCACACTGTAGCCATACATCTTTGATGAGACACGTTGACACTGTAGCCATACATCTTTGATGAGACACGTTCACACTAATCTGTAGCCATACATCTTTGATGAGACACGTTCACACTGTAGCCATACATCTTTGATGAGACACGTTGACACTGTAGCCATACATCTTTGATGAGACACGTTCACACTAATCTGTAGCCATACATCTTTGATGAGACACACTCATCGACAAGCAGTAGAAATTCCGGACTCAATGAGTCCACTAACAGCTACTGATGACAGGTCTGGAAGTGAAGCTGTGCGGCAACTGTGAGAACCTCCAGCTGACGAATGAATTCATCAGGCGGCCCTCCTGTATGTATACTTCTGAACATAAGAAACTGTTCACACAAAAATCTACACACCATCGCCCCCAATCACACATCATAACCAAACATCAACACACCACCGCCCCCAATCACACCACCGCCCCAATCACACCACCGCCCCCAATCACACCACCGCCCCCAATCACACCACCGCCCCCAATCACACCACTGCCCCCAATCACACCACCGCCCCCAATCACACCACCGCCCCCAATCACAACACCGCCCCCAATCACACAACATAACCAAACACTTACACACTATAAACAAGCAGAATTACCAGCACAGATATTTGACTCGAATAAAATATAATATCGCTCTTGTATTACTAGCAAAGTATAGCAACACTGTTTACATTCCATGCATGTCATAAAAGGTGACTAAGAAGGTTATGGGGTGAAATTGGCTGTCCCATCTCAATCAGTGATCCAGAAGCCATGCTGAAGTCGGATGCATCATGTTCAAATGTGCAGCTATCGCAGTTAAACTGCAAGGTATGACAAAACTTTCCATTCCCAGGACTGTCAAAAAACTGTCAAATACTGCATGTTTCCCATTAAAGAGTTGTTGGGAGGGTTTTTGTAGCTGTGTGATAAAGGCCGCATGCGTTTGCTGTCGCCACAACATGTACGGGATGACTTTTTAAATTTAACATTTGACAGAAAAAACTCAGTCCTTAACGGCGATCGAACTCCAGATCTCACTAGTGTGAAACTAACGCTCTAACCTATCAGTCATGCACCACACTACATTCTCAGGACTACATCCTGTTAATCTGCAGGAGTTTGAGAACGAATGTAGAAGAAGAAATAGAATACAATAAGTAAAGACAAAATAAAGTTCTATATTTCCCTACCTCGAGAAAATTAGCACATTTGCTATCAAGCTTAACATGTCAACAAGATAAGTTTAGAAGAAGAATTAGAATACAATAAGTACAGACACAATAAAGCTCTATATTTTCCTACCTTGAGAAAATCTAGACTAATAAGTGGTCGCCCACTAGTTCGAATCTCCAAGTCATGAGGAGACAGGAGAGTCAGAACCTGGAATGGAATAAGACTGGACAGCCCTGTTATAACTGCAACAATCCCGTGACTACTTGTCAGTTCCCTCATGCGTAGACGCTTGATGGCATCAATGTACAGCTGCCTGTTGTTCCAACTAGAAGTATTCAAATACAAATCAAAGAACGAATTATTCAACGTTGACATCTTCGTTATCAATAACAGTTGAACTATTGGTTATCAATAACAGTTGAACTATTGGTTATCAATAACAGTTGAACTATTGGTTATCAATAACAGTTGAACTATTGGTTATCAATAACAGTTGAACTATTGGTTATCAATAACAGTTGAACTTTTGGTTATCAATAACAGTTGAACTATTGGTTATCAATAACAGTTGAACTATTGGTTATCAATAACAGTTTAAGTTATAGTTATCAATAACAGTTGAAGTCTTGGTTATCACTAACAGTTGAAGTCATGGTTATCAATAACAGTTAAAGTGGTAAGAGATATTCATGAGGACTGTTATGAGACTCATATATCCACAGAAAGCAAGTGTATCCTTTGTAATCTTGTGAAAGTGGTTTCATACACAAAGGATTGTACTAAATGCTCTTTTTAAAATTTACTTCCTCACATAGTAGGTCTGGTAGGTTACTGGCAAGACTTGCAAATATTCCTCATGGTGGTAAGTCTGGTAGGTTACTGGTAAGACTTTCAGATATTCCTCATGGTGGTAAGTCTGGTAGGTTACTGGTAAGACTTTCAAATATTCCTCATGGTGGTAAGTCTGGTAGGTTACTGGTAAGACTTTCAGATATTCCTCATGGTGGTAAGTCTGGTAGGTTACTGGTAAGACTTTCAAATATTCCTCATGGTGGTAAGTCTGGTAGGTTACTGGCAAGACTTGCAGATATTCCTCATGGTGGTAAGTCTGGTAGGTTACTGACAAGACTTGCAGATATTCCTCATGGTGGTAAGTCTGGTAGGTTACTGGCAAGACTTGCAGATATTCCTCATGGTGGTAAGTCTGGTAGGTTACTGGCAAGACTTGCAGATATTCCTCATGGTGGTAAGTCTGGTAGGTTACTGGCAAGACTTGCAGATATTCCTCATGGTGGTAAGTCTGGTAGGTTACTGGCAAGACTTGCAGATATTCCTCATGGTGGTAAGTCTGGTAGGTTACTGGCAAGACTTGCAAATATTCCTCATGGTGGTAAGTCTGGTAGGTTACTGGCAAGACTTGCAAATATTCCTCATGGTGGTAAGTCTGGTAGGTTACTGGCAAGACTTGCAGATATTCCTCATGGTGGTAAGTCTGGTAGGTTACTGGCAAGACTTGCAGATATTCCTCATGGTGGTAAGTCTGGTAGGTTACTGGCAAGACTTGCAGATATTCCTCATGGTGGTAAGTCTGGTAGGTTACTGGCAAGACTTGCAGATATTCCTCATGGTGGTAAGTCTGGTAGGTTACTGGCAAGACTTGCAAATATTCCTCATGGTGGTAAGTCTGGTAGGTTACTGGCAAGACTTGCAGACATTCCTCATGGTGGTAAGTCTGGTAGGTTACTGGTAAGACTTTCAGATATTCCTCATGGTGGTAAGTCTGGTAGGTTACTGGTAAGATTTTCAAATATTCCTCATGGTGGTAAGTCTGGTAGGTTACTGGTAAGACTTTCAGATATTCCTCATGGTGGTAAGTCTGGTAGGTTACTGGTAAGACTTTCAAATATTCCTCATGGTGGTAAGTCTGGTAGGTTACTGGCAAGACTTGCAGATATTCCTCATGGTGGTAAGTCTGGTAGGTTACTGGCAAGACTTGCAGATATTCCTCATGGTGGTAAGTCTGGTAGGTTACTGGCAAGACTTGCAGATATTCCTCATGGTGGTAAGTCTGGTAGGTTACTGGCAAGACTTGCAGATATTCCTCATGGTGGTAAGTCTGGTAGGTTACTGGCAAGACTTGCAAATATTCCTCATGGTGGTAAGTCTGGTAGGTTACTGGCAAGACTTGCAAATATTCCTCATGGTGGTAAGTCTGGTAGGTTACTGGCAAGACTTGCAGATATTCCTCATGGTGGTAAGTCTGGTAGGTTACTGGCAAGACTTGCAGATATTCCTCATGGTGGTAAGTCTGGTAGGTTACTGGCAAGACTTGCAGATATTCCTCATGGTGGTAAGTCTGGTAGGTTACTGGCAAGACTTGCAGATATTCCTCATGGTGGTAAGTCTGGTAGGTTACTGGCAAGACTTGCAAATATTCCTCATGGTGGTAAGTCTGGTAGGTTACTGGCAAGACTTGCAGACATTCCTCATGGTGGTAAGTCTGGTAGGTTACTGGTAAGACTTTCAGATATTCCTCATGGTGGTAAGTCTGGTAGGTTACTGGTAAGATTTTCAAATATTCCTCATGGTGGTAAGTCTGGTAGGTTACTGGTAAGACTTTCAGATATTCCTCATGGTGGTAAGTCTGGTAGGTTACTGGTAAGACTTTCAAATATTCCTCATGGTGGTAAGTCTGGTAGGTTACTGGCAAGACTTGCAGACATTCCTCATGGTGGTAAGTCTGGTAGGTTACTGGCAAGACTTGCAGACATTCCTCATGGTGGTAAGTCTGGTAGGTTACTGGCAAGACTTGCAGATATTCCTCATGGTGGTAAGTCTGGTAGGTTACTGGCAAGACTTGCAGATATTCCTCATGGTGGTAAGTCTGGTAGGTTACTGGCAAGACTTGCAGATATTCCTCATGGTGGTAGGGCACTGGTAAGACTTTCCCAATGCAAAAAAGTTAAGGATAGAAGAACACACATGTGGTTTATTGAGGACATATACAAAAACAGACTGAATAGATAGTTTTGTTGAGGACATACAAATTTCGCTTAAGGACTCTATCTGTTCTGTGTGTTGATGCATCTAATGTTGTACACCAGATGATGTTCCTCCTTCATAAGCAAAGATGAGCATGGCATTAAGAAGGGTTAAGTTTGTTTCGATTGTTTGTGAATCATCAAAAAGCTGATGAGTCCAATTCAGGTTCTGAAAGACTTGTTGTTTTTTGAGCAGGAATATCGTAGGTGTTGAGATAAGAGAAAACAGCCTGATCTCTCCTTTCATTTTGATCTCTTTTGAATCGCATGCAATGTTCTATCCTGTTAAAAACTTTTAATACACGCTCTGATCTGATTGTTCCAGGTTGGACGGTCAAGAGCTGTGGATTCTCAAGAGATTAGGTCAATCCTGCAATACGTGAGAGATGTCTCTTCAACCCTGATGGGTTTATAAATAGATAGTATCTGGCTAATAAATTCTGTAAAATAAAGTCACAGACCAAAATAATTTGTTATTGTGTGAAGATGAGCTATTTGAAATGGCAGCTGTTGACATGTAACCAAGGGAGTTAATGTATGTTGTTGACATGTAACCAAGGGAGTTAAATCTGCTTACTTGACCAGTATATTTCTGCCACCAGGAATGATCTCTACGTCACGTCCCGTTAGTGTGGTATACACGAACCTGGCTTCAGTGTCTCCACACACACTCTCCAGTTCGGACTCGGACTCTGCCTGTGTTAGAATAATGGAGAATGATAGTTATATCATGATAGTACAGGTATAGTTACATTATGATAAATAAAGATCAAACAAGTAAAGTATTTTGGACATATTAAAAGACATGACAAGCTGAAGATTTTATTTGATGTAAAGTCAAGGGGATACGAGGAAGAGGTAGACAGATACAAGTTGGAGAGAAACATCACGTGATGAACAATTTAGTCTGACAGAGTGCACAAAGAAGATAAGAGACAAGTGATGTTGAGGTCCGTTGCAGCCTACCTTCATTGTGGAAATGACACTTGATGATGATGAGTTGAATCATGATAGCACTAGTATAGTTATAAGGACCGTCCCAAACCTCGCTGTTCAGAGAATGAGAGCCTGTCTAGCACGCAGGAGAATCTCTGCAATACAAACTGTGGGGAGCCGACAGCAACCTAAAACCCACCGCTCTATACATGGTCAATATCAAACATTGGGGAGCTGTCAACAACCTAAAACCCACCGCTCTATGCATGGTCAATATCAAACTAAATACACAGTGATTGAAAGCAGAAGAAGTAACAAGGATTAAGCTTATGTCAAACACATGCTATAGACGTGTGTGTTGGGTTTCTGTTACCGAGAATATCAGAGCAATGTGTTTGTGTATGATATAATTTCTGCAGTTGCGGGTCAACAAGAACCATTGTTAACAATCGTGAAACTTCGGCAAACTCCGGTGGTACGGGCACGTGATGAGACATACCTCGACGACAAGGGATGTTCTTTAAGGTACGGTGGAGGGTGGAAGAAGATGAGGTGTTGGGAAGAAGACATGGCTGGACAGGTTGTGAAGTTTCCAAACTCATCAGGATGATAGTGGATAGAGATGTGTGGAGATCTTTGTGCATACATGTCTCAATGTGACACTCCTACGAAACTGATGGGTTATGGGTTGTCAATGTGACACTCGTACGGCACTGACGTGTTATGGGTTGTCAATGTGACACTCGTACAACACTGATGGGTTATGGGTTCTCAATGTGACACTCCTACGAAACTGATGGGTTATGGGTTGTCAATGTGACACTCGTACAACACTGATGGGTTATGGGTTTTATTATTATTATTTATCAAAGGTATTCATTCTAGTCGTTAATTACATATGCAAGTAAATTCAAGAAGGAAGCCAGAGGATAAATTAACAAGTCTTGAGACTAACAGAAATTCAACCAGTCAGTTCAACGGCGCCAAATCGCCTGGCAACTCTGGTACACGGGGTTTTCTGTACTTGACTAACCGCATCTCCAAAAAAATATGCTATTTTGTCAAGGCATTCAAATTGTGCACTCTAGTCACTGAGAACGTACCAATCGAGACAATGACTATTACAACAACAAATATCTAAAGATCGCCAACAAAGAAAAACCACAAAAGGCAGCAGACAACATAGCAGCATGGGCTGAGAAATGGATGGTGCAGATCAGTTCTGAAAAGTCCTCAACAACACTCTTTCCACTCTCAAATAAGAACAAAGCAGAAGAGATAAAACTTGGAAATGTACGTATCCAAACAGAAGATGAGCCGATGTACTTGGGCACTACACTAGATAAGAGACTGACATGGAGGCCTCACATTGAGAAAGTATAAGCAAAGTCATGAAAGAAACTTGTCTTCCTGAGGAAATTGGCAGGAACAAACTGGAGGAGGAGGTGGGCAAGGAGTCAACCTTAAAGAAGGTATATACAGGTGTTATTAGACCGGTACTATATGAATCAACAGCATGGACTTCAGCAGCCAACTCCCATCTACAAGTCCTGAACAAGGTACAAAATCAAGCACTTCGCCTTATCACAGGCGCCATGAAGACCTCTCCCATAAATGAAATGGAAAAAATTGCAGTCATCGTCCACTTATCATACAGGCGAGACACTAAAACCATGGTACATAAAGAAAAGTTCAAGAGTATGCCAGTGCATTCAATTAAGGCCAGATATGGTGACCTAACCAGTGGAAAGCTGAAGAGGAACAGCTTTATACACCGATCCAAAAAAGTAAACATAGAATATAAGGAAAAAACAACCAGACATAACAAGAGAGATAAAACTAACACTTTTTCCAGTTCCGTGGGAGCATTACCCAAATCTCACTATCAGAACCACCATAAACAACTACCACACTATGATAGAACTGAATATTCTCCAAAACAAAACAATAGTATGCAACATGATTGAAGATATGTACCCCAGAGAAGCATGGATACAAGTATATACCGACGGATCAGCAACGAGAGCAGTAAAGAATGGAGGTACTGGAGTGTACATAAAATATCAAGAAAAAGAAAATGAATCCACATGTTCACCAACTGGAATATTCTGTTACAACTACTCTGCAGAAGTACAGGACCTAAGCATTGCTGCAGAAATAAATAAAAACACAAAGCCAATGTCAACAAACGATATTTCTAACTGATGATATGTCTGTACTACATGTCCTTGCCAGCGATAAACTGCCAGACCTGAAGAAATCCATACGAGAAGTTAGCATCCAAAACAGGATAATACTGCAGTGGATACCATCCCACTGTGGCAATACCAGGAAATGAAGAGGTAGATAGGCTGGCAAAGGATATAGCAACACAGGAACAAAAAGACCAAGAAATCACCTACCAAGAAAAGAAGACCTTCATCAAAGCCATCAGGAAAGTCGATCACACAAAAGACAACTATCACTATCTCGACAGAGCAGAGCAGGTTATTATCTTCCGCCTCAGAACAGGACACAACAGAATAAACAACCACTTAAAAAGACTAAGACTGGTTCATCACCTCTATGCCCATGTGGGTAGACCACTTAACATATCCTGCAAGACTGCATACACTAAACCAGTTAAGGGAAGAACACTGGCCTACAGAGATGGATATCCATAGAAAGATGTATGGGAGCACTGAGGAGCTTTCAAATACAGCAGCATTTATTAAGAAAACAGGACTTGCTGTGTAGACATGTCAAACTGCGAACGAGAAGAAGATCAGTGATAAAACGCTGTTTCACTCTCAGACTGTAGTTTTCACAAAACTTTTCTCTGTTTAAAGTGAAAATAACATCTTGATACTCGAGCTTGTGGAAATGCACATTCAAAAACTTTAATTCCAGAAAATTCGAAATCAGTAACTATTGAAGATGGAGTTACAGTAACTATTGAAGATGGAGTTTTGTTTTGTTTTTCGTTCGCTCCATTGTAACCATCACGGATATCCGTGCGATTTCCGCCGGGAGCGTGATTACGTTGTGCCACCGTTATGCGCCTTGTAGGCCTAGCACATCCGATTTCGGCATGCCTTGACAATTCGGGTGGGCTACCCTTAGCCTGTGACAGCCTCTATATCTGTCTCCAGGCACGCGTAGTGGAGACTCTTCGCCCAGACGATTTTTTTGCTATCGTCTGACTCGAACGAGGTGTTCCACTGTCTATGAACTTGCCTCGTGTAATTGGACGTGCTGTGCCTGTGCCCATTGGGTACTGAACCGTTTCTCATCCGTGAGCCTGGTTTCTTAAGGGGAAGAACTCAACAGAGGAGTTGGACACTGGCTCTTTCGCCCTCTTAGCCGAGGTGTCATTCACCGACATCGTGTACCCCTTGTCCAAGTTCGAGTCTCACACCACGCGTTTGAGAGCAAGGCGTTCTCGAGCTGAGCGTCCTTGTCCCAATAGCGCCTGAGCCCATCAGGTACTGAACCCTTTCTCTCTTCAAGTGTATTTCCGGTGTAGGAAAACCTGACAGTAGAGTTGGGCCAGGGCTAAATCGTTGTCCCTTTTGTGCTTGAGCGCATCGAGTACGGAACCCTTTCTCTTCGCGAGCATATTTCAGGTTTAGGAAGGCTCGACATTAGAGTTGGGTTAGGTCTTCTTGCTTTACCAAACGCCAATGGATGGGTCTTGGTCTCTGCCTGTAAGGAACACAGGTAACTAGAAGCTCGTCTCGAGCTGACGGAGCTTGTAGTTCCCCTTTCCTAGGGACTTTTCACTTTCTATTTGCAGTTCGCGCTGCCCTCTAGCACTGTTCTGCCCTTTCATTGTTTCATTGTACTCGGTATGAAATCTATTTGTCTCTCGCCATGCATCTATCTTTACGTGCATTTTACATTGGCCGCCCCTCCAATGTTCGGACTGGACTGACTTGCTTCACTGTATGTCGACAGTGTCGCTACATGCGGTGATGTTGGTGGTGTCGGAAATATTGTCTGTCTCTTGTGCAGTCAAATCTCTTTCCATCTGCTACCTCCACATTCTCGGACACGATCCCCAAATGATTTGGCCAGAATCAGCTCGAGCTGCTGTATTTCTGTTTCCAGCGTGCACCGCGTGGAGGTACATTTGGGATCTTGGTTATCTGCTAACCCTGGGTCCGCCTAGATCAATGCGTTCCCTTTGCACCCCTGAAGATGGAGCTACAGTAACTATTGAAGATGGAGCTACAGTAACTATTGAAGATGGAGCTACAGTAACTATTGAAGATAGAGCTAGAGTAACTATTGAAGATTGAGCTACAGTAACTATTGAAGATAGAGCTACAGTAACTATTGAAGATAGAGCTAGAGTAACTATTGAAGATAGAGCTAGAGTAACTATTGAAGATAGAGCTAGAGTAACTATTGAAGATGGAGCTACAGTAACTATTGAAGATGGAACTACATTTCCGTTGTTTCCCAGTTCTATGATATCCTGAAGCAGGCGGCGGTACAATGCTTCAATACGACCAGATAAAAGTGCATGAGTAAGCAAGATTATTTGGCATGGGATTATTTTATCATTCTCAAATGCATGGATCTCCGCCGAAGACGGATGCGCCGAGCCATTGGCGCAAAAACGGCGACATAACGCATTTCCATTCTCTGGACTACATCTTACTGGAAATCTAGTATGACCATTGTCCTGCCGTAAGAGAGATTTGGCGGGAGTTTGAGAATGAAAGCTGAAGAAGAAGTAGAAATGCATGGATCGTATACAGTTGATCGAATCCCTCTGGGGTGACTCAAAATGTCTGCAAACAAGATGCCATACCTCCATCTTATGTTTGCATAAAATATGCCATATCTTCTATGGGATTGTCATAAATTACTTCACCAATTTTTTTGTTACTATTTCTATTACATTTTTCCTAATTTTTGGCTATAAAGGGATATTTTGTCTGGGATATTTTGTCTGGGGTATTTCGTCTGGGATATTTTGTCTGGGGATATTTTGTCTGGGATATTTTGTCTGGGATATTTTGTCTTGAAATATTTTGTCTTGAAATATTTTGTTTGGGAATATTTACTCTTGTGAATATTTTATCTCCTGCTGAGAACGAACGTAGAAGAAGAATCAGAACAATATTCATAAACAAAATGAGTGCTATGTCAAACGATTTTGACGAACTGCAAAGATGGTGAAAAAATATTCACTAGAAATCTACAGCATCAGCTCCCGCTTTGAACACCTGTGCAACAAAAAGATAAATAATGTCTACTTCCAATTACTGTGTTATATTTCCCGGATGAATGGCATTAGTTGGCAATCATGATTTCCTCGTCGAAAGAGGTGCATAGCAACTGGAACATAAACTCGCCGACAGTGTCTCAAAATACATTGAGCCAGGAGCATCAATGCACCGACAGGAAGCTAAATGTTAAATACATAATTCTACATAGAAATAATTCACTCAAATTCTTCAAAACAGAATCAGTGTCTGAATTATCTTACACTTTATTCTCTGTCATGGGAAAAGGCATATATTATGGTCATTCTACATTGCACTGCTAACATCATTGTTGCCACACTCCTTGAAGATTACATAATCCTCACTTCTGTCCATTGTATTGCTGATTGAGCACATTTTGTTGAAAGATTGGATAACCTTTTCTGTTGAAATATACCCCCCCCCAAACTCTTTCACTCTCTTCGTGATCGTGACAATGTCAACCTTTTTCAAACTCCATCATCCATCACCTAGACAAAAGAAGATGACATCCGCTCACTTCATTGTTTTTGTCTTAAGCCTCAGTACTATACGTTACCAGCAAGGCCTACTTGACACGATCCTGATGCAGACACAGATTCGTTGGGCAGGTCATTTGGTGCGTATGCCAGACCATCGTCTGCCAAAATACTTCTCTATGGTGAGCTGGAGAAGGGCACACGATCTCAAGGTGGCCAAAAGAAGCGCTACAAAGACTCGTTAAAGAACTCACTAAATGCCTTTGAAATAGACCACGATACATGGGAAGAACTTGAACAAAATAGATCTACATGGAGATCTAAAATCAATAAGAGCGCATTATATTGTGACAAGATAAAAAATGCAGCAGCTCAACAGTGGAGAGCAGCTAGAAAGTCACAGATAGACCAAGATCCGTCTACTGTCGTCATTCCATGTCCGAACTGTCCAAGGACATTTACAGCTCGAATAGGGCTCATTCGCCATCTACGAACTCATAATCAAGGACATAACTAAAATTGAATTTTCAAAAGTGGATGTACCAAATGGTCATCATCATCATGTGATGTAGGAACAACAACAACATTTGTACACATAAACATAAACACGGTTGCTTCGGATGTGACATGTGACATGTGTACATTGATAATAGGCATATAAAACAGAAGCATGTGACATGTGTACATTGATAATAGGCATATAAAACAGAAGCATGTGACATGTGTACATTGATAATAGGCATATAAAACAGAAGCATGTGACATGTGTACATTGATAATAGGCATATAAAACAGAAGCAAGTGACATGTGTACATTGATAATAGGCATATAAAACAGAAGCATGTGGATATATTATTACAGAAAAATGTACTCTGTTCATTCTAAGAATGAAGTAGGTTAGTGTTTCTGATTGGTCCAACAAGGCGCCGAACGCATAAATGGAATGTTAAATGCGTAATAAAATAGTTCATCAGATCATAATACCATTCTTAAATTTAAATCTATTGTTGCTAAGTAAAACATGTCTATCACAATAGTAAGTATGTTTTAAAATACATTTTCTTATAATACATCTTTAATATTCCATAATAAATTACTATACCAGCTGTTATATCGTTGCGCATGCGTAAAGAGGACAGGGGGCAACCATTATAGTTATTTACACAATGTTAAAAGTTCTGAATAATTAATTATGTTGTTGTTTTTAAATATCATCAGCTGTATAATAATCACCTGTTGTCGCGGAGTAATATATGAGTGTGCTTTGACCCACTTCAATCTCAGAATGAACAGAGCTCATTCATTCATTTTCCTTTTGCGCTGAAGTTAGCGCATAGGGCAGAGGTAAGATCTCTCCAATTCTGTCTGTTCAAAGCTATTCTGTGCAGTTCTTGAATAGTATGAATATTGGAATGACCAGAGTAGGCCCCCATATAGCCCATATTCATAAAATCGCGAAAATATACACGTTGCAAGTCTTGAATAAAATCCTTTTTTTTATGATGCTGTGTGGTCAAGTACGGAAAATGTGTTGAGTCAAGTTGCGATGCGAATTGTGCCATCTGCACGGTCCCATTTGCTGCCCCTATATCTAAAAAGCAGTTGTTTAACGACCACCCTCACTTTGTAGAGTGTGAATAACCAAATTGCCTGTATCTGAAACAGGTGCAGTAATGTATCATACTGAAATAATTATTATGTGTTGATTCACGTTCGTGCTACTAACAGTTAAAACATCAGCACGTCGAACAAATTGATACCGATCGTTTTCTACATATTGTTCTATGCAAAGTTTATTCTATGCAAAGTTTGCTAATGACCGAGTTTTATAGTAGGTGATAAAATGGCGCCAGTTGTTTTGGATAATTGTCATGCGTATTACACGAGGTTGACTTTATTTAAACTGACATCTGTGCAGGAAATCGCAAGTCTATTCCACGACCGCATCCAGTAGGACCTTTTATCTAGAACTGTCACGTGACTGGACGTGGGCCCTTGTTTGAATTTCGATTGGTCACTATTTATTGATATACTTGGAATCGTCTTGACTATATTTGGGATTATAATCCAAATATGTAAATAGTGACCAATCTAAATAATAATATTTTATAAAAACGTTAATATTTGGGGCCAAAATAATTCAGTTGAAAGGTCTTTGTCAGAGACGGCCATGCCTATTCCCATACATGCATACTAATTGACTCCATGATTGTGATTCAGGAAGTCAAAATAGTTCAAATGCGTAGGCGATGGGTGGAGTAATTAGAATTAGCTAAAATGCGGAAAATCGTGTTTATCTTTGTCCCCGGGACACACGGGTGTGGAGGGAAACGAACGGGTTGACCAATTAGCTGGCCTTGTTATTTAACAGGTGGTCAGTCTACGCACTGAGCAGACATAATCAGTGCTCTTGACGAGTCCGCACGATAAGTGGATTTTGAGATAAATTAGCATGAGTCAAAATTGAGATTGCGCGACTTAGGAGTGAGGGTAGACGTGACTTAGGAGTGAGGGTAGACGTGACTTAGGAGTGAGGGTAGACGTGACTTAGGAGTGAGGGTAGACGTGACTTAGGAGTGAGGGTAGACGTGGCCCGTAGAGAACACATAGCAAAGATTTCAAAAAGAGCAATGAATCAATATAGAACGGGAACCATTAGCCGTTATACACTGAGATATGTACTGAAGCGGAGATCTCAGCACCTTTGGACGTGTTCCGTGTGCGAAGAGGATAATGCACATACCTAACGACCCAGCTGTAAATGAGTAACTGACGCATGGATTGGGGGAGAGAATAAACACAGCAAGGAAGGGATCTGACCGATCCCATCCAATAGTTTCTGCGGCTTAGAACATATAACATATAGCAAATAATACTTAGAACATATAACAAATGATACTTATAACATATAACATATATAACATATAATACATAGAACATATAACATATATAGCATATAATACTTAGAAAATATAACGAAATAAACGAATAGTTATCGTCATTCCCTGCGGCAGATGGCTGTTATGGGATCTATCTTTATCTCTCATTCATCATCACCAAATGCCGTCTCCGCAACGAAGGTTGGCTGCAACAGACCTCCAACATTCCATGTCTCTTGTTTTGGTGGCACAGTCTCCTAGACTGTAATCTGTCCATCTCGTGATGCCACTCTTCCACTTGTATTTCTGCCTAACTTCTTTGCTCGCCTACACCATCCCCCCTTTCGACTTTACCCTCAAGTAAGGTATTCAACAAGGTGTTATGCCGTTCAATATGTTCAAAATATTTTATTTGCTTGAGTTTTATTTCCTTTAATAATTCTATCTTCATATTAAGTGATCTTAGAACCCCTTTGTATGTTTTCTTCTCTTTCCATGATGTTCTCTCTATTCTTCCATATATCCAAAACTCAAAGCCATAAATTATTTCTAATTGTTTATTTAGTGTCCATGTTTCTGAGCTATACATTAATATAGAATAGATGTAGCATTTTATAATACTCATGTTTAACTTGTTTGTAATTTGTTTAGATGTTACTATTTTCCTCATGTCATTGAAGGTACTTTTAGCCATTTCTATTCTCCTTTTAACTTCTGTTTCACATCTGCCATCATCTGTGACTATGTGTCCAAGATATGGATAATATTTTACTTGTTGTGGTTTCTCTGCATGTGTTTTTGAATACTTTTCCTTAGGCTGTCCCATTTATTGTATATTTTCTCTTCTGGATTTTCCCTTCTGTATTGTTCCATGCATTCTATCATTAGATGTTCATATCTATTCCTTACATCTACAAGGTATTTTTGTTGTATGTCTGCTTGATTTAGTGCTGATGTGTCTATCTGTGGCTCTTGAACTCTTCTATGTTCTATCTTTTTAAGTTTGACATGTATTTTACGCAGCACCTAGATTATGGTCAGAGTTGATATTGCACCTGGATATGTTTTAGTGTTCTTGACACTATTTCTAAATCTGTTGCTGGTCATTATATGGTCTATTTGGTTCCTCTTTCTGTCTCCATGACTTTTCCATGTATATAATCTTCTATTTTCATGTTCAAAGAATGTATTACATGTGATCATGTTGTTTTCCTCACAGAAAAGTATACGTCTTTCTCCTCTGTCATTTCTTATCCCTATTCCAAATTGTCCTACAATGTTCTTATGTCTTTTTCCCCCTATTTTTGCATGCATGTCTTCCATGAATATTAGAATGTCTGTTGATTTGACTGGCTTTAGTAGTTGTTGTAGGTAGTCCTCCTTCACAGTACACTCAACTATAGGCGGAGAAGGCGGAATATCGTATTATCGACAACGCCTTCGAAGGCGGAGTTGGAAAGGTCCAGTATTAGGCAGAGGGCACATCAAGGATAGTAAATGATACGCTACCAGAACCGGTTCAGAAAGCAATGGCAAACTACTGAGGCGTGCGTATGCCAAGAAACTCAAGATGACCACAAATAAGCTTGTTACAGCTACTAAGACGCTACACCTTTCCAGTGGCAACATACGGTTGTGAAACGTGGATAATGACATCGAAAATGGACAATAAATGATCTGCATTCGAAATGAAATGCTATAGAATATCACAGACAGAAGACAAAATAACTAACGCAGAGAACTCCTCAAAGATCTGAATACAGAAGACAAAATAACTAACGCAGATGTCCTCAAAGATCTGAACACAGAAGACAAAATAACTAACGCAGATGTCCTCAAAGATCTGAACACAGAAGACAAAATAACTAACGCAGATGTCCTCAAAGATCTGAACACAGAAGACAAAATAACTAACGCAGATGTCCTCAAAGATCTGAACACAGAAGACAAAATAACTAACGCAGATGTCCTCAAAGATCTGAACACAGAAGACAAAATAACTAACGCAGATGTCCTCAAAGATCTGAACACAGAAGACAAAATAACTAACGCAGAGAACTCCTCATAGATCTGAACACAGAAGAAGACTAGCTCCTCAAAACTATTAAAAACACAAACTGACATATTTCGGACATATAAAAAGATACAACGGTTTGGAATGATTAATCATGGAGGGGAAAGTTCCAGGGAAGAGAACAAGAGGCAGACTAAGACTGCGGTGGACACATGACATTGAAGATATTCTGAAAATTCACTGGAAGAAGCTGGGCAACGTTCTACAAAGGACAAGTCACATAGAGAGAGATATTTGTTTAGTTTGTAATCCTTTCATCGTATTTGTTTACACTGTATCAACGATTCAGAACAGGATAACTCACATCAACTAAATAATGAACTAAATAAGCTGTTTTTTTTGCGCACAAGAGCCTCATATACAGAAACGAAGAACAACTACACAATCATGTTAGCTCACTATCTGCAACATGTAGAAAATTCAACATGAATATCAATACACAAAAGACGGAAACAATGAAAATATGTAGAACACCGAGCTCACAGATAGACAACATAGGAGTAAAACACGTATCGGAGTACAAATATCTCGGTTAATATTTTCACAGAAAACGGAAGCCTTGATAGAGAGATAGAGACGAGATGTCAAAATGCAAATGCAGTAACATATCAACCGCGCGCTCATTATTGAGCTTCTTCTTCTTCTTCTTCTTCTTTCGTTCACTTGAAACATGTCTATATCTGTAATTCTGTCTCCTTAATAAAACTCACTGTCTTTTGTAGTTCATACAGTGTCCCATAGAGTTTTGATTCCAGTGTTGTTTCCTCTGGCCAATATGTCTGCCTCAGCGTTTCATGCTCAGAACACTCTTGAAGTATATGTTTGGCACTCTGTGCTGCCTGTCCACATGTACACATGGCTGTGTTGCCAATCTTGAACTTTGTATACATGTGACTGCGGAGTCGGTTGTGTCCTGTTCTGAGACGTAGAATTATAACTTGTTCTGGTCTGTTCATAATATGATAGTCATCTTGTGTTGGTGTTTGTGGCTTTCTTATTGACTTGATCATCTGTTTTTTCTGATGGTAGGTGATTGGTATATCTGGTTGGTCTTCGGCAGCACCTTCCTTAGCCAGTTGGTCTGCTTTTTCATTTCCTGGTATTCCACAGTGAGAGGGTATCCACTGCATGGTTACCCTATACTGGTAAGACAATTCGCTAAGTAGTTTTTTCAAGTCTGTTAGTTTTTCAGACTGGAGAGCTTGAAGCACTGATCTTGCATCTGTCAGGAATACCACAGGCTGTAGGTCAGAGTTGGATTATTATCAGTCATTATTGAGCTGATCAACCTTGTGTTTTATGTCAGTACTATTTTGTAAAAAAAGAAGACAAATAAAATCATTTTTGGCAGAAAAATGAAGACGCAATTTTATATATAATAGCTAACGTTTATAATAGATACATTCGTTCTTACTGGAAAGATTGTTTGGCGAACGTTTTACAGAGAAAAGAGTTAGAGACAGACAACTCCTGAGATACAAAGATATATGGAAGATCTCGATGAAAGACTTTTCTATTCGCCACACTTGCTGGGAATATCTGGCACAGGATATTGGTGACTGGAGGTCGGCATTGCACAAAGGTGCAGAAACATTTGTAAGGACAAACTAGAAACATAAGCGACAAACACGTAAAGCAAAGGTCAATGCAAAACAGTAGTGAGTGACTCATTCTGCAATTAACACTACCCACACACACGAACATGGTAAATAACCGTCTCAAAACAAACGAAACAGGATATACAATAGAAAACAACGCAAGCTTACATTTTCACATTAAAAACACAGACATATCTAATATATTATTTCGCTAAAACGTTTTAAGAAATAAATGACAACGATGAAACTTGAATACTCTTACTTTTAGCAAATTAAAAACACAAATCCACTACTAATGCACATACTCCAGCAAACAAAGCTCCTGGACTAGATACCTTACAAATTGAATTAATCAAAGCAGCAGCAGATAAAGGGATAAAATGGTTGCAATAGCCGTTTAACATAGTATGGAATACACAAGAAACACTGGAAAAACTCTGTAATAATATGTATTTGGAATAAAAAGGACAGCAAAATAGATTGTACAAAATACAGATGTATTTCACTTCTAATTCACACTGGACAAAATGTTCTACATGATTCTAAAAAAGAAGGTTACGAGTATTCATGGAACCGCAGTGTAAAAACACTTAAATAGGATTCCGTAAGAATAAGTACTGCACAGATGTCATTTTTACACTTAGACAACTGACAGAAAAAACAACAAAGAATTGCACATCACGTTTGTGCCAAAAAAAAACTTTGACAGAGTAGACAGACAACAAGCCATGGAAAATACCATCACAATATGGGGTTCCACAACATCTAATCAACTTGTGCAAGAGTAGTTACACAGATAGTCAGTGTACAGTTAGAATGAGTGCATGTCTTTGAGACAAATCCCACACACACTCTGGAGTGTGACAAGGATGTGTCCTATCTCTCCTGCTTTTCATCACATATATCGATTGTCGCCCCTATATGTAAAATTGCCAGCATCAATGAAGAAGACAATCTAAACAAGCACCTCCGCCAACTTTTTTTTGTGTGCGCAGACAATCAATCAATAATATTACCAACAAAAGAACAACTACAATATCATACAAATAGACTGCACACAACATGTAGGGACTTCAACATGAAGATAAACACAGAAAAAAAACTGAGGTAATGTCAATGGCAAAAATTATTTTCATCAATGACCAGCAACAACTGGCACAGGGTGTAAGAGTTCATTTATCTGGTATGTCTCATCATCAAATGTGAAGAACACCACAGAAATCCAACATAGATACAACATAACATACCAGATTATAAGACAGATTATAAGACAGATTATAAGACAGATTATAAGACAGATTATAAGACAGATTATAAGACAGATTATAAGACAGATTATAAGACAGATTATAAGACAGATTAAGACAGATTATAAGACAGATTATAAGACAGATTATAAGACAGATTATAAGACAGATTATAAGACAGATTATAAGACAGATTATAAGACAGATTATAAGACAGATCATAAGACAGATCATAAGACAGATTATAAGACAGATTATAAGACAGATTACAAGATAATTATATTCCTCGTGTTGAATATGTTGTCTCTTGTTCCTCTTCCTGCTCGAAAACCGGATTGAACTTCATAAATTTCTGTTTCTAATTTGTTTTGTATTTTTTTTCATTAGGCCCTATGACCTGCAGTAGTATTTTGCTGGCTTGACTAATTAGTGCTACTGTTTTATAGTTGGTACAAAGTTGAAGGTCTCCTTTCTTTGACAAGGGTATGTATACTGACTTTTTCTATTTCTTCAGGCCATATTCCGCTTTTCCATAACTTTCAGTATAAAGTATATGGTATATTTGAACACTGGAATCTCCACCGGTCTGTATAATTTCTGATGTTACTCCGTCGTTACCTGGAGATTTCCCTTTTTTCATATTTCTGATTGAATGTCTGACCTCTTCCATTGTAAGTTCTGGTTCTTGTT
Source organism: Meghimatium bilineatum (assembly GCA_034231615.1). Taxonomy (NCBI): domain Eukaryota; kingdom Metazoa; phylum Mollusca; class Gastropoda; order Stylommatophora; family Philomycidae; genus Meghimatium; species Meghimatium bilineatum. The sequence goes on along the minus strand of CM067304.1, from coordinate 7,863,715 downwards.
CTTATTCATTGATGCTCTCATTTGGTGACTGGGTTGTTCCTTTATACATTTTTTGACAGTATTTCTTCCATCTATGTAGAATATCTGTTTTCTCTGTTAAGTTGTTCCCTTTTTTTTTATCTTTTAGGACTCGAACTGCGGGCTTGAAGTTATTATGTTGTAATTCTCTTATAGCATTGCGCATATTTTTGCTATTTCCTTGTTGTCTTTGTTCATCGATTTCTCTGCACGTATTCATTTTGTATTGTTATTTGTCATTCCTAATTCGTTTCTTAGTTTGTTTTGATAGTTCTCAGTAGTTTGATTTATTTATTTTCTGGCGGTTTGGCATCTCCTTCTATCTTAAATTAAGTTCATTGTTTCTTTTGAGACGTTTCTTTTGATTCTTCATCTTTGCGTCTTTTGTGGGTAAAAGCTTTTCTGCAGTGTTGGCGATAGCTTCGCTTATTTTGTTGACAAGATCGTTTGGTGTCATTTCTTCTTGTATAACTATAAGTCTGGTAAATCTGTAGTTTTTTTTATCTCGATGTTATATTCACTTGGTATGTCTGATGTGTTATATCTAATAGTATGGATGTTATTGTTGATTTTCTTTATTTTTACTTTAAATTTCGTCATCAGCAGTTCGTGGTCCGTGTCGCAGTTTGCTCCTGGTATTGTCATACTTAAGGGAAAACTTGCGTTCCATCTTTGTTGAATCAATATGCAATCTATTTGATTTTTATATTTTCATCTGGTGACCTCCACGTATACAGTCTTCTGGGATGTTGTTACAAAAATGTATTCATGATTGCTAGATTGTTTACCAAGCAAAAACTGAGCAATCGTTCACCACTTTTGTTTCTATTTTCTAAGCCTTACTTCCGCTGTGATCTAATTTTGTGGTGTGCTCTTTCTTTCCCTACTTTAGCGTTGAAATCTCCCATAACTATAATAATATCGTGTCTGTGAGTTGTATCTAGAGTGTGCTGAAGTTGTTAGTAGAAAGTGTCAATCTTTTGGTCATCTGCTGCTGTTATAGGTGAGTAGATTTAAACAATAGAAATATTTTTACTTTTTACCCTTAATTTTGATGGTAACAATACGTTAGCTCTTAGGATAGTACACTAACAGATAAACAAATTTTCCTTTGGACAGGTAAAATTCAACGCCTCGCTGTTCTCCTTCCTCGCTATCGAGAAACACACACATTCCACCTGACGCCAGTGAAAAATGTCCCTTGTATGCCCATCTGGCTCTGACATATCTAATATGTCTGCGTTTAGTCGTGTCATTTCCTTAGATACCGTATATTGTTTCCAGCGATATTGTTTACTAGCCTATACCAGTGAAAACTGGGTCAACACGAGCAATTTGGAAGGAAATACTCCTTAAGTTTGACATGTTTCTGAGCCTTGTATCTAGTTGTTGTGTGGTTCTTCTTCTTCAGTGTTCATTATCAAACTCCTGCTGAAACTCTTGTAGCAGGACCATGGTCCTACTAGATTTCCAGCAGGATGTAGTCCAGAGAATGGAAATGCGTTGTGTCGCCGTTTTATTTGCACCAATGGCCCGACACATCCGTCTTCGGTAAAGTTTGTTGTTCAACTCGCATCATCAAAGAGCTGTTGTAATGAGTTTCCTTTACTCATTGTTGTGGTTTGCAGCGAGGTTGAGTTTGTTATTTTGTGAAATCAGTACATACAGTCTTTATTTTTTGTTTATTACTGGATTTGCCTTTCTTGAGAAAGTCACGCTCTTTTCAACCGTGAAATAATTTTCTTTGCGTATTATAATAATTATCAGGGCGTATCTTGTGGTCGAATGACCTGGATGGTGACCTGTTAGGGACTGAGGGTATAATCTGGGTTCTGGTCTGTCCTGATAAGGATATTAAATAGTAGGGGGAGGGGAGATTAAAGGTTAGCCCTACAAAGGACTGTTTTGATAAATCATTGAATGGTGTTTTGATAAATCATTGAATGGTGTTTTGATAAATCATTGAATGGCGTTTTGATAAATCATTGAATGGTGTTTTGATAAATCATTGAATGGTGTTTTGGATCCTGGTTTGCTGTTACTTGCTTTCTTGGTTATTCTGGATATTTTTGGTCTGGTGTCTTGTTTTCTTGATAATCCTGGAAGCTTTTATTGGATATTTTGCGTTGACCGGTTCTTTCTTGACTACTGATCTGTTGTTGACTTCCTGGTAGGACTCTTGTTAATTTTCAATGATTCGTCCGTTTGTGACGTCGCTGGTGTTGAGGTACCTGTTCAGAAATTTTTTTGGTGTTTGTTTTAAAATATATTTTTAAAATATTTTTTTTAATAAATGTTTATTAAATTTTTTTTTTAAATGAGATATATATATTCACATGGATGTATATATACACACTCACACTCACACTCACACTCACACTCACATATATACTTTATTTTATACAGCAGTCTCTGAAAATTTGTTTAAATTATATCCCGCAAAACTAGCTTGGAGAGTCGGATTTGTCAGCGGGCAGTATTGTACCAACTCCTACATTATCTCAATGAAGTATTTTAAAGTAATGGTTTAATGGTTCTCTATACGCTGTGGACCTTGTTTGCCTTGCGGCGTCAGGGGTGGAAGAGTTCTCTGGGGATGGCCTTCTTGTGCGCTGTTTGTAAGCTTGTTTCTGTAGCTTTGATTTCTGTGATTCATCTTCTACATGGTCTGATGTTATCGTTTCTAATTCTATCTCTTAATGACACTCCGAATATTCTTCGTAGACATGTCATTTCTGTTGCCTCTATTTTTATTTTGTCTTGTGATGTCATTGTCCAGGTTTGGCACTGATATCATAGTGATGGAATAATAATAGTCTTGTATAATGAAACTTTAGTGTCTATGTTTACATTTTTGTTCTTGAAATTACGTGTCATCTGTCCTAGGATCTGGTATGTTTTGTTGCATCTATTTTGTATCTCTTTACTGGTTTTCCCTTTACTCGATATCATGCTTCCTAAGTAAGTGAACTCATTTACTTGTTTAAGGTGTTTATCATCGATGGAGACAGTGATATTTCTTTCTTTCTTTGCTGGAGATAGTGATATTTCTTTCTTTCTTTGCTATTGCCATTATTTTGGTCTTTTTAATATTGATCTCAATTTTGAATTTTTGACATGTGTGGAGTTTGTTCATATGGTCTTGCAATTGTTCTTCTGATGTCGTTATTAGTACTTGGTCGTCTGCAAAGAGTATTTCGTTCAATTTGTCTTTCATGTTATCTTTTTCATGTGTACTTGTTATTTTACAGACGTGGTCGATATATGTTATAAAAAGTAGAGGGGATAGGACACACCCCTGGCGAACTCCTGATTTAATTTGTAACTTATTGGACACTCTTGCATTTGTTCTTACTTCACATTGGCTATTAGCATAAATACCCTTGCATATGTTGATTAAATGTTCCTGGTTCTCCGTATATTGATAGTGTTTTCCATAGTTATTGTCTGTCTACTCTATCGAGTAGACTGTCAAGCCTTTTCTTGTTCAACGAATGCGATGTACAATTCTTGGTTGTTTTCTGTGGTTCTTTCTGTTAGCTGTCTAAGTGTAAAGATAGCATACGTACATATTTTGTTCTTACGACAGCCAATTTGGGTGTTTTGAAGTTGTGGTTCGATGTATGATCGTAATCGTTGCTCTAATTTTTTTTTTTTAACTTTCGTGTGTGGTTTAATAGGGATATCCCTCTGTATTTTGTGCAATCTCTCTTACTGCCTTTTTTCTTCCATATGGGAAAGATTGTCGCGTTTCTCCAGTCTTCTATTGTTTCTTATTTCTTCCATATTACATTGAATTGCCACACTCATCCGCATCGCTGATGATAGAATTCGCTGGAGGACTCTGTGTGCTGAAGCATCCAATGTGGTACCCCTACGACCCTGAAGGGTTACGGGTTTATTGATTGATTGATTGATTACATTGAAAAGTCTGTGTAGCCATTTTCCCCGCTCTCTGCTTCTGCTTTGATAAGTTCTATTTGTATATTATCAGAGCCTGCTGCTTTGTTTATTGGTGCTTTGTTTATTGCATTTTCAATTTCCGATAGTAGTATAATTGGTTCTAGGTTCGCTGCTGTAGTGTTTATTGTTGTGTCTTCTCCTTCTTTTAGGTTTAGTAGTTCTTTGAAATATTGTTGCCATCTTTCCATTATTTGCTTCGGTTCTTTTAGTGCATTACCGTTTTCATCATTTATTACTTCTGTTGGTTAATATATATCGTCTTTTTGTCTCATGTTCTTAATTTTCTTGCAGAACCTCTTTTATGCATTTTTATAATCTGCGTTGAGCATGTCTCCATATTCTTTCCATGAGTTGATTTTGGATATTGTAATGATTTTCTTGGTATTTCTTTGTGCTGTCTTGTATTCTGTGTAATCTAATTGGCTTTTAGTTCAATGGTTAACCCAATGGTTAAATGAGGGAAAGAGGAAGCTATTGAAAATTCATACACGTGGAACTCTCACCGGTGTTAACAGTGTTTGATCACTGATACGGAACTTTCACCGGTGTTAACAGTGTTTGATCACTGTTACTGATACATCATGCGCAAGAAAGAAATCCATCCACAAATATATATTTATCGAATCATTTTAATGACCTACGATAGAAACTGTCATTTAAACATATATTGCAGCTATCAGATTTGCTGTTAGCCGACATTGTATGTATATAGTTAACTTCCCGTCACATATTTAAGTTTTATATATAAAAACTAATTTACAATTCTCACATATTTACATGTATATAAACGATATATATAACAAGTCTGACTCATATTGTAACTCTTGTCAGCAACTACACAATAGTTGTATCATACTTATCTGAATATCTCGCTTATCGATGATTGGCTTGTTTAACTGAAAGATGACATCGTTTCCATTGAATGCGATATTTCTCTCGGTAAGTTTACACGTAACCTTCGACAGTCTGTCGCAGTTTATATTACATTATAATGTAGTTCTATAAATATAGTCCAGCAATGGATAGCCTGTTTTGATGAACGGGCCATATTCAGGAATGTTCGATTCGAATGGGGTAAAGCATACCAGAAAAACAAAGTGAACAGTTGTTATTATTTATTTGAATTCCAAAGGACAGCTTAGATTTTGTCGCTAACCTCGGTTCCAAATGTTTTTAAACTTGGCGAATTTATAGAATAATTTATTGTATCTAATGTCGAATATAAAAATTTGGCGCTAAGTCCTGTCTCGGGAAGTCTATTTCGTTCTGAACAATGCACAACGATTTGACGTAATAATTTAACTGTTATCACTATTTATCATTGTATTTTATAGTTTGGCCAAGGTTGCTTGTGATTTGATATTTTCTCAGCTCTTGTGGCAGTGGATATAGTTATATTTTAAATCAGTCTGGCATGTGTGATACAAAAGGATATGCATTGTTCTCGTGCAATCCCAGGGTTAGCAAGTAACCAAGATCCTAGAAGAACCTCCTCGTGGTGCACCCTGGAAACATTGATTCGAAGCTTGTAACACTTTATGGATCGTGTCTGGATCTCGATGGAATGAGAATTGTGGGCATTAGACAAACACTATCTCTGAATAGAACGTCTGGTTCCTCACAACCCAAAACACTGGCACATCATAATTTGAGACAACGGAAGGCATGAAGTGCCACTTTGTCATGTAGGAAAGTCACTAAAGCCAAATACATGTAGTGAGAAAGTCTTCGGAGAAGTTCGGTTCGTCTCTTTAACACACGCGAAAAACAAAAACAACAACACAGCGCTAGAGGGATGCGTCATGTCAAAGAAAAAAATAGAAAAATGAAGTCATAATGAAACGCAATGCACATGCTCGAGAACAAGCTATCAGCTGTCTTCTGGCATCAGGTTGTGGAGAAAGGTAAAGTCGGGATACAATACCTTCCCGGTACGAAATAAATGTGGGTGGATGTCTTCTGGTAATAGGTTGTGTAGAACGTTGTTCTGGTAATAGGTTGTGTATAGGGTTGCCAGAACCTTCGAAGCAGAAAGCGGGACAAATGGTACTTTTTTAGACGCGAAAGCGGGACACATCATGTAAAGCATAATAGCCATAGGAAAAGTCAGAGATAGCACACACATAGACTAATTATTATTACATTATAATTCTAATACCTGTACCAGTAATTTTTTTAATTAATAAAAAAACATGTTTACCTTGATTTGCAGCTTCTTAAGTCGGTGTCGGCTGCATCTCATATTTGTCTGACTTCAGACTCTGAGTGAGAAGATCTTGTCGCTGGATTACGTAGTCATAAAACTCGGTGCAGCTAAGTTTATAATTAAACACACATTTCATTATTGCTTCAACAGTTGCTACGTGCAACCGATTTCGTTCATCTGTCCACTGCACATTCATTAAAGAAAATATTCTTTCCACATTAGCATTGTGTCCTGGAACGCTGAAGATGAATTCACATAAATGTAATAACTGGGAATACTGATCCGCACATTTACATTGTCTTAAGAAAAACGTCCATTTCTCCTGACATGATTTACTATTCCATCTATCTCCATTTTTACAAAGTTCTAATTCAATAAACTCTTTCAAATATGTGAACTGATCAAACAACAATGAATCATCTATTGACACACCTTTGTCTTGTAGAAACATTAATGTTCCCTGAACTGCAGTCCATTCTGGTTTAAAGTCTAGTAGCATCCAAGTAAAGATGGTGGAAAATTCATTCAAATGCGTCATCCACTTTTGCAAATAAGCGGCCGCTGTTTCATAAAATTCATCCACCTCAGCATAAAGTTTCTCAATATCATCTGTAGACACTTCATTTTCTATTCTTTTAAGAATAGACTTCACCTTTATAGGGATAAATCTTTCTTCTTTACGTTCATTTATTAACCTGAGGGTATCCTTCAAAATTACTGCTACCTCTATTACACTGATATCAGTCTTTTCCAACTTAAGTATTTGTCTTTCAAACACGCTCATCTGACTATGGACAAACCATAGATATGGCACGCTTAACGGATTTTGAAATAATGTTAGCAAAACTTTAGGTGCTTTTTCTTCAGATAAGAAGAATGATTGCAGGGCGTCATACAATTTTAATACTCTGTCTACTGCAGCTAAAAGTGATAACCACCTTGTTTTTGTGTGTGACAATAATGCATGATACTCTAATTCCACGAACTCACAAAATTCTTTTAATCGCTCCGTTCGTACAGTATATATAGAGAAGTCATTGAATAATTTAATTATTGTTGTTTCCACATCAACACTCAAAACATCGGCGGCTGTCTTTACAGAATTATGAATGATATGAGCAGGGCATCCAATTCCAAGAAGATTTTCATTAAGTTCACTTTTCAATCTCGCGAACACATTGTTGGTGCCAGCACGCCGTATTCCACCAAAATTACAGTTTGCATTATCGCCACAAAACGCAATACACTTGTTCTTATCAATGTTGTTTTCTTCTAAAGCCTCGATACAATACTTGCTTATTTCAGAGGATGTTTCATTTGGTAAAGAACCCAGTTTAAGTAATTTTACAGTCATACCATTCGCTGGAGTGAAATACTGAACAATTAATGGGAATATTTTTTCAGCATTGTGATTACTTGCGTCGGTAGCAATACCAAAGTAGTGTACACCAGCAAGTTCATTACACAATTGCCTCGTAGTGTCAGGTGCTAATACTGACTTTACTATTGCTGTTGTTTTAGTTCTTCCGAGCTCCACATTTTGTGCAGTTTGAGAATCTTTAAACAGTTTTGAGTTTAGCTTAGTTATGCAGTCCATTGACTTGAAAGACATATGATGTTTTACAATATGATAACACATTGTCAGTTCTGTCGCTGCCACTAATTTACCTTGCTCTGACGATTTAGTCAAAAAATAATTGTCCATAGTACGTGAAGTGTTTGCAGAATACATTCTAGATTTGTGTTTTACACTTCCTATATGTTTTGTTATGTCAGTTCTCCCACCATGCGCGATAGAAATGTAACATTGACATATTTTGCATTCTGCTTCATTCTCACTTCTACCTTGTTTTATGAAAGACCATTCTTCCGAATAGTTTTCTTGGAAAAAACACTTTCTCTTCGGCATTTCCAAATAAAAATAAATCCAAAAAAAGAATTCACAAAATTAGAATGCTCAATTAAAAATGAACAAATTTAATATTTCACAACCACCGGTAACAACAGACTGGATTCCTGGAAGCAACCTCCAGCCTCCAACACATAAAGAAAGAATGAAGCGAAAATTTCTTCTTGCTGCTGGTGAGGATGGCGCGATGTTGTTGAATGAATTATTAGCGCCTACAGGAATACGACAAGGACAAAAGCATGCAGATTGTCACGTAGGCACAGATCACGTGAGCGGCGGTGAGATGGGTAGAGTAAGGCTCGGCGCCTCGCGAAGCCGAAGACGTCATCTTTTGTAAATTTTTAAATAATACCGCCTTCCGCACTAACAATTTTGTGCTGGATATTCTCAAATTTATGAGTTGTATCTTCAAACTTTATTATTAAACAGCGATAGCGCAGGACTCTACAAATAGACGTTTCGGACTAAGAAGCTTCATTTGTAACAAAACTCAAACCAATAATAAATAATTTAAGAAAATATTAAAATTTGTAAGTGAAAAATTTGGCTGGATTAAAAAGCGGGACAAATTGCTGTCCCCCAGACCCTTAGGCGGGACAATTAATTTTTGATGAAAAAGTGGGACAATCCGGAAAAAGCGGGACGGATGGCAACCCTAGGTTGTGTATAAAGTTATTCTGGTAGTAGGTTGTGTAGAACGTTGTTCTGGTAATAGGTTGTGTAGAACGTTGTTCTGGTAATAGGTTGTGTAGAACGTTGTTCTGGTAATAGGTTGTGTAGAACGTTGTTCTGGTAATAGGTTGTGTAGAAAGTTGTTCTGGTAATAGGTTGTGTAGAAAGTTGTTCTGGAAGATGTTGTGTATAAAGTTATTCTGGTAGTAGGTTGTGTAGAAAGTTGTTCTGGGAGAGGTTGTGTATAAAGTTATTCTGGTAGCAGGTTGTGTAGAAAGTTGATCTGGCAGCAAGTTGTGTATAAGTTGTGTAGAAAGTTGTTTAGTAGGAAGTTGTGTAGAAAGTTGTTTAGTAGGAAGTTGTGTAGAAAGTTGTTTAGTAGAAAGTTGTGTAGAAAGTTGTTTAGTAGCAAGTTGTGTAGAAAGTTGTTTAGTAGCAAGTTGTGTAAAAAGGTAAAGGCAGGATACCATAACTTCCCGGTACGAAGTTAATGTGAGTATACTCTGTTCACTCTAAGAATGAAGTTGGTCAGTGCTTTTCATTGGTTGTTGAACGCAGAACGCATTAATCGACTGTTAAGTGCCCAATAATATTGTTTTTAAATTTTTATAAATGTTGTTTGAATATTGTTTTACGTGTTTTTAAATGTTTTAAATAATATTGTTTTTACATTTCATCAGCTATTTAAAAATCACCGGTTATCACGGAGTAATGTGGGAGTGTGTTTTTACCCACTTCATTCTTAACGTGAATAGAGTATAGATGTCTCAGCTAAGTAGGACATCCAAACCTAGGTCAATTTTACTGATTAAGGAATTTACTGGAAGGAAGCTCACGTTCCAGACCAGGATCAGTTCCCTAGCATACAGGTGCAATAGAATCTAATTAAACGAGGAAAGTTTAATGTCAGCAGAACATCCCATGCGAGATAGACGTAGTCAACCCAAGTCTAAATCTCCTTGGAAACTGCCACACAGAGACACGTTTTGGTCTGAAAATTTCAAGGGCACAGTGAGTAATAAACCGTCACGGCGTAGTACAGATAATCCATCGTGTGCATGGCAACAGTTTAGGAAGGTTATCACGGGTCGTGGAATCTCACCTGAAATAAAAGTATGTGGAAATCTGGGTGTGCTGGTCCGGAAGGCGTAAATAACACAGTTCTACTGTAAATAAGCAGCAGTAAAACAGCAGCAGTAAAATAGCAGTAGCTGTAACCAAACTAAATCAGCAGTAAACCAACAGGACGACGCAATTCACGATCACCGCTGAAATCACAAGAAACTGAAGAGAGTGAATGCAGAAGAAGAATCATGAGTGATACAGAGAAATGACCTGACGGATATTTTGTCTACAGCTGATTTAGTCTAACAATGGAATAAGTGTAGTATTCTATTCTTGCCGTGTAGGCCAGCGTGTTGTATTATGGTCGTATAGGCCAGCGTGCTGTATTCTGGTCGTGTAGGCCAGCGTGTTGTATTCTGGTTGTGTAGGCCAGCGTGTTGTATTATGGTCGTGTAGGCCAGCGTGCTGTATTATGGTCGTGTAGGCCAGCGTGCAGTATTATGGTCGTGTAGGCCAGCGTGCTGTATTATGGTCGTGTAGGCCAGCGTGCTGTATTATGGTCGTGTAGGCCAGCGTGCTGTATTATGGTCGTGTAGGCCAGCGTGCTGTATTATGGTCGTGTAGGTCAGCGTGCTGTATTATGGTCGTGTATGCCAGCGTGCTGTATTATATACGGTCGTGTAGGCCAGCGTGCTGTGTTATGGTCGTGTAGGCCAAGGTGTCGATGAATCGAAATATAAACACAGATTAGTAACAATGTGGTTATCCTTGCATATTGCAAGTGTTACTCGATATAGCTGGATGTGCAGTTGGCAACAAGATCTGGAGTAAGACAAGGCTTCGTGCCTTCGTAAGGTTTCACTTCTACGTTTCAACATATACATGGACAGAATAACAAGAGAAGCTCATTTCAAAATAGAAAAAAAAATCGGTACAAATAAATCTGATGAGAGACTTGATAATGAAATAAACGAACTCAACTATTCAATGAAAGCAACCATTCGCAGACTATCAACACTTTTTTATTTTGGGTACCATACGGGGAGAAGTGACCACATTCCAACTTTTTAATATTATGCGCAGTTTCATACCAACTTCGTTATAGTATGCGCAGCTTTCGTGTCGTCACGGAAATAACGTCACTAGAACAACAAAATGGCTAATTTAATAGGAGATTACACAGTAGCTAGAACTACTGCTGGATGCATCGATCTGCCCGCTGCGCAATGAGAGGTTCTCCCCTAGCCCCTTGCAAATGCATCTTTATCGATATTTATGCTAATACCGCTTGTCTGCTCCTACTTCGTTTCGCTAAGTAATTTTGGCTCAATTTTTTTTGATCTTATAAAGCGTTTCGTTAATAATGTAAACGCTTCTCCCATCATTGTATCTTTTCTTGTATCTTTTGTTAGTAACATTTATTTGTTTTGCTTCGTGAGTAAAATAATTAAAACTTTTATTTAATTGTATATACACCATTTACATCAAATAATATCAGAATAACAATAAAGAAAGATATGGCAACTGATGAATTTTGCGCGTAAGTTAAAATGTGGACTGGGGGGAATTTAAAATGTGCTGAAATGAGTTGATAAAAGATGACAATCATTAATTGGTAAAATTTTTTACTATTTACATATTTTTGCACGTGTTCATATTATGTGTTGTGTGTCATCTGATTGAATGTGTGTAAGACTGCGTATGGTTAGAATATTGTAGTGTGAAACGATGCCCGTATTCGACAAGACCAGATCAGGTATCTGCATTGGGATAACAAAATAACCAGCTTGTTGTGTACATCTGTTGTCTGAAGTTCAACATGATAGATTCGTAAATGTCTGTGCTTGCTTTGAATGTTTGATTTGACTATGTTTGAATGTGTCCCTGGTATGAGTGATCGTACTGCTTGTGTAAAAGATGTGATCTTCTGTTTCTATATTCTTCTTCTTCTTCTTTCGTTCACTTGAAACATGTCTATATCTGTAATTCTGTCTCCTTAATAAAACTCACTGTCTTTTGTAGTTCATACAGTGTCCCATAGAGTTTTGATTCCAGTGTTGTTTCCTCTGGCCAATATGTCTGCCTCAGCGTTTCATGCTCAGAACACTCTTGAAGTATATGTTTGGCACTCTGTGCTGCCTGTCCACATGTACACATGGCCGTGTTGCCAATCTTGAACTTTGTATACATGTGACTGCGGAGTCGGTTGTGTCCTGTTCTGAGACGTAGAATTATAACTTGTTCTGATCTGTTCATATTGTGATAGTCATCTTGTGTTGGTGTTTGTGGCTTTCTTATTGACTTTATCATCTGTTTTTTTCTGATGGTAGGTGATTGGTATATCTGGTTGGTCTTCGGCAGCACCTTCCTTAGCCAGTTGGTCTGCTTTTTCATTTCCTGGTATTCCACAGTGAGAGGGTATCCACTGCATGGTTACCCTATACTGGTAAGACAATTCGCTAAGTAGTTTTTTTAAGTCTGTTAGTTTTCCAGACTGGAGAGCTTGAAGCACTGACCTTGCATCTGTCAGGAATACCACAGGCTGTAGGTCAGAGTTGGAGTTCAGCAGTTTTTTAGCTGCCACACTAATTGCCTGGATTTCTGCATCATAATTATTGCAGAATTTTCCTGTCGGTGTTCTGATTGTATCTCTAGGCTTGTGTGGATATTCTATATATACACCTGCACCTCCATTCCTCACAGCATTCTGTGCTGACCCATCTGTGTACACTCTGACCCATATATCTTGTGGATATTCCTCATCCAGGAAACTGAGGGTGATTGTCATTCGCTGCACACTGTTCTGTTCGTCCTCGCTTAGTATTCCTTTCACATGGGTCTGAATGTATATTGGCATTCCATGGCTTTCACTCCACGGGGTTTGCTCTGGTACAGACCTTAAGGGGCTGCCAATTTCAGGTAGGTCTGTAAGTTGTCTACGGAGTCGTTTAGCTTGATGGATAAAGCTGCTCCTTTTCAGTCGTCCCATTGCTAGATTTTGGAATCTTTCCTTCATTGGATGACTTGGCATACACTGGAACTTTTCTGCTTGAATTAGTACTTTTGTGTCTCTGCGTTCGCCAAGTGTTTGCATTCTTCCCATTTTCTGCATCTCTGCTATGGGTGTTGATTTCATTGCTCCCAACATTATTCTAAGTGCCTGGTTTTGCACTTTATCTAGATCTTGTAATGTGGTGTTTGATGCAGGACACCACGCAGCTGAACCATATTCCAGGTGTGGTCTTATGCCTTGCTGGTAAACTTTACTGAGTATATTTCCACTGGCTCCCCATGTGGTTCCACTTAGTTTTCTCAGGATAGCTAGCTTCCTCCTGGCTTTTGTTGTTGCTTTGTTTATGTGCTGCTTCCATGTCAGCTTATCATCAAAAGTAACTCCGAGGTATGTGGGTTGTTTGTCTTCTTTCAAGAGCTCTCCATCTATCTTGATATGACCAGCTTTTTGTTTTGGTGAGAGGGTAAAGAGTGTAGTGCTGCACTTATCTGTGTTAATGCTGACGCACCATCTATTAGCCCATAAGGTTAGGGCATCGATAGCTCTTTGTATTTGTTTAGTGGCCACTGTTGCATGTTCTTCCGTGCACCAGATCACCAGGTCGTCAGCATACATTGCCACTTTGATCCCGTGTGGTAGTTCAGCAACTAGGTCATTGATGTAAACCAAGAAAAGTGTGGGTGACAGGACTCCTCCCTGGGGGACTCCATGACGCAGTAGAACTTTCTTGCTCTTGCGACCATCTAATTGTACCCTGGCTCTTCTATTATGCAGGTATGCTTTTACCCATTTGTACATTCTTGAGCTAACCCTGCAATTTCGCAATTTCTTTAGGAGCCCTTCTTTCCAGACCTTATCAAATGCTTTCCTGAGGTCTATCCATGCTGCTAGTACCAGTTTCTTTTCTTGGAAGGCATCCTCAATCTCTTGGGAGAGGTAGGTTTCCTGATCTTCAGTAGAGTAGCACTGTCTGAAACCTGCTTGCTGTGATACCAGAAGGTTTTCACTTTCAAGGTACCACTGCATCCTAAGATTGATAATGCGTTCCATTGTTTTACATAGACAGCTTGTGAGGCTGATGGGCCTGTAGTTGGAGACTGTGTTGCCATCTTTTCCTGATTTGAGGAGTGGTATCATTATTGCTTCTCTCCACGCCTGTGGTACATTACCTGTGGACCAGCTTGTGTTAAAGATCTGCAGTAGCTTTGCTCTTGCTGCACTTCCCAGGTTTCTAATCATTTCATTGGACACTCCATCAGCTCCAGGGGACTTTTTCATTTTCAATTTGGATATTGCATGCTCCAGTTCTCTCATTGTGATTGGTGCCTCCATGACTTCAGGTATAGGTTCACCTTGTCCAATGTTTTGCTGGTTCTCTCGAACCTCCTGTTGTTTGTTTGGGCTGACTTTGACGTTATTGTCTTCTGCAAAGGAATCTGCAAAGTAATCAGCTGCATGTTTACCTGTTAAAATGTTTCTATCTTTATAAAGTGTGATCCTGGTATTTCTCCCTGTACCTTCATCATTTAGTTGTTTTACAAGTTTCCATAATTTCCTAGTATCTCTTTCTAGGTTCAGCGACTCTGTTTTTTCTTTCCAGCTGCTCCGTCTGGCTTGTAACTTGGCTCTTTGAAATTTCGCCTTTGTTTGCTGATATTTGTTGTGATGTTCTTGGCTAGGTCTGTTCTCGGCCTGCTTTCTAGATGTTTCCATCTCATTTTGCAGCTTTTCCAGTTCATCATTCCAGTAGGGTTTGTAGTTTTTGCGTGCCCCCCTGGGTATGGTTTTACTAGCAGCATGTAGTATACATCTATTAAATTCACTCACTGCTCTATTGATGTCTTTGTCCAAGTTCATGTCCTTAGCTAGAACACTGGTTAAATGCTGGTACATTTTCCAGTCTGCCCTCTTATAGTTCCACCTAGTGAGCGTGCTGCTGTCCTTGGTATATTCATTGTGAATTTCCAGAAATACTGGTCTGTGGTCACTACCCCCAAGCTGCTTTCCAACGACACGTGTGATGTTCCATTCCAGGCCTGGTGAGTAGAATGCCAGGTCTGGTGTAGAGGTGGTGTGCCATGCTCTCGAGTAGAAGGTTGGTGAGTCTGCTGGCTGGTTAATAAGAATGAGATTATTTTCATCCTGCCAGCTCTCAAGTTCCTCACCTCTCTTGTCGATATGATCGTAGCCCCAGCTCTGAGAGTGGCTGTTGAAGTCACCACACACCATAAGCCTTTCTTTGTCTGGAATTGTGTCTAGTGCCAATGGTTTATCATTTGGGCAGTAGTAGTTCAGGAGATGGAATTCTGCACTGTCTGTTTTTAGGTGGAGCATCTGGTATTCTGCCCCGTCCATGTATACTTCCAGCTGACATGCGCTGATATTGTTTTTAACTAGTGTCAGAATTCCACCCTTTCGCCTGTCTTTTCGGTCAGATCGGTAGCACTGGTAGCCTCTGATTTTGAAGGCTATGTCGCTGCTGAGGTGTGTTTCTTGGATACAGCATATATTTACTTGTTCTTCACTGAGGACATTTTCAAGTTCCAATTTTTTGCTGTATCCATCTCTTTTACTGTTGACACCCTCAGCATTCCAGTGCATTATTTTTATTGGTCGTTTGTTTGTTTGGCCAGTAGCTCTATTCCCTTGCCTCCTGGCTCCTCGGGGCAATTGAGAAGGACTTCCAGTAACTGAGGTTGGGCCCTTTCGAGGTATAGGGCCCGGCACCGTCCCTGCCTGAACGTCCGCCACAGGGCAGGCACCATAACGTTTATTAGATGCAGACATGTTTCCATTGTGTTTTATGCGTGGCAACCTGATTATCTGTGCGCCTTTTGGCTGGTTGCCTCCGTCTTCAGCACTCTGCTTACTTGGGCCGGACTATGGTCCTGCTCGAGTGGGAGTGCCCGACCAGTCTTAGTTTCCAGCCTCTGATGAACTAAACTACTGCTGGATGCATCGATCTGCCCGCTGCGCAATGAGAGGTTCTCCCCTAGCCCCTTGCAAATGCATCTTTATCGATATTTATGCTAATACCGCTTGTCTGCTCCTACTTCGTTTCGCTAAGTAATTTTGGCTCAATTTTTTTTGATCTTATAAAGCGTTTCGTTAATAATGTAAACGCTTCTCCCATCATTGTATCTTTTCTTGTATCTTTTGTTAGTAACATTTATTTGTTTTGCTTCGTGAGTAAAATAATTAAAACTTTTATTTAATTGTATATACACCATTTACATCAAATAATATCAGAATAACAATAAAGAAAGATATGGCAACTGATGAATTTTGCGCGTAAGTTAAAATGTGGACTGGGGGGAATTTAAAATGTGCTGAAATGAGTTGATAAAAGATGACAATCATTAATTGGTAAAATTTTTTACTATTTACATATTTTTGCACGTGTTCATATTATGTGTTGTGTGTCATCTGATTGAATGTGTGTAAGACTGCGTATGGTTAGAATATTGTAGTGTGAAACGATGCCCGTATTCGACAAGACCAGATCAGGTATCTGCATTGGGATAACAAAATAACCAGCTTGTTGTGTACATCTGTTGTCTGAAGTTCAACATGATAGATTCGTAAATGTCTGTGCTTGCTTTGAATGTTTGATTTGACTATGTTTGAATGTGTCCCTGGTATGAGTGATCGTACTGCTTGTGTAAAAGATGTGATCTTCTGTTTCTATATTATATACCTTACTTTTTACAATGTAGTAACTGAAATTTCCGTGACATTGTTATCCCAACTATTGTGGCAGGTATAACTATCGTAACCAAGTTTCCCTTTAGATTCCACGAGAAAAGAAGTATCCAATAAATGTTCGTAAAATGCAATCTTGATTCTAGATTGTAAACCTATGGATCATGAAGGTTACTAACTTAATTTTTAAAATCACTCGCAATATAGACAGAATTCTGTTTAAGTTTTCTTATTTAGGCGGCGAAATATTGGTTGGGAAGAATTCAAATCAAACAAGCAAGTAAGAGAAGACACCAAACATCAATATGTTTCTGCAACAAGAAGAAGAAAACTATGGACAATCGAATATGTACTTTGAATGAATTATTTTTAAAAAGACTGAAACTGCAATCATTAAAATGGGTGCTACATGGAAAAAGAAAAAGAGGAAGACCAGGAAAGACTCCTCGCAAAACAACCATCAAGAAGGTATGACCGGATTTCAACAACATGGAAGAAGTATACACAGTAGCAGCACATCGCTTAAAATGGAGAGCTCTGGTTTCTGCCCTGTGTATCGTATTCAGCGCTGAAGGAACATAGATAATAGGCAGCGTTCAGATAGTAACACTGTAGTGTTCAATAATCTCCAGATAGTACCTTTACTTGAATTATTAAATTAGTACCTTCTACCTTTATTTGAATTAATTATATTATTTACCTGTACCAGACTTTGAGCGTAGGAAGTTGATATTATTTACCTGTACCAGACTTTGAGCGTAGGAAGTTGATATTATTTACCTGTACCAGACTTTGAGCGTAGGAAGTTGATCTACAGAAAATGGATAAAGATGACATTATTGTCAACATAAACTTTTCTTTTTATTTCAGCTGTTGACATTTTTGATTGAAGGTAAGAGTAATTGTTTCTTTTATTTTTGTGTGTGTTCTGTTTTTAACACATATCTATTCAAATAACGTCTGCTTTATGAGGGTCTATGCCTGGTATCTCCAGGTATCTATGTGGGCACAGTAGAGAGTGGTACGTAATAACAAAACAAGAATTGATAACGCTGTGAATAATGTACCCTGTGGATACAGTGGAGAGTGCCACTCTCTAAATCTCCCAAGCTGTCCTCATTGTCACTCTGCAACCCCCCCCCCCCGCCTCCCCAGCTGTCCTCACTGTCAAACCTGATTCTGTGCAAGCTGTCCAGCCGCTTCCAGTGTCATACTTAAAAAAGGATATCCTGTGGCTGTTGCAGTCTTGGTCTGCTTCTTGTTCTCGTCCCCGTATTCTTTCCCTCCATAATTAATCTCTTGAATCCATTATGTCTTTTACATGTCCAAAATATATTATGAAGCAATTTTTAATAGTTTTATGCAGCCAGTCTTTTATGTTCAGGTGAATGCGGAGCTCTGTGTTGTATCATCTTTCTTTCCATGATATTCTTTCGACCTTTCTATAAATGATCTTATACCGATTCTTTCTCCTGATTTCATCATTTTTCATTTTGCCTAGTTTGGTCACTCTTGTGGGTTTTCTCAGAAAGTTCTCACATGTTTTAAGTTTTCTCTATTGAGCTGCTGTCAGCACCCATTTCTTGCATTTATTTTCATGTTATACTTGCTGCATGATGTCATGAGTTCATTCACTCATTCATTTTTCTTTTGCGCTGAAGTTAGTGCATAGGGCAGAGGTCAGATCTCTCCAATTTCTGTCTGTTCAAAGCTATTCTGTGCAGTTCTTGAGTAATATGAATATTGGTTGTTTTACTTTATCTAAGTATTGTTCTACTGATTGTTTCTTTTGGTCTACCCCTTGCTATTTTGCCAGAAGGTATCCATTCAAGAGATTGGTGGTGTTTTCTGTTGGTGTCTGCGCGTATGACATGCCCAATGTAAGACCAACGGCGTTTTCTGATAACATCTGTGATGAAATTTTTGATGTCATGAGTGCATTAATATAGTTTTGTAACTGCTGTCCCTCTTGGAAGATACGGCATTGATCATCAGCAAATAGCAATCCGTTGACAACTTGTCACCTGTGATAAAACCATCTTTGTCACACCTTGTCTCTTCTTCTTCTTCTTCTTCTGCGATCAGTTTGCTATGCTCATAAGTCTATACAGGAAGGTGGGCTGCCTCCACGAATTCAGTCGTCAGCAGGAGGTCCTCACGGTTGTCCCACAGCTTTGCCTTCAGATCTATACATCTGACGTCACAATTTCTGACTTTTGTCTTTTATCACATAATGCGCATGGATGTCGAAGTGATGCAGGTTAGCGGACATTGTACCTTGTTTTTTTTGTCACATACTCTTAGGTGACGGGGAATGATAGGTGTGTGCCATCGCTGCGAATCTTCGTGATTAGAAAACTGGTCTCACAGCACGTGGGGCATTCCCATAAGTGTTCCGCCCTCTGTTTCAGCATCCACTCGACTCGATGGTGTTTCGGGACCAATGCCGCCGAAACAGACGTCGACATCAGGGTACAACTCTGGCCCTTACGACAGGTTTCTTTGTTGTTCCGCCCACCCACGCCGTGCCGGCAACTAGTTCAAGCACAACATCGGCCTGTCGGAACAACATGGTAACTGTTATCGAAGGTTACTTGTCGTAGCCATCGCTGCGAATGGGTCAACACATGTGACAGAAGAATGATGAGGTAGTTGACCCAGGAGTATGTGCTGTGCTGCTGGCAGGACGTGAGAATCCTGCAATACTGGCGCACTGTAATGTCTCCCTTCTGGGACTAAATATGTATCCATAAGTCTTCCTTACATATCCATGTCTTTGGGACAATCTTACAGGAGTCTGGGTGTCACCTCATTAACGCAACTGAGACCTTGTGCTTTCAAGAGCTACCTACTCCCAGATAAAGAGGTTATTTCATCATCATCATGTGCCAAGAGCAACGTGCTCACAGCTAAAGAGGTTATTTCATCATCATCATGTGTAAAGAGTTACCTGCTCACAACTAAAACATTATTTCATCATCATCATGTGTCAGTTATATTCTTTGTAAACATATTAATGTGTTGCCCGCCAGGTCAAAATCTGTGTAGCAAACCTGCAGACATAGTCTTTCTCCTGGATGATTCTCGAAGCATCTGGTATCTGCGCTTCACTGATGAGTTGAACTTTGTCAAAACACTGGTCAGTCAATTTGATATCAGCGACTCAACGACCAGAATAGCGGTTGCCACTTTCAGTTCAGGGGCTAGAGAAGAATTTCCTTTTGGGAAATACAACACTGTTGCTGAGGTAATCTAATCTGAACTAACTCATCTCTCTCTCTTTCTCTCTCTCTCTCTCTCTGGTAAAAATGTTGTTTCGTCCACCTTTGTGCTATACTATATAACGTCACGGATTTCCCTTGAACAACCAATCATATCGATTCATGCCTTAGACAACTTTATTAGACAATAATTCTTAGAGAATTAATTATTAATTCTAAACACTGATTCTAACCCTTCTCCCGCTCCCAGAAAAATATATAAACTTATTCTAATCCTTTTAACCCCCCTAAAAGTCACAACGGGGGGCGAAACGGCAGATGCGCCCACTCTCTCTGTTACTCACGTTCTATCTCTCTCTCTCTCTCTCTTTCTGTGTGTGTGTGTGGCTGCAGATATTTCATCCAGATAATACAAGGTTAATTAGGTTAATACAGATAATTATGTTATAGAAGTGGTAGGCAATATGCAGATGATAGTCGGGTAATACAGGTGATGGTCAGGTAATACAGGTTTAAGTCAGGTAACATAGGCTGTAATCAGGAAATACAGGTGATGGTCAGGTAACACAGGCTGTAGTCCAGTAATACAGAACATAGTTATCTCAGGTGGTAGTAAAGTAATACAGATTATAGTATGTTATCTCAGGTAGTACTCAGATAACACAAGTTGTTGTCAGGTAATACAGGTGGTAGTCAGGTAATATAGTTCATAGTCACGTAACATACGTAATAGTCAGATAACACAGGTTGTTGTCAGATAACACAGGTGGAGGTCAAGTAACACAGGTGGTAGTCAGGTAACACAGGTTGTGGTCTGTAACAGGTGATGGTCAGGTAACACAGGTTGTGGTCTGTAACAGGTGATGGTCAGGTAACACAGGTTGTGGTCTGTAACAGGTGATGGTCAGGTAACACAGGTTGTGGTCTGTAACAGGTGATGGTCAGGTAACATTATGCTCATTCTATATTTAAAGCAAGAAATGTTATCTCAGATTTGGTTTGTGTAGACTTCCGTTACACCTATTTCCAGATAATAGATAATATTTATGCAACATTTTGACTTCTATAACACCATGTTCCACATAATAGATAATGTTTCTGTAACATGTTTACTTCTGCTACACCAAGTTTCAGACAATGTTTCTGTAACATGTTTACTTCCGCTACACCAAGTTTCAGATAATGTTTCTGTAACATATTTACTTCTGCTACATGAAGTTTCAGACAATGTTTCTGTAACATGTTTACTTCCGCTACACCAAGTTTCAGATAATGTTTCTGTAACATGTTTACTTCTGCATCACAAAGTTTCAGATAATGTTGCTGTAACATTTTGACTTCTGCTACACAAAGTTTCAAATAATATTTCTGTAAAATTGTGGTCATATTTATTCGTCAGTGTTCTTTCTCAAAATCCTGCAGATTAGCAGGATATAGTCCAGAGAAAAGAATGAGTTGTGTTATGGTTTACAGCTCAGCTAATAGATCTGCACGATTTAGCTGGACACTTTTGATTTAAGTTAGTTTTTCAGGTCGTTTTGACCCTTTATAGGATGGGCCACATCAAATCCTCCTTAGTCGCCTCTTACAACATGCATTGCAGATAACAAGGTGGCTTAATTTTGCTCATCATTCAGACTTAGCAATGCACAATCGATGGCATCTTTCTCATTGGAATATATTGTCAAGTAGACATTTGAATATTCATCAACGCCACAAGATTACAGTGAAAAAAATGTTTCAGGGACACAAGATTACAGTGAAAAAATGTTTCAGTGCCACAAGATTACAGTGACAAAATGTTTCAGTGCCACAAGATTACAGTGACAAAAAATGTTTCAGTGCCACAAGATTACAGTGAAAAAATGTTTCAGTGCCACAAGATTACAGTGAAAAAATGTTTCAGTGCCACAAGATTACAGTGACAAAAAATGTTTCAGTGACAAAAAATGTTTCAGTGCCACAAGATTACAGTGAAAAAAAAATGTTTCAGGGTCATAAGATTAGAGCAGAAAGATATCACAGGGCCACAAGATTACAATTAAAAAATGTTTCAGTGCCACAAGATTACAATCTTTTTTTTGTCACGGCCTCAATATTACATATGAAAAATATTTCTCATGATTACAAGATTACTAGTGAAAAATCTGTTTTCCTGATTACAAGATTACTAGTGAAAAATCTTTTTTCATGATTACAAGATTACTAGTGAAAAATCTGTTTTCATGATTACAAGATTACTAGTGAAAAATCTGTTTTCATGATTACAAGATTACTAGTGAGATTGACACGGATTTCTCATGATTTTGTTTCAGGTACAAGGGGCTTTGAGTAAGATCAGACAGCGGAATGGGGACACAACCGATACTTTTACAGGCCTCAAAGTTGCCAGGGAGTCGCTGTTCAAAGCGGCCAGACCAGGTACTTGTCTGTCACTTGTCCTCATTGTTATCACTGATATGTCTATACAATTACATGTTTGTTGTCAGTAAACTTTGTCATCTTACATGTTTGTTGTCAGTAAACTTTGTCATCTTAAGAAATGGAAAGAACAAAAGGGAGAGGAATACCAAGAAGAAGCTGGATTGAAAGAGTTACCAACGTTTTCAGTGTCACAATATTACCGATACTGCATATCAAGCGTAGACCTGGTCTCTAATTGCAGACTTACATAGAAGAATCTAGTCGTTTTAAAACAAATGCTATAGACGTGTGTGTTGGGTCAGTGGCGTAGCGTGGATCAATGGCGCCCGGGACGGAGTCATAATTTTCCGCCCTTGTGACATTAAAAAAATATGTCAGCGATTGTGAAAGACTGGACGAAAATACATTTTCCGCCCTCCCAATGATGCCGCCCGGGGCGGTCCACACCTCCGCCCCCCTCGCTACACCACTGTGTTGGGTATCTGTTATCGAGAACATAAGAACAAGTTGTTTGTGCATGATATAATTCATGTAGTAGCTGGTCAACAAGAACCAATGTTAACAATCCTGAAGCTTCGGCGACACATATTCTACTTCGTGTGTATTTGTTCTCAAACTCCTGTAGATTAGCAGGAAGGATTCCGGAGAGCAGGAGAGTGTTGTGCACTTACAGCATGTCTTTGATATCTACGTTTTTTGGCCTAGGTCATCCGACTTCGTTATGGCTTCTAGGTCACTTTGAACCTCTCCAGAAGGGGACAACTATCCTCACCCCTAAACCTCCTGAACCGCCTTCTATGACATTCATTGCAGTCTATAGTATCACTATTCCCTGCTTCCCTTTTAGTCCTTGGTAACACATATCTAAAGATTATTGATGTTATTGATATTTCAATTGATGTCTTTCATCATTCCATTCTTTGTGATCGTAACATCTTGGTTAAGACTAAACATTCCGCCGAAGATGGATATATCAGACAATTGGAGCAAATAAATCGGTGACCTAGCCCATTTCCATTCTCTTGACTATATCCTCCTGAAAATCTAGCTGAACCATTGTCCTGCTACAAGATCCAGCGGGAGTTTGAGAATGAACTCTGAAGAAAAAAAAATTAAACTTGACCGTAACATCTATGTTGAAACTAAACTTGACCGTAACATCCATGTTAAAACTAAACTTGACCGTAACATCCATGTTAAAACTAAACTTGACCGTAACATCTATGTTGAAACTAAACTTGACCGTAACATCTATGTTGAAACTAAACTTGACCTTAACATCCATGTTAGAATTACACTTGATAGTAAGATCTTCATTGACACTAAAATTTGCCATTTCTATATCATCTTTCTTATCACTAAACTTATTTTCAAACATCAATCATTTTCATCTGTTGTGTCACATATACAACTGAGATTACATGATGTGTTGTGTCACATATACAACTGAGATTACATGATGTGTTGTGTCACATATAAAACTGAGATTACATGATGTGCAGGTGTGCCTCGTATTTTGATTATCATAACGGATGGGGTGTCCTCAAAAAGATCAGAGACTCTTAAACAAGCCACGGAGACAATTAACAGCGGTATCACCATTATCGTTATTGGTGTGGGCAAGTAAGTATAGGGAATTGAAAGTTGTGGAATAAAAATAGTTTACCTTTGTATATTAATTGCAACTAATATTGCAAGTTATTTCCATTTCAATATTGGCTACTATGATAGACTAGTATTTTTCAATATTGGCTGTATTGGCTACTACGATAGACCTGTATTTTTCAACGTTGGCTGTATTGGCTACTATGATATACCGGTATTTTTCAATGTTGCCGCATAACGTCTAGTTGTATAAAATCAGTACGTTTTACTTATATATTTGAAGTACCTATTTATTTTACAATTTCTTTAGAATTTTTCTTGTACATGATAAGAAAAGTGATGACACTCTTCTCAACAATGCCAAAAGCTTGACATAGAACCACTGTCCTGGTTATTTGGGAGTCAGGAACAATGAAAGAGCTGATACATTGGCGGGTAAAGTTATAGTGGATAGCAAATCGATGGGAAGAGAGCTTGCTGAATTCATTAGATAAGTCACAGACACAATACAATGTGATGAAGAAGATGATGAGAACGACAATGTATATATTCAGAGAATGACAGAAATGGAGGTGATCAGGGTGATGAAAGTGCGTACTCGCTGGAAAGACCAGAAGTACCCACAACCAACAACTGACTGGTACACTGAGCTTATATACTTTTAGATGGTTGAGGCAATAGCAATTAGAAAATTTATGGGAATGCCTCTTGTGCAGTGATGCTGGCTCCTAATCAATAATCAAAACTTGCTTGACTATTGTACTGTATGGGGACAACAACTAGTTTGACTATTGTACTGTATGGGGACAACAACTAGTTTGACTATTGTACTGTATGGAGACAACAACTAGTTTGACTATTGTACTGTATGGGGACAACAACTAGTTTGACTATTGTACTGTATGGAGACAACAACTAGTTTGACTATTGTACTGTATGGGGACAACAACTAGTTTGACTATTGTACTGTATGGAGACAACAACTAGTTTGACTATTGTACTGTATGGGGACAACAACTAGTTTGACTATTGTACTGTATGGAGACAACAACTAGTTTGACTATTGTACTGTATGGAGACAACAACTAGTTTGACTATTGTACTGTATGGAGACAACAACTAGTTTGACTATTGTACTGTATGGGGACAACAACTAGTTTGACTATTGTACTGTATGGAGACAACAACTAGTTTGACTATTGTACTGTATGGGGACAACAACTAGTTTGACTATTGTACTGTATGGGGACAACAACTAGTTTGACTATTGTACTGTATGGAGACAACAACTAGTTTGACTATTGTACTGTATGGGGACAACAACTAGTTTGACTATTGTACTGTATGGGGACAACAACTAGTTTGACTATTGTACTGTATGGAGACAACAACTAGTTTGACTATTGTACTGTATGGAGACAACAACTAGTTTGACTATTGTACTGTATGGAGACAACAACTAGTTTGACTATTGTACTGTATGGAGACAACAACTAGTTTGACTATTGTACTGTATGGAGACAACAACTAGTTTCAAGTTGGACATCAACACTTTTGAGGTGGAGGGGGGAGGGCACAATATTTTTTAGGTGAGGACGCCAATATTTATGATGTGGGGGAAAGAGGGCCACTAATATTTTTTAGATGATGGCACCAACATTTTGGAGGTGGGGCAAGAATATATTTAAGGTGTTTGGAATAATGATTGTATAATTTCTGATAATTTTCTTTTTCATTCTTCTGTGCTTGACCAAATCATTTTTGTATGGTTTCCTTTTGAATCAGAATGGATAAAAAACAGCTGGAAGAAATGGCGAGCAAGCCTACAGACAAGTATTTATTTACAGTCACCACTTTCCCTGATCTGTCATCAATTGAAATTCTAGTGGCCCAGCAGACTTGTGCAGGTATGTATAGACATACAGACACTAAGACATACATATGTGAAGACATACAAGATGTGACGACATACAAACATGCGGACATGAACATACGAATATATAACATGAAGATCCTATTCGTCCAGCACATGATAATGATGACCATTTGTTACATCCGCTTTATGAAATTCAATTAGAGTTATGTCTCCTTGACTCAGAGTTCGTATATGGCTAATAAGCCCTATGATGGTCAGAAATGTCCTTGGACGATTCATGCATTTGATGACCACTATAGATGGTGTGTGATTACCATGACTTTCTAGCTACTCTCCGCTGCTGGGATGTTGCATTCCTCTTCTTTGTAGAAGATGCAAAGTTTGAGGGCACAGTGATGGAAAACCTGCATGGAGTAGAGAATATACTCACTCGTTTTTGCCTGGAGATAGATAAGAAAGGAATCTCACCTGAAATAAAAGCATGTCAAAATCGGATGTGCTTGCGAAACGTGGACAGTGTATGCTAGACATGCAAGAAAATTAAATCGTTTCCATCTTACCTGCCTACGTAAATTACTAAACATCCATTGGTGGGACAAAGTACCAGACTACGAGGTCTTGGAAAAATCAACCTCAATAAGCATCCACACAATACTTATGAAGGCGCAAGCATGCTGGGCAGGCCATCTTGTGCGCATGGAGAACTCGCGTTTGCCAAAACAAATATATTATGGAGAACTCAAGGCAGGATTTCGAAAACTGGTGGACAGAAAAAGCGCTTCAAAGACACGCTCAAGTCATCCTTGAAACATCTTAACATTGACGTAGGCGCTTGGGAGAGCCTCGCTCAGGATAGAGCAGTATGGCGTTACAGCAATAGAACGGGAGCACTAGCGGCGGAAGAATTCAGACAAGATACTGCAAGACAGAAGCGGACACGTAGAAAAGAAAAAACATCTCAACCTCACACAGATACCTTCTATTGTTGTCAATTCTGTAAAAGAACATTTTGTGCGCGCATTGTACTTGTTAGTCATTTAAAAACGCACTATTAACTTTTATTATTTTTATTATTTATTGTTATTATTATTATGGTTGAGTTTTTGGTCATCGTTGATCACGACGGACGAACATCAAATATACGAAATTTGAAACGTTGTCTAGTATATTATCATCTAGTTTAATTGATTCTGTCAAGTTGGTAAAGTTCGCAATTTTCGTTTTATCTGTGTTTATTTGAAAGCCTATCTGTTGCGCAAAAAATGTAAGTCTTTATGTGTTTTTTTGTGTGGAGATCTTGGTGTGTTGAACTCAGTAGAGCAATATCATCTGTGAAGGTGAGATCTTCCAGGGTCTTGTTGGACTTACATTGGACGTGTACTTAGAATGAATAAAAACAGACTGCTAAGCATTAAAATGGGTACCAAATGGTAAAAGAGAAAGACAAAGAGAAACTAGTCGCAGAACAACAATCAAAGGCTATAGGCCTCAACAAGATGCAAAAATTACACTGCTCAAACTGAAGAGAACTGGTTTATGCCATATTCTCCATACTCAGCGCTGAAGGAACATAACTAGATAGATAGACAGACAGATAGATATAGATATATAAAGATATTTGTGTATATATATATCTAGACATCTGTGGATAAAGTGGATATGGATGTTGGGTTTCGTATGATTTCCTCCAGTTCTGAGAAAGTCAAATCTCGCCACTTTAATAATGAAAGAAGAAGGACATGAATCATATAAAAATATTCTGACTTGTCTATAAAATAACAATAATTTGTTGCAAATATTTGTTTCAGCCTCGGACACTCCCAATGATCAGCCAGCTGCCGAGGAAAGTAAGTAATTGGATAATCTCTACTCTCTAAATACAAATAAATGTATGCTGTGACTGATGTACATGAACTTCAAACATATTTTTTTATTGCCAATTCAGCCATTAACACATCGTTGTCAATAGTGGTAGTTGTGGCGGCAGTTGTGTAAATAGTAATAGTACTAACAATAGTGGTGATGGTAGTTGTGATACTTATTTGAGAGCGAATGCAGAAGAAGGATTGTTGTTTCAATTATGGTAGTAGTAATAATATTTATAGTTGTGGTTATAGTAGTATTTCTTGTTCTGGCAGTAGTAGTATTTCTAGTCTAGCTGTGATAGTAGTATTTCTAGTTGTGGTAGTAGTAGTATTTCTAGTTGTGGTAGTAGTAGTATTTCTAGTCTAGCTGTGGTAGTAGTATTTCTAGTTATGGTAGTAGTATTTATAATTGTGTTAGAAATATTTCTAGTTGTAATAGTAGTAGTATTTCTAGTTGTGGTAAAAATATTTCTAGTTGTGGTAGTAGTATTTATAATTGTGTTAGAAATATTTCTAGTTGTAATAGTAGTAGTATTTCTAGTTATGGTAGTAGTATTTATAATTGTGTTAGAAATATTTCTAGTTGTAATAGTAGTAGTATTTCTAGTTGTGGTAAAAATATTTCTAGTTGTGGTAGTAGTATTATTTCTAGTTGTGGTAGTAGTAGTATTTCTAGTTGTGTTACTAATAGTATTTCTAGTTGTGGTATTAGTATTTCTAGTTGTGGTAGAAATATTTCTAGTTGTGGTAGTAGTAGTATTTCTAGTTGTGGTAGTAGTATTATTTCTAGTTGTGGTAGTAGTAGTATTTCTAGTTGTGTTACTAATAGTATTTCTAGTTGTGGTATTAGTATTTCTAGTTGTGGTAGTAGTATTTCTAGTTGTGGTAGTAATAGTATTTCTAGTTGTGGTAATAGTATTTCTAGTTGTGGTAGTAGTATTTCTAGTTGTGGTAGTAATAGTATTTCTAGTTGTGGTAGTAGTATTTCTAGCTGTAGTGGAAGTGTTTATTATTTTTGTTGTAGTTATAGTAAGAATCGTTGTAAATCATGGTTGGCAAAGTCTGTAAAATATTTTATAATTTCTCCCAGAATGCCACAGTAAACCAGCAGAAGTGGTGTTTGTATTGGATAATTCAAATAGTGTGTACATTCTAGACTTCCAGAAGCAACTCAGATTTGTTAATGACGTCATCAATCTTTTCGATATTGGCCCTGACAAGACTCGTGTGGCCGCCATCACTTTCAGGTAAACAAAACGCAATGTAATTAACATATATATTATTCTCTTAGACTTTATCTTATATTGTGTCAGATTTCATCACCTTCTTATATTCTGTCAGATTTCATCTTCTTATATTCTGTCAGATTTCATCATCTTCTTATATTCTGTCAGATTTCATCTGTCATACAAATGTGTATAATATCTCACAAGATTATACAAACAAGTAATTTGTATCACACACAGCACAAACTCCACCGTCGAGTTCCACTTGGATGAGTTTGACAACAAGCAGGACATACAAGATCGCACAGCTAAGATCATCTACACAGGTGGAATCACAGAGACTAGACTAGCCTTAGCTATGGTTAGAGATGAGGTACTCACAGCAGCTCATGGAGTCAGGTACATGTACACAGTACAGACTGCATCATCATCATCACCACCAATCATCACCATCACCAATCATCATTATAGCCATCATCATGAACACCAGATCATTTTCTCAGTGTCTTGTATCATCTTTATCATCTGTATTATTGTCATCTGTATTATTGTCATCTGTATTATTGTCATCTGTATTTATCAACTTATTCTTATTATATACTCTTGTGGTAACCAGGGTCTGGACCTCTAGTTCAAGGAACAAAGAATAGGAACACTGTCTTCATTCACGGCATAGGAGGCAACTAAAGAAAACTGGGTGGGGTGGGGTGGGATAGGCTGATAACGTGCCATTATGTTCACTGTGTGACTTGTATCAATTTCTTAAGAAAATCACACAACAAATAGTATTTGAACCTGTCTGCTTAGATGGCACCACAAAAACTCGCAACTCAAGTCAACACATTTTTCGTCTTCGTCCACATTGAATGCCTCTCGAAGACACAAAACATATTTTGTTGCGAGTCAAGTTGCCAGGCTAGTTGGTGCCATCTACGCAGAACATGTTCAAATTCTGTTTGCTGGATGATTTTTTCTTATTAATAAATCCTGGACGCTTCTATATTGCATTATTCCCATTTTTAATCGATAACAACTGTCATCAAGAATTATTGTCACCAATTACTAATATAACTAATATGTATCAAGTCACCAATTACTAATATAACTAATAGATATCAAGTCACAGATTACTAATATAACTAATAGATATCAAGTCAGCGATTACTAATATAACTAATAGATATCAAGTCAGCGATTACTAATATAACTAATAGATATCAAGTCACCGATTACTAATATAACTAATAGATATCAAGTCAGCGATTACTACTATAACTAATAGATATCAAGTCAGCGATTACTAATATAACTAATAGATATCAAGTCACCGATTACTAATATAACTAATAGATATCAAGTCACCGATTACTAATATAACTAATAGATATCAAGTCACCGATTACTAATATAACTAATAGATATCAAGTCACCGATTACTAATATAACTAATAGATATCAAGTCAGCGATTACTAATATAACTAATATATATCAAGTCAGCGATTACTAATATAACTAATAGATATCAAGTCAGCGATTACTAATATAACTAATAGATATCAAGTCACCGATTACTAATATAACTAATAGATATCAAGTCAGCGATTACTACTATAACTAATAGATATCAAGTCAGCGATTACTAATATAACTAATAGATATCAAGTCAGCGATTACTAATATAACTAATAGATATCAAGTCAGCGATTACTAATATAACTAATAGATATCAAGTCCGCGATTACTAATATAACTAATAGATATCAAGTCCACGATTACTAATATAACTAATAGATATCAAGTCAGCGCTTACTAATATAACTAATATATATCAAGTCACCGATTACTAATATAACTAATATATATCAAGTCATCAAAGTGAATTATATAGTATTAAAACAGGTCCACCAATTCAAATATTTAGGTACAACGATTACAGTAGATGGAAGAAGTTTAACAGAAATAATAAGCAGAATAGGACAGGCAAAAACAACATTCAGGAAAATGAAAAATATATTGTGTAATATGACCTTGTCATTAGATGTGAGAAAGAGAGTTCTGCAGTGCTATATAACTCCTATACTAACATATGGGTGCAGGTCTTGGACAATAAACAAACTGGAAAGTGGGAAATTAGAAGCAACAGATATGTGGTTCTATAGAAGAATGCTGAGAATACCATGGACTGCCAGAAAAACTAATGTAGAGGTGTTGAAAGAGTCAAATGCGAAAAGGACCTTAATCAATAATATAAGAAAAAGACAATCTTCTTTTTTTGGCCACTTCATGAGACAGGCAGGTTTTAAAGCAGTATAACATTGTATTTGAAGGACAAAGGAGCAAATCATGTTTAGTTATAAACAATAGTAATACTTGTTGTTCCTTTGTTTCGTGTTATTTCTCGTTGACATTAAATTTGGTATTATTGTTATCTATTAATATTCAAGGACAATAATACTTTATTAGAGGTGTTATCGCTGCCTATTTGTGTTACTGCGGAACTCTTCGCCATGTTGGAAACCTTCTGACATTTTATTATTTATACTTATTTATTATTTATACTCAATTTCTTACTTTTATCCCCAATAATGGCAAAGAGGCGCAGGCCAATGGACATTGTACCTATGTGGCACTCATATTTGGTGGGTAATACTATGTGTGTCATGCCTACAGATTGGTGGATAATACTATGTGTGTCATGCCTGCAGATGGGTAAGCAGATATGATTCTTCCACCTCATCTCCTCCTTCCACCCTCGGCTGTTCCTAGCAAAATAATTATAGAAAGCGAGTCGTATCTCGTTACATGTCCAAACAAAACAAGTTTACGTCGTTTCACAACTGCCAAAAGTTGTTTTCTTCATATCCTGCAAGTTTATTTATTTGCTGCTGGAGAAATATATTTTTTCTTTTCTATAGGCTTAAAGCTAATTCTTAACAATTGTCTGAATTCTATTTCTGCATCGAATGTCCAGCTTTCATATCCGTATAAATGTATACTTAGCACTAGCGACCTGAATAGATTGATCTTTACTGTAAAACTGATCTTATTTTTCTAAATCATATTCAACCTGCAGGATAAGTTTTTAGTAAAGCTTCGATGACTTAATATTTTTCTGTAGTTTACTTGTTTTGTGTACAATTCAAATTATTCAAAACACGACAAGTTTATTAATAGCAAGAAATGAATTTAATAAATTGAAGCATTAAACAAAACTTATACTTTTAACACTGTCGATAGAAAGAATACAACAAATACATTTAATAAGTTAAGAGACTACACAAAACTAATCTACCTAGCACTGCGAATAGAAAGTGACAAACAAGTGATTTGTTTACAATTAGTAGCAGAACTGTCACAAAAAAAGCAAATATTCAAATTAAAAGTAGATCGCTATTCTTTCTATTTTATGTGCATTCATGTCGCTAATCACAACACAAAACTTTGCACTACGGAAACCCGCGTAGACACATTTTCAAGTTTCAGTTTTATTTTAGAGTCACATATCAATTAGGCATAGGCCTACTCATTCTTCATTATTATCTGCTAAAAAATGCTAATTTATTGAATTTATAATCTACCAAATTTTCAGGAATAATGTAGCGCACATTGTTATAGTCGTGACTGACGGAAGATCCCAGGAACATCTTGCCACAATAGCAGCAGCCGAATCATTAAAAAACAAAGGAGTCTACTTATTTGCTATTGGTAGGTTTCATATGGGTGTGTGTCTGGATCAGAATGTTGGTTTACATCATGTAATTTTTTATGCAGTGTTTCTAGCTTTTATTTGACAAGTTTACCGCCAAAGTCGGATGTGCCAGGGCGTAAGTAAGTAAAATGACAACACAACGTATTTCCGTTCCCTGGATTTCATCCTGCTGGGAATCTTGTAGGACCATTAACCAGCAAAAGAGATCCAGTGGGAGTTTGAGAATGAACAGGGGAAAAATGGACAAGTTTGTGAGTAGAGATAGCTTTCTGTAACAAACATTTGTAGCTGTGGCTTTTTTTAACGCGTGTAGGCAGTGGTGGCTTTATTTAATAAGTAATTGCTGGTAACTTTCATTTTCATATTGCAAGTGTGCGATTGGCGGTTTGAGCATGTGTATGGCTGGTAGCTAGCATGTGTGTGGCTGGTAGCTAGCATGTGTGTGGCTGGTAGCTAGCATGTGTGTGGCTGGTAGCTAGCATGTGTGTGGCTGGTAGCTAGCATGTGTGTGGCTGGTAGCTAGCATGTGTGTGGCTGTTAGTTCAAGTCGCTTGTGATGACTCTTAGTGAACAAGTTGCCTGTGTGTTATCAGGGCCCAAAAGGGGAGCAAAGAATAGTGATACTGTTACCCACCATTTTTGGCATCAGAACTGACTAAGGTTTTGGGGATGGGTGGTTATCTCATCCCATAGAGAAGAGTCAGGGTAATATGGAAGCAATGATGTGTGGTCAAAAGTTGCAGATATTGCAGCCAAGCTGTAAACCATGACACCATGCATTCCGTTTTCCTGATTATCTGCAGGAATTTGAGAAAGAAGAAGTGTACAAAAGTGTGGCTGGTGGATTTTATGTAGCAAATGTGTTTGGGTGGCTTTCATTTAACATGTGGATGGTGACTAAGTACTGGTGGTAGCTTTTACAGGGTGTCTATAAAGTCACTGTGCACTCATTAACATTACTGGTGACATATGACATGAATTGTGGGTATTTAGTGCCGATCTGTGTGACATCATTGAAACCATAGCATTTATGAATAAACACTATTGCTCATATTAATCACATATTGGATCAAATGGCTGGTAGTATAACAAAGGTATTTCTTGGTCAGTGAATACAAATGATGGCAGATGTGAAACAGAAGTTAAAAGGAGAATAGGAATGGCTAAAAGTACCTTCAATGACATGAGGAAATTATTAAATAGTAAACAAATTACAAACAAGTTAAAAATGAGAATTAGAAAATGCTACATCTATTCCATATTTATGTATGGCTCAGAAACATGGACACTAAATAAACAATTAGAAGACAAAATTGATGCCCTTGAGATGTGGGTATATAGAAGAATAGGGAGAACATCATGGAAAGAGAAGAAAACAAATAAAGAGGTGCTAAAGACACTTAATATGAAGAAATAATTACTAAGAGAAATAAAGATCATGCAAATCAAATACTTTGTACACATTAAAAGACATGACACCTTATTGAAGACCTTACTTGAGGGTAAAGTCAAAGGGAAGCGAGCAAAAGGTAGGCAGAGATACAAGTAGAAGAGTAACATCACACGATGGACTGGTTATAGTCTAGCAGAGTGCACCACCAAGACAGGAGATGTTGGAAATACGTTGCAGCCAACCTTCGTTGCGGAGATAGCACTTGATGATGATGATGAGTACAACCAACAGCAATCTGTCGAGTCACTCTATACACTGGAGCATGGAACTACACAGCTTTCAGTAACATTATATTGAGCATATATTATATTTCTAATTCAGTGCATAGCAACTTTAGAGACACCCTGTATCTAATAATTGCGCAATTGTTAATGTTTTGTCAGCAAGTGTGTGCATGTGTTGTAATGTTTCGTTAAATGTGTGTGTGGATATATCTACGAGTGTCTGCGCATATTTAATGAGCCTGTTAAGAGATTCTTCTTTCTTGTCGTTTATACCTCTTTATGCCTTGCATCATCAGGGGTAGAAGAGTTCAATGGAGACAGCATTTTTGTGTGTTTGATATGTTTGTTTTTTGTTGATTCTTTTATTTCTGTAACCTATCATTTGCATTGTCTGCCCCTGACTTTGTATCCATTGTCTGTATAGCAATACTTTTTGAGGGGAACTATCTGATGGTTGTCTGGAAGCGTGCGAAAATCACTTAATCTGTTGTCTTCTGATGTAATCCAGGATTGACATTGTGTTTGTTAGTCTTCTGATGTAATCCAGGATTGGTCTTTGTTAGTCTTCTGATGTAATCCCGGATTGACATTGTGTTTGTTAGTCTTCTGATGTAATCCAGGATTGACTTTGTGTTTGTTAGTGATCTGATGTAATCCAGGATTGACATTGCGTTTGTTAGTCTTCTGATGTAATCCAGAATTGACATTGTCTTTGTTAGTCTTCTGATGTAATCCAGGATTGACATTGTGTTTGTTAGTCTTCTGATGTAATCTAGGTTTGGCATTGTGTTAGTCTTCTGATGTAATCCAGGTTTGGCATTGTGTTAGTCTTCTGATGTTTTCATTTCTGATTCTGTCTCTTATTGTTACTCAGAGAATTCTACACAGACAAGTCAGTTCTATTAGAACACGTTTTCTGGTGTCTGTTGTTGTTAGTGTCCATGTTTGACATTGGTAGTATCAGTCAGTTCCTCTTCTGTCAAGTGTGGCACATAGGGCGAATGTCATAGTTCTCCATGCCTGTCGGTCAGTTGTTAGGGATTGCAGGTCTTGTGCATTTATGCCTGTTGATTTTAATTCATTCATAAATGTTCTTCTGAACGTTGTTTTTGGTCTTCCCTGTTTTCATTTCCCATCTGGTGTCCACATGAAGGCTTGTCGTGGGATTCTGTCGTCCTTCATTCTAAGTATGTGGCCGATGTATGTCCAGTGGCGTTTTCTGATGATGTTCATCACGTATTCTTGTTTTGTCTCCTCTCTTAGTATGTCGTTTGATTTGAAGTCTTTCCAATTTTGTAGCAATTGGTAGCATAGTGATGGTATAATAATTGTTTATATGGTGCAGTTGTGTGCAGATTGATGGTATAAAATTATGGAGGTATTTCCTGGTGTTACCTGTTGGATTCCAGTTTTGTGCAGTAAGTACATACAATTACGGAGCAGATTTTCTAGAATCATTTATTGATTTTATTTTCTTGTTTATTTCTACATAACAGGAGTAGGAAAAGATGTGGATCCAGAAGAGCTGAGGGATATTGGTTCGATCCCCTCAGAAAAATACGTTTTTGAGATAGATGGATATGGCGCACTGGACACGATCAAGAACATTATTGCTTACAGAACATGTGCGCAGGTTCCGTGACCTCTGAACCATGTTGTACTATGTACAAACTGTTGTACCAAATGTTAAGATTATATACAGACATTTGTGTTAAATTTAGACCGACACAGTTGAACCGTGACCCCCGACAGTACTAAAAGATTTAATTAGGATTTAATTCAGTATGTTTTTGATTATTGGCCTGTTTGTCATTCATGCTTTTATATACTTGGAGTCACATGCCAAAATATATCAAAATGTGCATTTTATCATGTGTCCAAGTCATGTGTACAAGTCATGTGTCCAAGTCATGTGTACATTTTCTGTGCAGAGATCTAACATATACTGTCGAAGATCACCAATCATCAGTTACGAAGTCTATGATTAAATAATGGAAATATATCCAGTATTTGTCCTCACTTTTCAACAATTATTGAATATTTATCTAATATATATCCAATCGCCCATGTGTTGCTGGGGCCCAAAAGGGGAACAAAGAATAGCAACACTATTTACCTTCCACGCATGTCGTAAAAGGCGACTAAGGAGGTTATGGGATGGAGTTGGCTGTCCCATCCCATATAGGGTCACTGACCCAAAGCCATGCTGAAGTCGGATGTGTTAGGCAGAAAGGCGCAGATATCGCAGCAATGCTGTAAACCATGACACAACGCATTCCGTTCTCCGGACTACATCCTGCTAATTTGCAGGATTTTGAGAACGAACGCAGAAGAAGAAGAAGATATCCAATAATTTTGCCAGTGCAACCAAGAAAGGTCAGCTTTTGAATGACAAGCGAGTTTGAACCACATTACCACAGAGTAGACATTAAGAATTATTAACTGAAAAATGTTAATTATGTGAATCTGCAATAACAACAGGAACATCTGGTCATACATAGATGCCTGCAAAGAATGGATAACAAAATAATATGATGGAGCCATGGCCCTCTGCTATATAGGCCCTATAGATGACTTATGTACAGAATTAATTAGGACTTCATGTTTTACGTTTTTTTAATTATTGTTGTAATTTTCGCTGGTGACTATTTATATAGGCACGGAATCGTCTTGGCTAAATTTGACATGCGACTCAGGGTATATAAATAGTGACCAATGAAATCATGACAATAATCAAAAACGTAACAAATTAAATCTTAATTAATTCTGTACATAGTTATTCTATACTGCAGACAGGCATGATGGAGCTACCAACTAGGAACCCATGGAAAGAACTATAAACAGTTGCCAGTAGAGAAATAGAGAAACAGTAGTGGAGATGGATAAGGAGATGCATAGGGCAAATAGAGAAACAGGAGATGGATATGGCAAATAGAGAAACAGCACAGGAGTGGATAGGGCAAATAGAGAAACAGTACAGGAGATGAATAGGGGAAATAGTACAGATGGATAGGGCAAATAGTAAGAGGACCATTAAAAACATAATGAGATAGGGATTTGTTCTGGAACCAACAGGCAAGAAAGAAAAGAGAAAGGCTAAAATAAAAAAACCGTGGAGATAAAAGAAACATTAGAAATGTGAATGAGATATGACAAGAACTGGATGGAATGAGTAATGATGGCAAGAGCTGGATGGAATAAGTAATGATGGCAAGAGCTGGATGGAATAAGTAATGATGTCAAGAGCTGGATGGAATAAGTAATGATGGCAAGAGCTGGATGGAATAAGTAATGATGGCAAGAGCTGGATGGAATAAGTAATGATGGCAAGAACTGGATGGAATAAGTAATGATGGCAAGAACTGGATGGAATAAGTAATGATGGCAAGAACTGGATGGAATAAGTAATAATGGCAAGAACTGGATGGAATAAGTAACGATGGTGAAAAAAGATGGATTATGTTTCTAGAAGATCTATGTTTCACAAGGAACTGGAGATTGCTGGTGACAGATTGGAGACTGGAGATTGATGGTGACAGATTGGAGACTGGAGACTGATGGTGACAGATTGGAGACTGGAGACTGATGGTGACAGATTGGAGACTGGAGATTGATGGTGACAGATTGGAGACTGGAGATTGATGGTGACAGATTGGAGACTGGAGATTGATGGTGACAATGCATATGTGATGTTATCTGACTGACTTACTAGTTTCTGTAGTCCGTCTGTGCGGTGACATGGTACAGAGCGCATCTGTGATTGCCACGGTACCGAGTTTGAAACTCTCCTCAGGCAATAGTGCATCCGGACCGCTCAGAAAGCAATAGCAAACTACTTGACGTAAATACTTCCAAAAAAATCACTATAGTCAAAAATTGTGTGGTTGATGGCTACATGCAGTATATGATAAGCTATCAATTTGGCTTCTAGTTTCAGCAGTCAACAATTTAACTTTTAGTTTCAGCAGTCAACAGTTTGGCTTTTAGTTTCAGCAGTCAACAATTTGGCTTCTAGTTTCAGCTGTCAACAGTTTGACTTTTAGTTTCAGCAGTCACCAATTTGGCTTTTAGTTTCAGCAGTCAACATTGACAGCACAAGACAAAAGAAAAATAGTGACAGCAGAAATGACATGTCTACGAAGAATACTCGAAGTGTCATTAAGAGATAGAATTAGAAATGATAACATCAGAAAGATAACCAAAACAATACCAGTATTGGAACATATAAAAAGACAACAGATCAAGTGGTTTTCACACACTTCCAGACTACCAACCGATAGCATACCACAGATGGCCATGACACATAGACATAACAAATATAAAGCCAGAGGTAGACCATGTAAAAGATGGATCACAGAAATCAAAGAAGCCACAGGAACAAGCTTACAAACAGCACACAAGAAGGCCATCTCCAGACAACTCTTCCATCCCTGACGCTGCAAGGCCAACACAGGCCACAGCTTATAGATAGGTAGAGTCAACAATTTGGCTTTCAGTTTCAGCAGTCAACAATTTAATCAAAATGTTATGTACCCAATAATTTGTGGTATCTATATATATATTTTTAAGCTGAATCTCTAAGTTTGAATCTAGTGTTCTGTCAATGGTATCCATGATGACTGTGTCACAGAGGAATATAATGTGTGATCTTACATAATTTTCATTGTAATGTTTTCTTTCAGCGCAGTGTGAATTTGATAGACAGTAGAATTGAATGGTGCTATATAATATCAGTCACCACAATGTATTCACAAATCTCATAAGTTGTCAGTCGTGTAAATCATGACTTGCCAGTCATGTAAATCATGACTTGTCACAGTCATGTAAATCATGACTTGCTAGTTGTGTAAATCATGACTTGTCACATCCATGTAAATCATGACTTGTCAGTCGTATAAATCATGATGTCACAGTTGAGTAAACCATGATTTGTCACAGTGATTTATCACATTCTTGTAAACCATGACTTGCCAGCCATGTAAATCATGACGTGTCAGTCATATAAATCATAACTTTTCAATCGTGTAAATCATAACTTGTCACAGTCGTGTAAATCATAACTTGTCACAGTCATGTAAATCATAACTTGTCAGTCGTGTAAATCATAACTTATCACAGTCATGTAAATCATCATTTGTTACAGTTGTGTAAACCATAACTTGTCACAGTCATGTAAATAACTTGTAACAGTCATGTAAATAACTTGTCACAGTCGTGTAAATCATAACTAGTCACAGTCATGTAAATAACTTGTCACAGTCGTGTAAATCATAACTAGTCACAGTCATGTAAATAACTAGTCAGTCGTGTAAATAACTTGTCACAGTCATGTAAATAACTTGTCACAGTCGTGTAAATCATAACTTATCACAGTCATGTAAATCATCATTTGTTACAGTTGTGTAAACCATAACTTGTCACAGTCATGTAAATAACTTGTAACAGTCATATAAATAACTTGTCAGTCATGTAAATCATAACTAGTCACAGTCATGTAAATAACTAGTCACAGTCATGTAAATCATAACTAGTCACAGTCATGTAAATAACTAGTCACAGTCATGTAAATCATAACTAGTCACAGTCGTGTAAATAACTAGTCACAGTCAGGTAAATAACTTGTCACAGTCATGTAAATAACTAGTCACAGTCATGTAAATAACTTGTCACAGTCGTGTAAATCATAACTAGTCACAGTCATGTGAAGCATAACTAGTCACAGTCATGTAAATAACTAGTCACAGTCATGTAAATCATAACTAGTCACAGTCATGTAAATAACTTGTCACAGTCATGTAAATAACTTGTCACAGTCATGTAAATCATGACACAACATATTCTGTACTTGGAACTAGATTCTGCTAAGAAATTTGAGAAGCAAGAAGTCACAATCGTAGGTGTACTGCCCTATCGAGCTAAGAAATTTGAGAAGCAAGAAGTCACAATCGTAGGTGTACTGCCCTATTGAGGTCAACTCCTTGAACTAAAGATGGGGGCTTAGTCAAGGCCGTCGGAAGTATAGAAGACCTTTTAACAGAATTAATTAGGACCCCATTCGTTACGTTTTTTTATTATTGTTTGACTTTCGATTGGTCACTATTTATTTATATACTGTGAGTCGCCTTGGATATTTTTGGGATGCGATTCTAAATATATAAATTGTGACCAACTGAAAGCCTAATAATAATCAAAAATGTAACCAATGAGGTCCTAATTAATTCTGTTGGAAGGCTTTTATTGAGACGGTGATGGATTAGTCCAGCCAACAAAGGCTGCAAACTAATATTCCTCAAGTCATCACCTATATTGAGCAAGGACACTGTCCTGCCCAAGCAAGCACAGGTGTTGAAGTCGGAGATACCAGGCCGAAAGGCACACCAGCAGCCATGGTATCATGCAAACCGCATATTTAACATGCCTGCTTGACAAAATAGAAATTGCCGGGGTGCTCGCTCTGTAGGGAGCACTGCATTTGATGCATCAACAGACAAGAGTCATCAGTGAATTTTTACGTCTGAAGCAATAGACAGTCTCTCTCAAGTTGTTTCAGTAAGCTGGGCTTATCTTCGTGTTTGAAAAAGTGAGCAGCCTTGCAGGGAAATGAACCACCAGTTTCCTTAGTCTTGTCTACTAATTATTTCTGCAGATTTGTTAAACATTCTATGGTCCATAGCTAATATAACTTCGGAGATGTATCACTGTTGTGTGGAGCTGTGTCACAATAGCACTCCCAAACATGATACAATAGTATCACTGTTGTATCACTGTTGTGTGAAGCTGTGCCACTGTTGTATCACTGTTGTGTGGAGCTGTTGTATCACTGTTGTGTGGAGCTGTGCCACTGTTGTGTGGAGCTGTTCCACTGTTGTATCACTGTTGTGTGGAGCTGTGCCACTGTTGTATCACTGTTGTGTGGAGCTGTGTCGCTGTTGTATCACTTATGTGGAGCTGTCACTGTTGTATCACTGTTGTGTTGGAGCTGTGTCGCTGTTGTATCACTGTTGTGTAGAGCTGTGTCGCTGTTGTGGAGAACTGTATCACTGTTATGCATGGTTGTCTGGTAGCTAATGAGTTTGCCTCTCTTTTGGAGAGGCATATCCCTTTCAACCGGCAGACAAAAAAATCCAATTAGGTTATATCAGGACACACTACCATAAAATATTAGAGGTAAAAAATACCCAAATGTATAATAGCTGACTATACAGGGGTCAAATGTAGAGTGACTTGGACACAATAGAAGATATAAAACAACAGACTCCAGTCAGTAAGACCAACATACTTTGGTCAGTAAAACAGTAAGGCAACAGACTTCAGTCAATAAGACAAGACACTTTAGTCAGTAAGACAACAGACTTTATTCAGTAAGACTTCAATCAGTAAGACAACAAACTTCAGTCAGTAAAATAGTAAGACAACATACTTTAGTCAGTAAACAGTAATACAACAGTTTCCAGTCAGTAAGAAAACATATTTTAGTCAGTAAGATGACAGACTAGAAGCAGTAAAACAGCATACTTTAGTCAGTAAAACAGCAATTCAACAAACTTCAGGCAGTAAGACAACAGACTCCAGTAATCAAGTTATCATTTTGATATTTATTTCTGTGAATCACAAATCTAGATACAACATCAAACAAAACAAAAACAGGACAGGCAGGCCACAGAAACAAAACTGACAACATCAATAGGAATTAAGATGCTCTAAATAGACTATGACTCCAAACTAATTCTCTCAACTGAAACAGTCACAACACATTACTCAACCCTGGTTACCTGTTATTCTTATCAGTGAGTCACAGAATTGACCGAGAGATATGACTACGGTACAGACAAATGAGTACAAGGGTATGACACACTGTACAACACATATTTATCATTTCATTCAATAAATAAATAAATAATATAGATGAACTGTGCTCAAATCAACTCGGAAAAAGTTGAACATGGGAAAATTAAACATGAAATTAATTAAAAGTTAAACTTGAAAAATGGCATGATCTGTTTTTTTTTCTATGACTAAACTGTCATGATTTTGCAGCATGCTAAAATCAACGTATTCTGAACTGTAAAAAAACATTATTCTGTTTGCAAGTTGGTGTTGCACAAAAGGGATTGACACATGCAAATAATAAAACTGATGAGACGGTAGTCTACGGAGGCAACAAGAAACTTTAAGTTGTCTAAAAACATATTGTACGCTCTCAACCTAAGATACTGTCAAGCAAGATTCAGACCAACACATCTGATTTCAGAAGGCAGTATTTAGTAGTTCAGTTCCACAGCATTCCAACACACCTGCAAAAAATGTCATTTGAGCACATCTGTGCCTCGCAACTATGAAATATAGATTACATTCAAAGATACAACATTTGGACATAGCATTCAGTTTGATCTGTTAGGACACATTTTGAGTTTTATACATCACAACATACTCGTTTTCTCTCCCTGTAGACATGACACCTTCTATCTATTTTGAGAGATAACACATTGCCCTATCTATCTTAGAAGATAACACATTGCCCTATCTATCTTAGAAGATAACACATTGCCCTATCTATCTTAGAAGATAACACATTGCCCTATCTATCTATCTTGAGAGATGACACCTTGCTCTATCTATCTTAGAAGATGACACCTTGCTCTATCTATCTTAGAAGATGACACCTTGCCCTATCTATCTTGAGAGATAACACCTTGACCTATCTATCTTAGAAGATGACACCTTGCTCTATCTATCTTAGAAGATGACACCTTGCTCTATCTATCTTGAGAGATAACACATTGCCCTATCTATCTTAGAAGATGACACCTTGCTCTATCTATCTTGAGAGATAACACATTGCCCTATCTATCTTAGAAGATGACACCTTGCTCTATCTATCTTGAGAGATAACACATTGCCCTATCTATCTTAGAAGATGACACCTTGCTCTATCTATCTTGGGAGATGACACCTTGCCCTATCTATCTTGAGAGATAACACATTGCCCTATCTATCTTAGGAGATAAAACAACTTATTCTATCTTTCTTGGGAAATGACACATTGCTTTCTATATTTTTTCAGGACATGAAACCACACTATTTTTCTCAGGATATGACACCCTGCTCACTTTCTTGTGACGTGACACCCTGCTCTCTTTCTTGTGATTTGACACCCTGCTTTATACAGTTTTCAGGATATGACACCCTGCTTTCCATCTTTCTTAGGATATGTCACTCTGCACTTACCTTTCCTGTGACATCATGATATCTCTCATGGAACATGTGATACTGTGATAACTCTTAGGACATGGGATAACAAACTGGACATCACCCCAGACATGCTAGAAACTGGACAACACTCCAGACATGTTACAAACTGGACATAACTCCAGACATGCTAGAAACTGGACACCAGACCACATATGCTACAAACTGGACACTACAACTATGTAGTTGTGCAGACCAATGACGCAAGCAGCCAAATACCAGAAGATTGTTATGATAGCAGATCATATGAAAATAACTGATAATATAATGCCATAATCAATTTTCATAATAATAAATAATATCGGTAAAAAGAACATAATACAAAGGCAGCATAAATATAACACAAGAGATATCACAAAACAGTTGTTATGTTGTAGAAAGTTGATAAATCAAGTGATACCATACATCACAAGTTGATCAGTCTGAGAGATGTTAAGAAGTGAAGTGGTCATCAGCTGCTACATTGATAGCGATGTGCCAGCTGTGAAAAGGTCAAGCATGTTTGACTGTAGTTAGCTTTCATGTTGGTATCCAGTATACAATAACGGGAATGAGTTCTCATACAGCTGTCCTACTAGCGATATGGTTACAGACATCAACCACTCAGTGGAGTGGAAAAAACACAATGCTTTAGTTATCATCCTCAAGTCGGATGTGTCAGGCCATTGATGTAAATAAAACAGCAAAAACGCATTTCCTTCCCCCTAGGACTAAATCCTTCAAGAAATCTAGTAGGACTGCTGTCCT
The DNA here is from genome assembly GCA_034231615.1 of Meghimatium bilineatum. Lineage (NCBI taxonomy): Eukaryota > Metazoa > Mollusca > Gastropoda > Stylommatophora > Philomycidae > Meghimatium > Meghimatium bilineatum. The sequence continues at coordinate 7,819,567 of CM067304.1, read as the reverse complement.
GCCACACATGAGAGATGTTTATTAGTGAGTAATAATTTCAATCATTGCATGAAATATCTCGCAAGTTCAAATGATATACTAAAGATATTTTTTTCTAAGTTTTTAAGAATTTACTGACCAAGTTTGACAAGTCAAGTTTCCAGTATGTATCCTTGGTGATCAAGTTTAATGATAGTCAAGTTTCCAGTATATATTCTTGGTGACCAAGTTTAATGATAGCCAAGTTTCCAGTATATATTCTTGGTGACCAAGTTTATTGATAGCCAAGTTTCCAGTATATATTCTTGGTGACCAAGATTTTAAATGTGAAGTGATACTTCAATAATTCTGCAATCATGGCAATAGTAATAGTATTAAAATGCTAAAAATAGCTAAAATGTCTACATCCATGAAATACAGTCGTTCAACATGGGTTACAAGTGAATTATTTTATCAATTGGTTTTTGAAACAGGTATCTGCTGTGTAGACATGGGTTACAAGTGAACTATTTTATCAATTAGAATTTCAAACAGGTATCTGCTGTGTAGACATGTTCAACTGTAAATGTGAAAAAGAAGAGACAGGTAATTTTGTTATATATAGAAGATATCATATAATCACAGCCAGCATTTATAATAAATTCAATTTCACTCTTGCACTAACTCTGGGGCTTTGAAATCCATTCAGGAAATGCAAACATTCATTTTAAAACATGTATACAAATTCAAAGTTATATATCGTGAGTTTGATTTTATACAGATTTTTCAAGTCACCAACATCTAAACAATTTGTGAACATCCTTGGCAATGATAGATAGGTACACTTTAAATTACTGGCCAGCAAAGTGCTAAAAGCCTTTTGTTAACTGTATCGGGGGTCATGGGTCAATTTGAGTGTGTACAATAGGGTTTGCAACTCTGAAAAGTTTAGGAAAGTGTATTCTAAGGAAAGATGTGGTGTCCCCTAAAACTGCAGATCAACTAATCCTCTTTGTGTTTTGTATTAGTTGAAAGTTACAGAGATGTGGTTGTACAGAAAATTGCGTGTGTGTCCTGTGAACAGATTAGAAACAAACTACAAGCATGTGCTTCGAAGATTATTGAGTATACAAAACTTCTCAGAAACATCGGAATGAAGAATTCATATTTTCTAGAACTATTAAGATCAGAAGTGATATAGTGAATATTGGGGGGAAAAGTGAAAATCCCTGGAGGAAAAATTCGGGTCTAGTGAAGTCGCACAGAGAAAGTTCTGCAGCAGAGCTGATGACTTAACACTGATGATAGGAAAGGCATATGCTACAGATGTACTAGTGAATTAGAAAACTGAAGGCAGGGTCAGAGTGCTAGAAATGATCCTATTCCATCCTCAAGTCATGGATATGGTAACAGGATATTTCACTGCAATCTGGCTAAGCAAGTGAGTTAAGAGAAAAGGCAGATTCAGCTCCAAAAGATACGCACAGCTGAAAATGGATGTGCCAACAGATGGCAACGGTGCAAATACAGCAGCCTCACTGAAAAATGCAATAAATTTATTTATCAGCAGAAAGATACAAATAAAAGTATTTGATATGTTTTTTTATCAATCTTTACATGTTTTTTTTTAAAACAAATTGTATAAAATGTGTTATATCTGGTTGTTTTACCTGTAGATGAGATGGTGGAGATGTTCCAACTATTCTGCAGGTGTGAAAATGTCACCATCATCATCTGCAGCACATCTCCAACATCCACTGTCTCTTGCCTCGGTGGTGTCAGCTGACAGACTGTATCCTATCTCATGTTTCCCTCCCACTTGTATCTTGTATTCCTGCCACTTGTTCATCTCCCATCGACTTTACCTTCAAGTAAGGCCTTCAACAAGGTCTCATGTCTTTTAGTATGTCGAAAAAGTTTATTTTTCATATGAAGTGTTTCAAGAGTCCCTTTGTTCATTTTCTTCTCTTTCCATGAAGTTCTCTCTATTCTTCTATATATCCACATCTCATAAGCATCAATTATGTCCTCTAGTTATTTGTTCATTACCCATGTTTCTCAGCCACACATGAATATAGAATAAATGTAGCATTTTATAATGCTGGTGTTTAGTTTGTAATTTGTTTAGATGTCAATATTTTCCTTATCTGATTGAAAATACTTTTCACAATTCCTATTCTCTCTTTACTCTTGCTGACCAGGAATGATATAACATCTGTAACCATAATAAACCATTCCGACATGCCACGTTGGATATTTACTCATGATCTGAATATGATAACAGTCAATGAAGGCAAACACATTTGAATCATGCAAGATTGTATACAAATGAAAAACAGTGGGTGAACTGGTTATCTGTTGTGTTCTATAATGATGTGTCAAGATGTTCAATATACCTGTACTTGTTCAAGATATGACCGTCCGTCGCATATGACTTTGTTCAAATATTAAACAGGAATAAGATAATAAATAAATATGGTGGCAGTGCAATGGACACAATCAGAACTAGGTAAGTCTGTTCACTCTAAATATGAACTCCTAAAGATGATGTCAAGAGAATAATTATCCGCTGAGAGGATCCTCCCGACAATTGATGGCATAGCGAAGTCGTTGAGTCATGACCTCCTGGCATGAGTACTGCGGTAGCTTGATCATAAACATGCAGGTCTCAACACGGATGTACCTGGAGTCAGGTGGACCTAGAGAAAGATGGTCACAAAAGTATTAACAAAAGTGATAAAGTAAATCATGTTGACAAATCATATTTGTTCTCAAACTCCCACAGATTAGCAGGATGTAGACCAATAAATGCGTTGTCACTGTTTACAGCTTAGCTGCGATATATGTGCCTTTCAGACTGTACACCCCAACCGTTCTTAGTCACCTCCTACAACCTACATTCCCTCTTAATGTGTCATGCGTGTACAATTAGGCCGAACCTGTGTGTTGGCTCAAACTTAGACCAAGGTATTCAAGACATTGGTTAACAATATCAGCCAAGAAGGCAAATCATCCTAGTTCAACTTTACTGTTCAAGCAATTACTTATACTGGATGAGGCTCACAGTCAAGATAAGGGCCAGTATTCAAGGACACGAGACAATGGCTTCTATTTATATGAGACAAGTCTACTGACAGTGACACACATTGTACGAGATCTGCATTGTTGACGAAAGTCCCTTTTCACCATCTACATTGAAACTGTCACCAGGGGACATGTTTTTGGCATACAATGTTCAAGGGCACAGTGGCTCATACTGTCCTTGCCTAGAGCAGATACTAGTTTTTGCCTGGCGACAGATGAGAAGACTAATGAATTTGAGTGATAAAACATATTCTTCTTCGTCAACTTTCAATTAGTCAGCACAAACTGAGCCGGAGATTGTGAATAAGTTTTAATGTTAGTTTACAGCTAAGTTGAGATATTTGCGGCTTTCCGCCTAACATATTTAGTTTCAGCATGAGTGAAAGATGTCAATTTAAGACATTGACTAAACTATGTTGCTCTACTTACCAGTGCCATCAGGAGGGGCAATTTTCATTGGGTAAGGTGGGGCATGAGCAGAATCAGGACCTCCTTCCTGACAAGGGCATGTCTGAGGGATCCTCTCTTGGTTGCAAGCAAACTTGATAAACTTGGCCAGTTCCTCTTGGCTGAAAGATTCCAGGGTTGTCCAGAAATATTCAATGTGTGCATCTGACTCTACGAGTCCTACCTGGTACATGGTATGTGTCTGTAGGATATATATTCTTGTGTTAGATTTCTCTAGCTACAAATATTCAAAAGGCAAGTTCACACAAATCAGTAGTTATACATCTTTCATGAGACAAGTTCACACAAATCTTTACCATACATCCTTGATTAGACAAGTTCTTACAAATCTGTAGCCATACATCTTTGATTAGATAAGTTCATACAAATCTGTAGCCACACATTTTTCATTAGACAAACTCATCTAGATGAACGTGGAACTCTGGCCTTGAATGGATCCACTAACAGCTACTGATCACACATCTGGAAGTGAAGCTATCACAACTGTGTGGCAACTGTGAGAACCTCCAGCTGACGACTGAATTAATCGAGGCAGCCTTCCAGCCTATATACTTCTGAACATAGGACACTGATCTCAGAAGACCTCCAAAAAGCTACTAAAAACCCACAAATTGACCAATCCTATCCACACAGAGCTCAACATACCACCACCACCAATCACACACCATAACCACCAATCACACATCATAACCAAACATCAACACACCACTGCCCCCAATCACACATCATAACCAAACATCAACACACCACTGCCCCCAATCCCAATCACACATCATAACCAAACATCAACACACCACTGCCCCCAATCACACATCATAACCAAACATCAACACACCACTGCCCCCAATCCCAATCACACATCATAACCAAACATCAACACACCACTGCCCCCAATCACACATATAACCAAACATCAACACACCACCGCCTCCAATCACAAACCATAACCAAACACACCACTGCCCCCAATCACACATCATAACCAAACACACCACTACCCCCAATCACACATTATAACCAAACATCAACACACCACCGCCTCCAATCACACACCATAACCAAACACACCACTGCCCCCAATCACACATCATAACCAAACAGACCACTACCCCCAATCACACATCATAACCAAACATCAACACACTACCTCCTGAAGTCGGATGTGTTATGCAGATATCGCAGTTAAACTATAAAATATGACACATCATTCAGTTCTCAGGACTACATCCTGTTCTTCTTCTTCTTCTTTCGTTCACTTGAAACATGTCTATATCTGTAATTCTGTCTCCTTAATAAAACTCACTGTCTTTTGTAGTTCATACAGTGTCCCATAGAGCTTTGATTCCAGTGTTGTTTCCTCTGGCCAATATGTCTGCCTCAGCGTTTCATGCTCAGAACACTCTTGAAGTATATGTTTGGCACTCTGTGCTGCCTGTCCACATGTACACATGGCCGTGTTGCCAATCTTGAACTTTTTATACATGTGACTGCGGAGTCGGTTGTGTCCTGTTCTGAGACGTAGAATTATAACTTGTTCTGATCTGTTCATATTGTGATAGTCATCTTGTGTTGGTGTTTGTGGCTTTCTTATTGACTTTATCATCTGTTTTTTCTGATGGTAGGTGATTGGTATATCTGGTTGGTCTTCAGCAGCACCTTCCTTAGCCAGTTGGTCTGCTTTTTCATTTCCTGGTATTCTACAGTGAGAGGGTATCCACTGCATGGTTACCCTATACTGGTAAGACAATTCGCTATACATCCTGTTAATCTGTAGGAGTTTGAGAACGAATGTAGAAGAAGAAATAGAATACAGTACAAACAAATAAACTTACCTTGAGAAAATCTAGACTAATAAGTGGTCGCCCACTAGTTCGAATCTCCAAGTCATGAGGAGACAGGAGAGTCAGAACTTGGAATGGAATAAGACTGGACAGCCCTGTTATAACTGCAACAATCCTGTGACTGCTTGTCAGTTCCCTCATGCGTAGACGCTTGATGGCATCAATGTACAGCTGCCTGTTGTTCCAACTAGAATCATTCAAATAAAAATCAAAGTAAGATTATTCAAAGTTGAAATCTTGGTGATCAATTTCAACTGACATCTTCATTATCAATAACAGTTGAACTATTGGTATTCAATAACAGTTGAACTATTGGTTATCAATAACAGTTGAAGTCGTGGTTATCAATAACAGTTGAAGTCTTGGTTATCAATAACAGTTGAAGTCTTGCATATCAATAACAGTTGAATCTTGGTTATCAATAACAGTTGAACTATTGGTTATCAATAACAGTTGAAGTCTTGGTTATCAATAACAGCTGAAGTTTTGGTTATCAATAACAGTTGAAGTCTCAGTTATCAATAACAGTTGAAGTCTTGGTTATCAATAACAGCTGAACTATTGGTTATCAATAACAGCTGAACTATTGGTTATCAATAACAGTTGAACTATTCGTTATCAATAACAGTTGAACTAGTGGTTATCAATAACAGTTGAACTATTGGTTATCAATAACAGTTGAACTATTGGTTATCAATAACAGTTGAACTATTGGTTATCAATAACAGTTGAAGTCTTGGTTATCAATAACAGTTGAACTATTGGTTATCAATAACAGTTGAATCTTGGTTATCAATAACAGTTGAACTATTGGTTATCAATAACAGTTGAACTATTGGTTATCAATAACAGTTGAACTATTGGTTATCAATAACAGTTGAACTATTGGTTATCAATAACAGTTGAATCTTGGTTATCAATAACAGCTGAAGTCTTGGTTATCAATAACAGTTAAACTATTAGTTATCAATAACAATTGAACTATTGGTTATCAATAACAGTTGAACTATTGGTTATCAATAACAGTTGAACTATTGGTTATCAATAACAGTTGAACTATTGGTTATCAATAACAGTTGGAGTCTTGGTTATCAATAACAGTTGAACTATTGGTTATCAATAACAGTTGAACTATTGGTTATCAATAACAGTTGAATCTTGGTTATCAATAACAGTTAAACTATTGGTTATCAATAACAGTTGAATCTTGGTTATCAATAACAGTTGAACTATTGGTTATCAATAACAGTTGAATCTTGGTTATGAATAACAGTTGAACTATTGGTTATCAATAACAGTTGAACTATTGGTTATCAATAACAGTTGAATCTTGGTTATCAATAACAGTAGAACTATTGGTTATCAATAACAGTTGAACTATTGGTTATCAATAACAGTTGAAGTGGTAAGAGATATTCATGAGGACAGTTATGAGACTCATATATCCACAGAAAGCAAGTGTATTCTTTGTAATCTTGTGAAAGTGGCTTCATACACAAAGGTATATCCAGGAAAAGGGTGGTGAAGTTTTGCTAATAACTAAAGACAAATAATAACACACACAAATCTGCTGTACTAAATGCAAAATGATCAAAAAGGATTGTACTAAATGCAAAATTATCACAAAGGATTGCACTAAATGCAAAAATGATTGAAACAATATTCATTTTTAAAATGTACTTCCTCACATAGTAGGTCTGGTAGGTTACTGGTAAGACTTGCAGACCTTCCTCATGGTGGTACGTCTGGTAGGAAATACAGACTTTCCTCATGGTGGTAAGTCTGGTAGGAACCGCATACTTTTCTCATAGTGGTAGGTTACTGATAAGACCTGCAGACCTTCCTCCTAGTGGTAGGTCTGGTAGAACCACATTTATATGGTGGTAGGTCTGGTACAACCACAGACATTTATATGGTGGTAGGTCTGGTACAACCACAGACATTTATATGGTGGTAGGTCTGGTAGAACCACAGACATTTATATGGTGGTAGGTCTGGTACAACCACAGACATTTATATGGTGGTAGGTCTGGTAAGACCATAGATCTTCCTCATGGTGCTCAAATGTTGACCTGGCAACAATGGTAAGACCTGCATAACTTCCTCATATGGTAGGCTTGTAGGACCCTTAGATATTCCTCATAGTGGTAGGACACTTGTAAGACCTGAAGAACATTATCATGGTGACAGATCTGTAGGACCATCAGAACTTTCTCATAGTGGTAGGTCACTGGTAAGACCTGCAGAATTTCCTCAAGGTGGTAGGACACTGGTAAGACCTTCCCAATGCAAAAAAAGTTAAGGATAGAACAAGACACATGTGGTTTTCTAAAGACATATACAAACACAGGCTGTATAGATAGTTTTGTTGAGAACATATACAAACACAGGCTGTATAGATAGTTTTGTTGAGAACATATACAAACACAGGCTGTATAGATAGTTTTGTTGAGAAGATATACAAACACAGGCTGTATAGATAGTTTTGTTGAGAACATATACAAACACAGGCTGTATAGATAGTTTTGTTGAGAACATATACAAACACAGGCTGTATAGATAGTTTTGTTGATGACATAGTCTCGCTGAAGAACTCAGTGTGTTGATGCATCCAATGTGGTACACCAGATGATGTTCCTCCTTCATAAGCAAAGATGAGCATGGCATTAAGAAGGGTCAAGTTTGTTTTGATTGATTGTGAATCATCAAAAAGCTGATGAGTCCAATTCAGGTTCTGAAAGACTTGTTGTTTTTTGAGCAGGAATATCGTAGGTGTTGATATAAGAGAAAACAGCCTGATCTCTCCTTTCATTTTGATCTCTTTTGAATCGCATGCAATGTTCTATCCTGTTAAAAACTTTTAATACACGCTCTGATCTGATTGTTCCAGGTTGGACGGTCAAGAGCTGTGGATTCTCAAGAGATTAGGTCAATCCTGCAATACGTGAGAGATGTCTCTTCAACCCTGATGGGTTTATAAATAGATAGTATCTGGCTAATAAATTCTGTAAAATAAAGTCACAGACCAAAATAATTTGTTATTGTGTGAAGTTGAGCTATTTGAAATGGCAGCTGTTGACATGTAACCAAGGGAGTTAAATCTGCTTACTTGACCAGTATATTTCTGCCACCAGGAATGATCTCTACGTCACGTCCTGTTAGAGTGGTATACACGAACCTGGCTTCAGTGTCTCCACACACACTCTCCAGTTCGGACTCAGACTCTGCCTGTGTTAGAATAATGGAGAATGATAGTTACATCATGATAGTACAAGTATAATTACATCGTGATAACATAAGTATAGTTAAAAGGACTGTCTCAGCTGTGCTGTTCAGAGAATGACAGTCTGTCTAGCACATAAGAGCATCTCTGCAATATCAAACTGTTGGGGGATGACAGAAACCTAAAACCCACCACTCTATACATGGACATGGTCAATATCAAACTGTGGGGGATTCATCGGATTATGAAGAGAACAATAAGGGAAGAATTTTTGATAACAAAAAAGATATTCTAAACAACAACAACACAGAAGAAAACCTATTCATATTAGAAGATTTCAATCACACTTGGGACCAGAAAGATAGGGAATAGAAGAATACATTGTACCGTTCGGAGATCAAATAAACAATAATACAATTATATACATGTTTCACTGTTAAATGTATATATCGTTACATATAATCTCAATGCAATGAAACAAAAAAATAACATAGAGAATACCTCATTTTTACCCATGCTACAACAAATGAACGATACCAGCAATTACTGTAAAATTTGTTTTCCACATAAAATAAATCATTACTTCCTTAAAAACGACATTCATAGCGAAAAACCACTGCTGCAATAAATCTGTTTAATCTAGAACTAAATAATAAATCTGTAACATGGTTATAAAATAATGCGCTCATGCAAAATATGAAACCTATACACTCAGTAATAATGGAGAAAATAGACAATATTGGTGGACAACTATTTATGAACGCACTATAGTACTAGTTTTTACACAGTCAAGTCACGCTAATACAGTCACAGTGTTGTTTCAGTGACTACAAATAGTTAAACCGTGTTGTAATCTATCATTCAGAAAAGAAATCACATAGTCCATCTAGAAAACACTGAAACTTTGCTTCCTTTTCGGCTAGCAGAGATAACAAACCACCACTGACTGGAAACACATTGATGTGTCAGGCTGAAAGGTGCAGATATAATGCATTCCTTTACAGGACAAAATCCTGCTGATCTGTAAGAGTTTGAGAGCAAACAATAAAGAAGAAGAAATGTGTTCTCCCCTAAAAAAAAATTCAGTCTCAAAATTTAAAAAAAACATACTCTCACCATTTCAATTTTCTTGATATATCTATAGCTGAGAGAATCTGCCTGCTGTAGGTCGACCCAGGGGTCAAGTGCCACACCTACTAACAACTTCCACACGGTCGAGAGAAGGTCAAGACCCAGAGGGATATCTGCACGTATTGTAATACCTAACAACTGAAAACAGAAATGAAAATTCATTATTACTTTAAAAATCTAACATCCACATCTGGAAACTAAAAACAGTAAGTAAATATATAAAACTACAACTGCTAAACTCCATTGTAATATCCGTACTAACACAGTTGGAAAAACAAAACCACTGGAGAAGAAATGAAATTCACTTGAAAATAAATGTCTTAGAAAACTCTGAAATATTGGTTGGGAAGAATTCAACGTCAAAGTAAGAGAAGACATCAAACAGCAATATGTTTCTACAACAATAAGAAGAAAGTGATGGACTTATATCTCGGACATGTACTTAGAACGAATGAAAACATACTGCCACTACAAGCATTAAAATGGGTACCAGATGCCAAATAAAAAGAGGAAGACCAAGAGAGACTTCGCAGAACAACCATCAAAGAGGGTATAACTATGGATATCAACAATATGCAAGAATTACACACAGTAGCTTAACAGGTGTTGCTATTCTTTGCTCTCCTTTTGAGCCCCGACAAAACATGGGCATGTTGATATTAATCAGGCATTGATGTATTCTACTTGTTATGTGACTTGTCCAAGAGACAGTGCACAGTCTTACCAGAGTTATGAGGTCGGCTAAACAATATACATCTGGAATACCTGCATTACAAATAATCACCTGATACCTTCAAAAGTTTGCCTGTCATCTTGAACTTTACCTGGCATTTCCAACAGTTCACCTGGCCCCCTCAACATATACCTGACATTTCAACAATTTACTTGGCAATGTCTGATGTTTACCTGGCACCATCAACAGTTCACACGTCACCTTCAAAATTTACCTGATACTTAACAGTTTAATCAGAAGGAGTTTAATTATAAACAGTTACCTAACACTGTTTACAGTTTACCTAGCACCTTTAATAGTGTACCTGGCACTTCCAACAGTTCACCTTGCATCTTCAAAATTGATCTAGCCTCTTTAACAATTTACCTGACACTTACCTGGCCAATAAAAATCAGTAAATTTTCTTCGGGATATGTCATCTTTCCAGGTTTCAGAAGTAATCTCCCTTTATTGATGCCAGCAGCTGAACTTGGGCATGGCAGGAGAAGGCCCAATGATGATGATTGTAATTCTCTTGAAACCATCCACAGAAAATGCCGGAATGAACCACCTAAACATGAAAGTGGACCACTTACAGATGTAAAAATTATGATTGAGTTCTCATATCACATATAATCAACACATTTTAAACAGTGTTAAAATTAAGGAATACACATCAGGCTGACCAACATGTATCAACCATGCCTTCCATTTCTAATTTTTCCATGCTGTTATCCTTCTTTATATAACCAAACAACCTTAGTTTTCTTGTCAAAATGTTGTTTAGGAGCCAACCTTTTGCCACATTTACTATATTTATAACATCTTGTTTATTCTTCGAGAAGCAGACATTTTCTAAATTGTGAGACTTTCCTCTTGTGAAATTCCCAGAAAACTTAATCTATACAATTATATCTATAACCTCTGAGGCTTCATTTCAAAGAAGCACACACTGCTTCTTCTTCAAGTAATCATCTTGAATTTCATGCAATTACCATCTCCAAAGCACTGGGATACCTTTCAATTTGTACCATGTAGACCTAGAACATCCAATTTCGGTATAATATGTCATTCAATAAGACTCTACATGTATCATCATTGGTATTTGTACAATGTTGTGGAGTTGAAGTCTTCGTGGTATGAAATAAGGCTCTAGAAAATACGTCCCATTACAGGAAAGTATACAGGAACTTGAGAGCCATGGCAATGTAGTTCAAGTCACTCAGAACTTCTGGATCACTTTGATCCTCTAAATAATGTGACAACCAACTCCATCTCCATAATATCTCCTTAGTTGCTTCTTACAAAATGTATGGCAGGTAACAGTGCTGCTATTCTTTGCTCCCCTTTAGGATCCTAATAACACATGGATGTATCTCTTTTTATATCTAGAGCTGCTAGTTTTTTTCTCCAAGGCAACCCATGCTAGTTTGTGAAATCTGTTTTTGGTAGTTGTGATAGACTTCCACATAAAGTGTTTTGTATAGATGGACATCTATATTTCATACTATTCAAGAACTGCACAGAATATCTTTGAATGGACAGAATTTGAGAGAACTGACCTCTGCCCTATCTTCAACGCTAAAAGAAAATGAATGAATCAATAGATGGACATAGTGGGAAAAGCTCAGAAAGGACATCACAATAAACATAGAGATGTACAACTCTGACTATATGTGTTATAAATATCGCAGAGAATTTTATAACATAATTGGACTGCTCAGGTCATCTCCACACATACAAGACATACAACAATACAAGTCTGAGACATTCGCCATCATCAAATGACAAATGATGACATTTGATTGGTGGCTATTATTAATTATTACTAAACCACATCTGACTTTGGTCACACAATCATAACATACTATATCTTCTTGAATAAACTCACATGTTTATTAGTGATGCTGTGTGTTGAATACAGAAAATGTGTTGGCTCAGTTTATGAGGCGAATAGGTGCCACCTGTACTAACCTGGCTGAAATCCCATTTGCTGTCCTATAATTTTTTTGATATCTTCAAGCAAAATTAGGGAAACGTAACAGAATCATAACACAAACTTCCTCTTCCTCAATATTCAAGAACTACACACAGACCTACTTGTGTCATGTACCTCCTCTCTCCCAATGTTCAAGAACTACACACTGACTTACTTGTGCCATGTACCTCCTCTCCCAACATTCTCACGTTAAAAGAGTATGTAGGATCTCCCCCACTGGCAAGCCTCACACACAGCTTTTTCGAGTTGAATGATGACAGTTGACGGAAGGATTGACAGAATATGCTGGCTTGGGAATCTCTCTCTCCTAGTAAGGTTGACAGTTTCAAACAGAAGAATAGATTAATGAGGATCAACTAATCACTGATATAACTGTCTATCCATCTACACATTTTTACTAACTACCTACATACAATTAATCCACATGAGAAAAGTCATTCAAGAGTCTGACCCATGCAATTCACTGACCCGCAGACCTATGTTTGAGTTCACTCACCAGCTCACCCATGTTTGATTTCAACAGCCAACAAACCCACATTTAAAATCACTCACCCTCTGACCATGATTGACTTCACTCATCTGCTGACCCATGTTTGAGTTCACTAGACCACTGACCCATGTTTGAGTTCACTAGACCACTGACCTATTTTTCAGTTCACTAGACCACTGACCCATGTTTGAGTTCACTAGACCACTGACCCATGTTTGAGTTCACTAGACCACTGACCCATGTTTGATTTCACTAGACCACTGACTCATGTTTGAGTTCACTAGGCCACTGACCCATGTTTGAGTTCACTAGGCCACTGACCCATGTTTGAGTTCACTAGACCACTGACCCATGTTTCAGTTCACTAGACCACTGACCCATGTTTGAGTTCACTAGACCACTGACCCATGTTTGAGTTCACTAGACCACTGACCCATGTTTGAGTTCACTAGGCCACTGACCCATGTTTGAGTTCACTAGACCACTGGCCCATGTTTGAGTTCACTAGACCACTGACCCATGTTTCAGTTCACTAGACCACTGACCAATGATTGAGTTCACTCAGCCACTACCCACATTTAAGTTAATTCATTTGCTGACCATTATTTTAGTTCACTCACCATTTGATTCATGCTTGAGTTCACTCATCCAGTGGCCCAGGTTTGAGTTCACTCACCCACTGATCCATGTTTGAGTTCACTCACCCACTGATCCATGTTTGAGTTCACTCACCCACTGATCCATGTTTGAGTTCACTCACCCACTGATCCATGTTTGAGTTCATAACTGCCAACCCATGTTTTAATTCACTAGACTGCTGACCAATGTTTGAATTCACTCGCCCACTGACCCATGACTGAGAGTTCCATCTCCCACTGATCCATGATTGACTTCACTCATCCGTCGGTCGACCCATGATCAAGTTCACAAGATCACTGACCCATGTTTGAGTTCATTACATGACTGACCCATGTTTGAATTCATTACATGACTGACTCATGTTTGAGTTAATTAGACTACTGACCCATGTTTGAGTTAATTAGACTACTGACCCATGTTTTGGTTAATTAGACTACAGACCCATGTTTGAGTTCACTCACCCACTGACTCATGATTATGTACACTCGCCTAATGACCCATATGTGAGTTCAATTGCCCACTGACCCATGTTTTTCACTCCCCCACTGACTTCACACATCCGTTGACCGATGTTTGAGTTCATTTGTCCACTGATCCATTTTGAATTCATTACACCACTGAAGTAACTTTATATAGTAACTATAGTAGCTTTAGTAATATTTTTGTACATATTTACATCATCCTTACTTCTGATTTGACTGTTGATGTTACCCAATGTGATGTCAGCTGTTGTACGCTATCACAATTAGCAGTATACAAATTATCCACTATAAGATAAAAGCACACCAGTTCATAAGCCAACCCCCCCCCCCTTCCCCCCACTGATATTCACCATTATTAACAAACAAAAATATAGCTGCACTAACCAGTGCCAATAGTCTCTAGTGGGTTCAAGGTTATCTCTGGGGCAGCCTGATCTGGTTTCCTCTTGGCTGATGCATTTAGAATCCTGTTCATAAAATTGACCTGCAAGAGAATGTCAGTGTATTACATCAGGTATCTGTGGTATTATGTAGTGCCAGAGTCACTTACTGTAAGAGAATGTCAGTGTATTACATCAGGTATCTGTGGTATTATGTAGTGCCCGAGTCACTTACTGTAAGAAAATGTCAGTGTATTACATCAGGTATCTGTGGTATTATGTAGTGCCTGAGTCATTAACTGTAAGAAAATGTCAGTGTATTACATCAGGGACTTGTGGTATAATGTAGTGGCTGACTCACTTACTTGCTAATCATTTGGTACGGGTTCGAGATCATGTCATATAAAGAGAGAGATGAAATAGGATGTAGTATCGCGATATGAAATGTAATTTTGTGATGAGAAAAAAGTAAAATATAATTTAGCTATGAAAGAGAGAGGTGAAATAGATTGTGTAGAGAGAAGTGAAATATAATTTAGCTATGAGAGATGTGAAATATGATTTAGTAACGATAGGGACGGCTGTCAGAAGTAGATGTAACAGTAATCAGTAGTCTACAGATATACCGTTAAATACTCTACATACAAAAATTATACATTGTCAGTGACAGATACAACCTTATGCTCCGCTAGGGTAAAAAAAGGACTTTAACAACGACCTACCTTAGTGTCATAAAATATAACAGATCTCAGTTGGGACAGAACAAATGCTGAGCTGCGACTGTAGACATTGGCTGGCCTGAGGTCTACAAGTGGCAGGAATGATGACTCTAGATTATTATTCAGATCTTGTAAGAAAGCAAATCTCAACCGGATGCTTTCTATCGGAATACCTTAAAAAAAATAAATTAAATCAATATACAATATTTAACACTTTTTGTCTATTGTCTTTCCCCAGGTGAATGTTGATCGCATTCACACTTGTCGTTAAGCATAGGGGTGGTAGCTTAAGCTGTCGTTTCAAGGCCAGATGTGCCACCGTGGTTGAATTTAGTCCATTTTATTAACACTTAACTGATCAAATTTGACAGTCATTGAGTTTCTGTTATATATCTTTGGTGACCAGCTTTGCAATAGTTGAAACTGTTATGATACTTCAGAAATATGGCAACTGTAACGATAATATTACTAAAAATGTATCACCCAGTATAGTACATTATTCCAAAATGGCGCCACCCATGAAATACAGTCTATAGACATTGTTCATGAATATTAATCACGAAAAAATTGGATTTTTGGAAGGTGAGATTTAGTGATTTATAGAAAGTCATGTAAATCCATGCCCAGCATTATAATAAATTCAAGTAGGAAGTAAGAGGTTAAATTTGAAATTGAGATTAACTGGAATTAAGCCATTCTGTTCCAATGGCATCAAATCGCCTTACAAATTGAATAAACGCATTTTTCCATACTGGACGACTAACCGCATCTCAAAAAAAAAAAAAGATGCAATTTTGTCAAGACATTCTCTACTCTTTTTTTGGAGTTGCGGTTAGTAAAGTATGGAAAAACCAGTTTACTCTATTGAAAATATGTACTCACTGCGCAAAACTGAAATCCAATAGGTGAAGCTTCAAACAAAGTAATAATGTTTTGCTAATTGTACGAAACACACATAGGCACACACACACAATTTACTCAATTTGCAAGGCAATTCGGTGCCGTCGGAACGGACGTGGCTCAATTCCCGTTAGCCTCAAGCATTATAATAAGTACAATTTCACTCTTGAAATAACTCTGTGGCTTTCAAATTCATTCAGAAAATGCAAACATTCATTATGTCACATAGTAAGTGTTTCAAAGTTCTCTCACATGAGTTTGATTTTATACAGATATTTTAAGAAGGCAATGTCAATGTCTAAAAAATGTGCAAACACCATTGGTAATGGGAGATAAGTATACCCTGGATTTCTGATCAGCAAAATGTTAAGCAATCTAGTCAACAAGATAAAAATATAGTTTGAACATTACATTCTAGATTGAGCTAGTAGAAGAGGCTGAAATGAACAACTTGAGCTAGTAGAAGAGGCTGAACTGGATGAGGGAATATTGGTGCATGTTTTGTCCACAGATTCACATAGCAGAGACAATTTTTGATGTCATGGTTGGTGAATTAGATAGAAGGATGCTCGAAGGTTGTCGGTTCTGAAAGGAGAGCAAAAAATAGCAAATTACCTTCTCTGCATGTCATAAGAAACAACTAAGGGCGGAGTTGGATTTCCCATCTCATAAAGGGTTACAGTAAGCAAGAAGCCATGCTGAAGATGGATGTGTGAGGCAGAAAGGTGCAGATATTGCAGCAAAGCTGCAAACCATGACACAACACATTAAATTCTTTAGGCTACATTCTGTTAATATGATGGAATTTGAGAATGAATGCAGAAGAAGAAGCTAGCAAGCTGCTAAAGTAATTTTCCAAGAACTGAAGATAGAAGCTACTGAGTAACAACATTGTACTTACCTTGCAAACATAGGTACTTTTCATTAGAAAGATGGACATCTGTCAATCGTACTTCATGTGGGTGGAGCCTAGCAGATGAAATGGCAAGCTGACCACACACATCATTGATATATGAGACAAGGGCAGAGTCTTTCTCTACAGTCCACTCATACATCATCTGAGTAACAGCTGTCAAGTCAGAACATGAGCACCTGCCATGGGAGAATAAAGATATTGTCAGTATGCACAATAAAGGTATGTAATGTATACCTGCGATACCTGAATCAAGATATTGTCAGCAAAAATATCAAGGCTCAATAATGTACACCTGTAACAGGTGAATGAATATCAGTAAGAATAATTTTGAGACTTCCACCAAAATGGCAGACAAAAATGAATGTGACTAACCAATCTGAGGTTCACGTTTGGTTAACTTCCAAATTTTTATCAAATCTGTGGCGATCACAAATTTTGTATAATTCTGTGATGTCATTGACTGTCGGCTGATACAAAATGGCCAACTTGATCAAATAAGTTTATTTAGCTTACCAGCGATCTGTAAAGATGTAGTATGTCTGTTACAGTCACGAGGACTGCTGCTGGATACACAATGAGAGCCCCACCCATACAACACTCCGAAATAAATATCTCCACCTCCCCCCACTGATGGTAATTATAACCCAAGGGAAATAATTGCTGAAAACTTGTCATTTACTTTGTTTCACTTTCTGCAAATAAGGTAAGTCCATTTACCAAATATGAAGCCAATCTGCTATCTCATTTCCCCAGATTTTGAAATGGCCTGGTGTCTGTTGAAGAACTAATTCTTGTGCTTGGTTGTTACAAAAACTACTGCAGGGAACCATTGAAGGTGGAAGAAGCAGAGGAGGAAATAGGAGTGATTTTAAGGTATTTAGATTAATTATGACTAGGTTTATAATGGCTTGCAAGGCGATTTAGCATTGATCACCATCACTATCTTGACAAACAATCAATTTGTTTACAACTTACAGCAAACTGATACAGAAAACAATGATGTATACATATTCATAGTACCCACGACTTTTTATGTATATTCATACCACTAAGCAGGATACAACACTTTGCATTATGGAAACTGTGTAGACACGTTTATTGGCAGTTTTTATTTTAGGATCACATAACATATGAACTAATCACAATTTCTGGGATCAAAACAGCATATTCTGACCCACCTGTCGAGATGCAGATCAAGTCCACAAGCAAAAAGTCCCTTCCACAAAGCTCGGAGGTCCTGTTTGATAAGGTCCTCACAGTACTGTATGAAGCTGCTCAGAGTTAACATACGACCCTCACACTTCGTGGCACTCTGTAGAAATGGTGGAAATGTAAGGTGTGATTTTAAAAAATCTCTGACAAATGGATGTGAACAAAAATTATTAAACATTTACAAAACTCAAAAACTTTGGATGGCTGGTGGAACAGAGAGCTGAGCACTTATGGGAATGCCCCCATGTGCCACAATGTTGATTTCTAATTCAAGAAGATAATCTGCAAATCTACAGGAGTTGAGAATGAACGCAGAAGTCCACTAAAGACGGATGTTTCAGGCCATTGGCATAAATAAAATGGTGACACAACGCATTTCCATTTTCTGGACTACATCCTGCTGGAAATCTAGTAGGATCATTGTCCTGCTACAAGAGAGATCCTGAGGGAGTTTGAGAATAAATGCTGAAGAAGAAGAATGCAGAAGATGGCATTCTTATAGATTGAAAAAAATCATTGTAATTAATTCAACAAAATGCACAATATTCAAGTACCTTTGATTCCTTCAGAGACACATCAGCAGTGGCACCCTCCTTGTCCTTTGGAGACTTTTCTGACTTCTCACTGTCTTCCTTTCCTATTGCATTCAGTTTTTCTTTGTCTGTTGATTGAGATCTAGGAAGGAAGATATAAAAGTTAAGGTTCTGTTGAATTATGAAATTCAATAAGACAGAATTGATGCCTTTGAGATGTGGGTATATAGGAGAATAGGGAGAACATCATGGAAAGAGAAGAAAACAAATAAAGAGAAGCTAAAAACACTTAACATGAAGAACTACTAAGAGAAATAAAGATCAGGCAAATAAAATATTTTTGACACATTAAAAGACATGACACCCTATTATTGAAGACCTTACTTGAGGGTAAAGTCAAAGGGAAACGAGCAAGAAGTAGACAGATACAAATGGGAGAGTAACATCATACGATGGACAGGTTATAGTCTAGCAGAGTGCACCACCAAAACAAGAGACAGGGGATGTTGGAGATCTGTTGCAGCCAACCTTCATTGCGGAGAGGCACTTGATGATAATGATGAATTATGAAATGACATTATAACAAGCAATTGTATCCTCAACTACTCAGCGGACTAGCCACTGATTATGGGTCAAAGTGCATGAGCTCATGGACCTCTGGGTCAGCAACTAATTAGTCAGTGGTTATGAGTCAAAGTGTATGAGCACTAGGACCTCTGGATCGGCAACCAACTAGCCAGTGGTTAACCAGAAGTCACCCAATCTTTGTTTCAATCTACAGAAGTTTATCTTCTACATTCATTCTCAAGCTCCTGCAGATTTACATAATGCAATCCAGAGAATGGATAGCTTTGAGTCATGGTTTACAGAATAGATGTGATATCTGACTTTATCATGACTAGTGGATCACCACGATCTATGAAATCGGGCAGACAACTCCCCACTCCGAAGGTTAAGCTATTCTTAACTCCCTTTTCAGGTCTTGACAACACACTGGCAGAGATTCTACTTACTTTTCATCTTGTCCCTGCTCGTCCACATACAAAGCTTGCTTCTCTTTCTGTGATTTTGTAACTGGCTTTTTCATTGTCTTGCCCTTGCTGCTCTTGTCTGCAGATGACGGAGAGCTAAAAGGACATGGCAACAATTCAAGATTTTAAGTTTGAAGCACTTCTACTAAAGACATGTCTGGCTAAAGAAACTGGAGGTGGGACTTGGCATTCAACCGGAGGTGGGACTTGACATTAAACCGGAGGTGGGACTTGACATTCAACTGGAGGTGGGACTTGACATTCAACCAGAGGTGGGACTTGACATTCAACCGGAGGTGGGACTTGACATTCAACTGGAGGTGGGACTTGACATTCAACCAGAGGTTGGACTTGACATTAAACCGGAGGTTGGACTTGACATTCAACTGGAGGTGGGACTTGACATTCAACTGTAGGTGGTACTTGACATTCAACCAGAGGTGGGACTTGACATTCAACTGTAGGTGGGACTTGACATTCAACCGGAGGTTGGACCTGACATTCAAATGTAGGTGGGACTTAACATTCAACCGGAGGTTGGACTTGACATTCAACCGGAGGTGGGACTTGACATTCAACTGGAGGTGGGACTTGACATTCAACCAGAGGTAGGACTTGACATTCAACCATAGGTGGGACTTGACACTCAACCAGAGGTGGGACTTGACAATCAACCGGAGGTGGTACTTGACATTCAACCAGAGGTGGGACTTGACATTCAACCGGAGGTGGGACTTGACATTCAACCGGAGGTGGGACTTGACATTCAACTGTAGGTGGTACTTGACATTCAACTGTAGGTGGTACTTGACATTCAACCGGAGGTGGGACCAGTGACAACCCATACAGAAATTTCTCTCTTTGTCTTCCTGTCTTTCTCCCCTTGATTACTTTCCAGTGATTACTAAATGTTCTTCTATTTCAGCATTCATTCTGAAACTCCAGCTGGATTTCTCTTGTAACAGGACGATGGTCCTACAAGATCTCCAGTTGGACATAGTCCAGAGAATGAAAGTGCTTTCTGTCTCCGTGTTATTTGCGCCAATGTCCTGATATAAAGTCATCTTCAGCAGAGTTATATTTTCAAGTTTTGCTTTCTCTTATCACATGCCCTAAAAATTACTGACTGCTTCTAGTTTTTGCTATAATTTGTCTTTTTCCCCAGCATCTCTGAGGTCTTTTATATTAGTTTTCTTGGCTCTCTATATAATTTTCTTTATTCTTCTTAAAAACCACATCTCAGTTGCCGTCAGCTTCAATTGGACACTTTTGTTTACCATCCATGCTGGTATTATATGAAACCAACTCTCACACAATAATTGTGCAAATATTAAACCAAGTCTCACACAATAATTGTGTGTTCCCAGGACATCACACCTAACACAATGATCTAGTGCACCACAGCTCACTAAATGACTGTGCAAATAGACAATTGTGACACCAGAAAAATATAACTGTTTACAAATAGGACTTACGTATCCTTATCTTGAGACTTCTGAATACCGTACTGTCTCAACACTGCAGTGACTGCCTCAGTCAGAGGTTTCTTGCTTGGACGAACAGCATTAAAGAATGGAGCTAGAAGATTCTCACTGGCAGTATTCAGGATCTGCTCTCTACGCAAGCAAATATCTCCAGAATCCTGCTGCTGATCGACAAAGTAGCAGCTATAGAACATCTCTGTCAGAGCTTGATTGGCAGCAGGACTTAATGTCTGAGCTCCCATCTTACCAGAGATCTTAAAACACAGGTAGTTCTCTAGTGCAATGTTGGCTTCGGGCTCTGTCAGGAGGACTGGACTTACAGTTTGTACATTAAGATTTTCATCGGGAGCTTCTAAGTTTGTATCTGACTCTTCTCCAAGACTGAGGTTCAGCCATTTCGATTTCAAGAAAGCCCTTCGAACAATGTCTACTTTAGTTTTGGATGGCAGACATATCACAGCGTATCCTTCGATAAGTTTGCATTTTTTCTTGGAATCTGTGGTTGGAGTTGTTGGGGTTGTTGGCTGGGACACAGAGGATTCAGATTTACTCTCTTGGCTTGTTACCATTGGCAGTGTCCCTACATCAGTAGATGAGAACATTATTGAGGTCTGTGTGGGCAGACCTTTAGCTTCTGAACAAATAAGATCACCTTGGGTAGGAACAAAAATTTCATCCCGGTCGAGTCCTCCGTAACTGTTGCAAACCTTACGAATGGACTTCTTGACTGTGATCTGGTCCATGTATGTAGGAATGCCAGTAATGACAAGAAGACGAGAATGGGAAGTTGGAGCACACAGAGACATGACTGCAGATTTTACTGCTTCGTTGACTTGATCACGACAATGAGGCTCCTTAAGTGCTAGAAACCGAAGGAGTTTGGCCGTTGCGACTGCTTCTGGAAACCAAGCCATGTCATCCACTTTGATGGAGCTGGATGATGAAGCATTGGATATGGTACAGATACTAGAGTTGCTGGATGCTTTAGGTTGGGTATGAATGATGCTGACTGATGCCACAGTCTGGGTGTCGAGGGATTGTGACAAATGAACTGTACTGGAACTGGCTGATACATCAGATTCCGTGCCATCTGTCAACCCTCTTTGGTCCAGGCTTGATCGTCTGGTAGACCCTGCTACTCTCTCCTTCTTTGGTTTTAGTTTCTTCTTCTTGCAAGAGCTAGAAGATCCTGCAGTTGGGATAGAACTAGCTCCAGCAGCTGCATCTTCAACTGATACATCTGCAGATTCTTTGTTCACAGAGATTTCACATGATACAACTTCAGATATGGCTAGACAAACTTCCATCAATGCTTGAAGGTAAGTGGACCATCTACCAGTATCTGTCACACCTAGACCTACTCCATGACCAGCAGTTGTAGTCATCTCTGGCATGTTTTTGGCTTCAAGATCATATAGCTTCTTGAGTTCTTTAGGCAAAGCATTCAGCATGCCTTGCGTAGGGCTAAGCCTCATGCTTAGCTTAGTTAAAAGACTGCTGCCTTGACATCCCTCACTGTACCGTAAAATCCTCAAAGTTTGAGCAAGCAAGTGGAACAGATACTCCTTCATGAGAGCAGGGACATCTGTCTTCCATAGAAATCCGCACAAGAACTCTATAATATGGAGAAATACTGGTGGTGTCAAATGGATGTTATCCAAGCTCCACAAACTTTCACTGGATTCTGGAACATCAGTGTTCATTGGAGAAGATGAGGAAGAGGAGCCGCTGGAGATACTGAGGGTGCTCCCTTCCCTTTGTCCATGTCCACTGCTCTTCTCTGCTTTACTTCCACAAGCATTTGTGCCACAGCCATAGGTCTCTGTCACAAGAGTCTCCATATAGGCCACCGCCAGTAGGAACTGAGGGGGAAGAGCATGCAGAGTGATAACAATCCCAGGTGGAGGAGATACACCAATTTTTACGTAGACACGGTCACCAGGTAAAATGTCTGGAGCAAACTGATCATTGCTATTGGTCTGGTTATGTACATCTCGAGGATAGCAGACTACCAGTTGCCTGGTCACCTGTCCACACTTTTTGATTCTCTTGCCAGTGTATGTACTGATACAAGCCCATGGAGCTCTGTATGGGGGATTTCTGAAACCAAAACAAAAGTGATACATTTTCTTTGATATTTTTTGTTTAAGCAGGTTTACAAAAATAATAATAATCGTAAAATTAATAGCATAGCAGTACGCGTCTGTGGCTATGTCAATATCGATACCTACAGCTGCAAAAATATCAAGCATACTAGACTGTGGTTAGCTTTCAGGTTAGTGTTCAGTGTACAGTACAGGAACTATTTCTCTCATATGGGTGGCCTACTAGCGATATGGTTACAGGCATTCGCAGTTCAGTGGTCAAATTGAGGTGTTCCTTGTAGAACTAGATCAGAACAACTGAACACATTGTTGGCTGTAAAACAATACTTGCATACAACATTTGAACATGATTTTCGTGTTAGAACACATTGTGTGACACACGGCTGAGAGGGTAGAGCATTGGTTTCACAACCATAAGGTTCAGGGTTCGACTCTTTGCTTTGTTTGTTTAGATTCCCAGGAACCACCAGCAACTTATTCTTACTTCCTGTGTGCAAAGGAGTGATTTATCAGAGCTTTCTTCCAGCTGTTCGAGCCAGAATTCCTTACGTCACTGTGTGGTGACCGTGCAGCTAGCTGTATCGGGTAAGAGGTGTCAGAGATATTTCTTGTCTTTTGGCAATCAATTCCAAATTTCATCTACAGGCTCTACATCCCCTAAAAGTGTTAGCTAGAAACACAGCACGAGTATATAGTGTCATGTATACAGCATGTTTATTTCTAGAGTGCACCACGAGAAAGTAGTTTTAGGATCTTGATTATTTGCTAACCATGGGAATCACACAAGAGCAACGTGAAACCTTTTGCACCCAAGACTCCCAGTAAGGACTGGTTTGTGTGCGTAAGCAAGGGCATGCAACCTTTACCTCTCACAGCCTCCCTCTCCCAAACTCCCTAACAAGAAACATAAGAGTCCAACTTAGCTTGTTACAAATGCTGTAGAGTTGTATAATGATTGTGAAGGTAGGACGGGAGAGTTAAAGGTATAGTATCTCACGGTGAGTGGCAGCCACTTCCCAATGGGAAGACCAGGATTCTCTTTGGTTCCCTGACCTTTATCTAGCAGATGTATGGCACCATATGTCTGCTTTCACAGCAGCATCACGCCCCCCCCCCACCCAACAACCTTAGCTAGCTGGCTGAACTAAGTGATGCTGTACTCCCCTACTGTACACACAACTACTGATGGAGAAAGCGGAAGATTGTATTATAGACAATGGCTTTGAAGGCAGGAACTAGACAGGACCTGTATTGGGCTGAGCAACAGCGCATTAAGGACTGTAACTGATAAGTGATCAGAACCAGCCAATGGAAAACAACTGCGATGTATACAAACTCATAATGATCAAGCTGAGCAGCCTACACAAAATCGCAAACACAAAGTTGCAATGAGGACAACATTCTGCAAAGTCACGCCACATAGATAGATAATGAATGTAACATATAGAGTGCTTAATCCTGTATGAAACACCTTGTGTACATGTTGTTCGCTCGTTGGAGACGACAAACACTGAGCTCCACTCGGATGATGTGATTCCAGTGTATCTGACTGTTGATATTGAGTATGCCTGAAAATTACTTCCACACTCAGAACATATGCAGGAGTGTGTCAGACATTGAGCAGTTCTTCCACACTCAGAACATATGCAGGAGTGTGTCAGACATTGAGCAGTTCTTCCACACTCAGAACATATGCAGGAGTGTGTCAGACATTGAGCAGTTCTTCCACACTCAGAACATATGTAGAAGTCTGTCAGACATTGAGCAGTTCTTCCACACTCAGAACATATGTAGGAGTCTGTCAGATATTGAGCAGTTCTTACCTGAAGTTCTCTGCACCAGCTGTAACAATTCTTAGTCTGCGACACCAGTCATCATATCTTGTGCTAGACCCCCTCTCTCCTCTACCACACCCCACCCACTGATTTATGTCTACACTGAAGTGAGTGTGATGTCTTAAGCAAGTCTTTAAAATTCTTTTTCTGTGCTTTGTCCTTGTTGAGAGCAGTCTGGAGTTCTCCAGATGTTCTGTGCTTTGTCCTTGTTGAGAGCAGTCTGGAGTTCTCTGGATGTTCTGTGCTTTGTCCTTGTTGAAAGCAGTCTGGAGTTCTCCGGACTTTCTGCTCTTTGTCCTTGTTGAGAGCAGTCTGGAGTTCTCCGGATTTTCTGCTCTTTGTCCTTGTTGAGAGCAGTCTGGAGTTCTCCAGATTTTCTTCAAAGGGTAATCTTTCATTCATGTATATGTACAAACGATACATAATTATGTCCAGACATCTATATATGACGTCTGCAAGAATAATATCCTCTCAAAATGTAAATTAGAAAAGGGTTCAAAAAGATTAGATTGACTTCAGTGTATTCGGGTAACCCCATATGTACTCCATCCCTCTCAATGAAGCTGCATACCTCACATATCATGTAACAACGCAGCTTCAAGCAACAATCCCTAGGAATCTCTGGCACAATCCTCTGTGTAAACAAGACTTCCAAACCCGTGATTCGAACCCGCGACCTCTTGGCCAAAAACCAAATGACTTCACCTCTACATTAGGGAGACCCTCAAAAATTAAATTAGACTTACTCTTTACTGTTTGTTTCTGAGTTCTTGATACAGGAAACCAGAATGCAGGCAGCGCCAGGGAAGTGAACATCTGTACTGATCTTAGACTCATTGACAGGGAAGGTCATATGAGGAAACATTTCAGGGGCAGTCTAGAATTGAAAAACAGACGACATGTCAGCAAATACAGTACATTCATTGTGTCAGCATATCTGTCATAAGTCACAACACATTTGTCATGTCACAGTCCATTCATCATGTCACAGCACATTTGTCATATGTCACAAATCTCATATGTCACAGCACATTCATCATGCGTCACAGCACATTCATCTCAAACACAATTTTGGCCCACAATGAAACAAAATAGAATTATGATAATGAAAAAGTAATACAAATGTCACCAACCTGTAAACACATACACAGTTGATTGGTCAGTTCTATGAGGTAATCCTCTCCCTGATTGGATGCTCTAGCTATAGCCACTGCCAGCTCATGCTTCAGCCGGAGACTGTTGCGATAGACAAGAGAGGTCAAGGACACAAGTGGTTCTAGAGAAAGTTGGGAAAGCTGCGATGTCTGTAGTGGAGATACTGCTTCAAGAGTTCCTGTCGTGTACGGCGCTGCAAGCAGATGTTCGGACAACAGCTGAATATTTTCTAGGTCTAGTTCCTAGGGACAGATAATGTTTGAGGTCAAGGTTAGCAAACATATTACTGAATCACGGAAAGAAAATAATAGAAGAATTTCATGTATAGATTACACAGGAACTATACAAGTTGCTAATTCAGTGGTCCATGGGTTCATGCCCTTTGACCCAATGCAATTAAAATGGCATTATATTGCTGGGAAGTACTTACATTGGTCACAATCTCAAAGCTAATGACAGTCACACATTATTGACATTTCAGCTATACCACAGACGCCCACAGCGATGGTATTAACCGAGCACATATGAGAAAACATGTACCAAACCAGAAGTCGTGACTTCACGCATGCACTGTGTGTAATCCTTTAAGCAAAGGTGACCTATAAGTGATCACTGCATTAATAAAAAATGAACATTAATCAATGGAGTCCCTCTATAGCGAATCCTTTTATAACAAAGTTCCCTATATAACAACACTCTTTATAATCCCCACTAAATATTTATTATTTCTTGCTTGTTTGTACTGTATATAGTGAATTTCTGTTATTACATACTTATTTCACCAGTCCGGACCAAGTTGTTATAATGGGATTTGATTGTATTCAACGATTTGTGCATTGATTTCTGCTTTCGCCTAGGAGACACTGGTTCAGATATTTATGAAATGCTGTAAACAGATTTCGGAGAGTCCTGCCTAATTTGATCAACTAATTAACTGTGTCCTATCATTTGTAGAGATTCTTCTATGAGCCATATTGCCGTTATGCAATTAGAGAAACTGCGACATTCGTGTAATGTGCACTCTGGCATCTGCGTTGTTGTTTAGCAAAGAATTGCAACACTGTTTACCTTCCATACAAGTCATAAGAGGAGGTTTTGAGATGGAGTTGGCTGTCCCATCTCATATATGGTCAAAGTGACCCAGAAACCATGCTGAAATCAGATGTGTCAGACTGGAAGACTCAAATATCGCAGCTACGCTGTAAATCATGACACAAAGCATTCAGTTCTACAGATTACATCCTGATAATTTAATGAGTTTGAGAATGAACAAATGAAGATAATATTTTTCTTCTTATCTGTGTTACCATGGCCCCCCACCTACTTGTTGAATTTTCTCTGGCATTGTTGCAATAATATCTTTATACCAACTGGCAATCTGTTTTACCTGCAGAGTGGCTGTACATGCTGCCATTCCAGAACTCAGACTGGCAGAGCAAGATGTCATCTCCATTGCAGGAGAATTGCAGTGACCCATGAGGCGCAGGAAAGCTGTCCGTAAGTACATGTGTGCCAGAGAGGACTCACTTGACAGTAGTTCCCTGAGAATGAATAGTGATGAAATGATATAATTCATGTTAGTGCTGTGAAATGTGTGAACTGTTAGGGAAACTTTCTGACATTTCTTAATCTGGTTAGAATTTTTAACACTGACGGGAATTGAACCTGGTCTGTTCTAGCGTACCGGACTTGGTTCAATTTCCATCAGTGATAAGAATTTGTTCATTTATCCTCATGTTTCTTCCTTGAATTTACTTAATCTAGTTAGGAAAACTGTCACACATTTCATAATCCAGTTCAGAAACTTTTCAACATTTCTTAATCTTATTAGTATCACACTTTTATACAAACACATAGGCTTAGAAAAAGTAAACAAATATAGAGTTAGCAGGCAACACCAACATACAGGATAGAAGATGACATCAATACACAGGCTACGAGTTGACACCAACTCACAGGCTAGCAGCTTCAATGCAAAGGGTAGGAGTGACGTCAACACACAGGCTCGGATATGACATCAACACACAAGCTACAAGTTAAAGTCAATACACAGGCTAGAAGTTGACATCAACACACAGGCTAGAAGTTGACATCAATACACAGGCTAGAAGTTGACATCAACACACAGGCTAGAAGTTGACATCAACACACAGGCTAGAAGTTGACATCAACGTGCTAGCTAGGAGATGACATCAACACAATAGCTAGGAGATGACATCAACATGCTAGCTAGGAGATGACATCAACACAATAGCTAGGAGATGACATCAACACAATAGCTAGGAGATGACATCAACACAATAGCTAGGAAATGACATCAACATGCTAGCTAGGAGATGACATCAACACAATAGCTAGGAGATGACATCAACACACTAGCTAGGACATGACATCAACACACTAGCTAGGAGATGACATCAACACGCTAGCTAGGGATGACATCAACATGCTAGTTAGGAGATGACGTCAACACACAGGCTAAGAATTTGAAAAGGAATTCTGGAGAAGAAGAATATAGTCCCAACAAAGAAAAGGGTTTACCTGTGAATAAATATGTTGGATGTATCCATAGTTTGACCACCAGTGATAGAAGACTTTCTCAATCCCTGAGCTGGCTTCTCCAGCATAATAAGGGGATACCAAAACCTGACCAGAACTCCCTCACTTCGTAAGTATGTCTCCACCTGCACCAACTCATTAGCCTATGGGGAAAAATACATCGATAGTAACAAGAAATATTAGCACAGGTTATTAGTTATGGCTGTCAAACATGGACATTTAATAAAACAGTGGCAAAGAGAACTGTATTCCTTTTGGGCAAAAAGCACATATAGCTGTAGTAATTTTTAACTACTAGACCATAAAAGAGCCCTAACTGTTACATCATCAGAAAGCTTTGACTGCTAGATTACCAAAGCCCTAACTGATACATCATCAGAAAGCTTTGACTGCTAGATTACCAAAGCCCTAACTTCTTGATCATTAAAGAGCACTGTCTGCTACATCATCAAAGAATCCTAACTGCGATACAAAGGTCATATACATAGTCATATACATTGACTATGTTCTTAAAACCTGCCTGTCTGATAAAGTGACAAAAGGGGTATTTTTCTTATCTTTTTCTTTTATTATTCTTGCACTCATCTATAGTGTCTCTAATTTCCCACTTTCGGTTTGTTTATAATGAATGCACGCATTTTCACTTTTACTAGATGCGTTGCCATCCCTGTGCTATGGAGATGGGGCTTGATGAAATATAGACATCTATTTTGTTTTTTATTTTGTCGTTTTCTGTTGTTTGTCTCTTGAAAAAGGTTCAATTTGAGCCGATGCGTGGAGAATTGTCCTGTTTAGTTTTATTGTATGTTTTTTTATATATACTTTTTAAAATATATTTTTATTAATAGGCTAGGTAAGTCTTTTAGTAACCTGTTTACCTCATTTTGCGTTACTGCGATACAATCAGTTCCCTAACTACTAGGCCATCAGATCCCTATCTGCTAGATCATCAAAGAGCCTTAATTGCTAGATCAAATAAACTAACTGCTGCATCACCAAAGAGCCCTAATTGCTAGATCAAATAATCCCAACTGTCGGATCATCAAAGAGCCCTAACACTGCTGAATCATCAAAGAGCCCTAACACTGCTGAATCATCAAAGAGCCCTAACAATGCTAAATAATTATAGATGATAGCATGATCAAGAAAAACACTCTTACATTATCCAGATCGAGGACAGTGCCTGTCAAACCAAACGTCTTGAGCATTGTACGGACAGCAAACTTGGGCAGTTGTGTGGCCGCATACGTGCTGATACCACTTGGTGTCCGAATGTTCACCGTGGTTCCTTTCTTGACTCTGTCAATAGTGAACTTGGCAAGGTCTTCTTTGATGTCATCTATAGTAGGAAGGTGAAGGTCACGGGGTATCCCACCATTCTCTTCATACAAGAATTCCACAGTCTGTCGGGCTATGTCTGTCATGCCTGTAGAAGAAGAGGAGATAGCATCAATCTCCATTAAGGCTGCTTGTACTAGACCCATAACTAGAAATATATACTGCATATCATTCAAATAGTCCAGATTTTCTGTATTTCTTCTTCTTCTTCTTCAGCGTTCATTCTCAAACTCCCGCTGGATTTCTCTTGCAACAGGACACTGATCCTACAAGATTTCCAGTTGAATGTAGTCCAGAGAATGGAAATGCGCGGCGTTGCCGTTTTATTTGCCAATGGCCCAACACATCCATCTTCGGCGGCTTCTGTATTTCATACATAACATACTTGATTTATTGAAAACACTGATACCAGCATATGTGGCATGTCTATAGCAATGCCTACAGCTGTGAACAGGTCAAGCATGCTTGACCATGACTAGCGTTTAGGTTAGTACCCAATGTACAGTACAGGAACTAGTTCTCTCATACGAATGTCCAACTATTGATATGGCTAGTCACCCGCTGTTCAGTGGAAGTATAAAAACACTGAAAAAATTAATTACCATGTTGAAGTCAAACATGTTGGGCCATTGGCAGATATAAAACGACAATTCAACGCATTTCCATTCTCTGGATTACATCCTGCTGGAAATCTAGTAGGATTATTATCCTGCTAAAAAAGAGATCCAGCGGGAGTTTGAGAACGAAAATATAACCCAATAAAAACTGACATTGTCATTTGGTATGTAATAATTTAAGCCTGTCCTATATCTTCTTCATTCATTCATTAGCAAACTACCAATGGTTAGCAGGATATTGCACGGAGAATGGAAACATTGGGTACAATTTAAATTCTTCAGAGACATCAATCGTTTACTGCAATCAATTGTTCTACTGACTGCAGCAATAGAGTCTGGCACAGTTGCAGTGCCAAGTTGACTTCAGCAATAGAGTCTGGCACAGTTGCAGTGCCAAGTTGACTGCAGCAATAGAGTCTGGCACAGTTGCAGTGCCAAGTTGACTGCAGTTAGCTATTCTAAAAACAGTAGACACTCAACTTAAAAATGGTATATGTCACTTGCAAATATACTGACCGTATCGAAGCCATGCAATCATACATACTGTGTGGTCAAAAGTGGCCAATAACGATGTCACCAAATGGTTGCAGACGTGTATGTGATTATGTCTGCATACAGATTGATAGAGCATGCATACAAAACACACCCCTCTGATTAGGAAGCTTCTTGACAATGCATTGAATGCTTCTGTGAGTTGGGAGTCTGAGCATGAAAGAAAGATCTGGAGAAACATCCACATTCCACATAGAAAGCAAGAGTGGTACTTGTTACTAAATCATCCCACTTGAGAATGGGTCAAATTTAGTCACCTCTTATAGCATGACATGGCAAGTAACAGTGGCACTACTCTTTGCTTCCATTTCGGCCCGGAAAAACATGACCACCCTGGGAATCACAACAAACATAAAACCCGTAATAAACATAAATACCCACACTGAGGACACACAACAAACATAAAACCCATAATAAGCATAAATACCCACACTGAAGACACACAACAAATATAAGTCCCACAATGAAGACACACAACAAACACAAAATCCCACTGCAGACACACAATAAATATAAGATCCCACTGCGGACACACAATAAATCAATAAACATGAGACCCACTGAAGACATACAACATAAGACCAGCTGAAGACACAACATAAGATAAACTGAAGACACACAACAAACATAAGACCCACAACAAACATACAACACACATAAGACCCCACGGAAGACACACAACATAAGACCCACAATATAGGACCCATTGAAGAAACAACAAACATAAGACCCACTGAAGACAAGACCCAGTGAAGACACACAATAAAAACTTGAAATGAGGAATAAACATACAATGAAGGACACACGCTTACCTAACTGTAGGGCTCCCCTTATTTGTTCAAGACCATCTTTGCGTTCAGCCTCATTCCGGAACCTTCTCCTAATAACAGGAAATACTTTTTGCTCCCAAGCTTTCACCAGGAGTGTGTAATGATCCTCTGTGGCTGACTCATCCACCACAGTCTCATCATCAGAGTCTTCCTCGTTGACACGGGCAAACATGGTGTCTGGACCAGTCACCACAAAGTTGTCATAACATGGAAGCATCTTATAGTTCATGCTAGCATCTGTATTATACTCTGTGGATACAACAAACCAGAGAATAGCACACAAGGTAACTGTGTGAAACGTAACAACAATCTTACTTACAATAGTTTTAGATATATTCTGTCATGTCTGATTGAAGCGATTATATTAACCTGTGTAATACGTAACTACAGAGAATAGCAAAGCAAGCTCTCAGATGTGAAACAACTGGGAAAAAGATAAAGATGTAGATCCAGGAGAGACATAGAAAAGGATTTAAGATTACAATTTAAGATTACGATTTAAGATTACGATTTAAGATTACGATTTAAGATTACAATTTAAGATTACAATTTAAGATTACAATTTAAGATTACGGAATTTCAGATTTAAGATATAATAGGAATAGACTATGGAGAGATGAAAGGCATTAATAATCTTGTTTCTTCTGTGTTCGTTCTCAAAATCATGTAGATTTGCAGGATATAGTCCAGAAATAGTCCGAATAACAGAATGCATTGCGTCATTGAATGCAGAATGTTCACTATCAACTAGGGGGCTACCACACTTTCTGGAATACATCCTGCTAACAAGTAGTAATGTGAGAGCAAATAAGAAGACACTGTCATTCATAGCATGAATGAATGTTCACATTTAATAAAACAAAATTGTATATTTGGTGACATTGACTTACCAACTTCCAGAACAATCATTCTGTATTTGGTGACATTGACTTACCAACTTCCAGAACAATCATTCTGTATTTGGTGACATTGACTTACCAACTTCCAGAACAATCATTCTGTATTTCAATTTAAAATAATACACGTTAGGGTGATGTGTGTTGTTATGTATTATCTGATTTCCCTAGTGTAGCAGTTAAGATGTTTGCCTTGCATTCAAGAAGTCATGGTTAAAATCCAGCTCATAACATCTTGTTTACAAAGTGAGTTTTTTCAGAGATTCCTGGGGCCCGAAAGGGGAGCAAAGAATAGCAACACTGTTTACCTTCCACGCATGTCGTAAAAGGAGGTTATGGGATGGAGTTGGCTGTCCCATCCCATATAGGGTCAGTGACCCACAGCCATGCTGAAGTCAGATGTGTCAGGCCGAAAGGCACAGATACCGCAGCAATGCTGTAAACCATGATACAACGCATTCCGTTCTCCTGACTACATCCTGCTAATCTGCAGGAGTTTGAGAATGAATGCAAAAGAAGAAGAAGATTAAAGGAAGTGGTTGGCATCGGCATCATAAATGATGTTCAGGAACCTACCCTTCAGAATTGGTGGAGGTTCTGCAACCTTGCATGGAGCTCTAGGAGGTGTCCTGTTGTCTTTTGTTGATTCTGTCTGAGATGAAGCCTGGGCCTGCTCTGCACTGTCGCTCTCACTGTCAGATGCTGCATGAAATGGCAAGTGACCAAATGACTCTCGGATGTCCCTCAAGACATCATTAGCTGCTTCGGCTGCTTCCCTGTGCTGCTGGCCTTCTGCATAAGCAAATGGTCGAGTACCAAAGTTGGCTTTTACCCTGCAATTCTGGCAAAAGAAATAAACAGATTTTCATGCACATAAACTAGGAAGTGGTATAAAATAATTTCAGCCGTTGAGATGCAGACATGAGGAAAATTTGGGCATTATTCTTTCTTCTTCATAATTCTTCAGTCAGATATCCTGTTACAGCACCAATAGCTTCAATGAAGTGTGTGATTCGCTTCAGGTCATCCATGGAACCCCTCAGGTCTGGAATAGTGCTGTCTCAGTGGGCCATATTTTCTTCCTCTCTTCTTGGTAGAGTTGACAGGAATGAAAATGTGTTCTGCCGTCTCTGGGCTCAGTCCACAGTTGGACAGGTCTGTTTCGCCAATCTTCAGCTTTCATTATTCTTTCTCTTCTGTACTCATTCTCAAAATATTACAGACTAGCAGAAAATAGTCTGGAGTATGTAATTTATTGTACCATGGTTTACAGCTTGGCTGCAATATCTGCATCTTTTGGCCTGACACATCTGGCTTCCAGCATAGTTTCTGAGTCACTATAACTCTCTAATGGATGCAGCAGCAAGCTCCACTCTCAA
The DNA here is from genome assembly GCA_034231615.1 of Meghimatium bilineatum. Lineage (NCBI taxonomy): Eukaryota > Metazoa > Mollusca > Gastropoda > Stylommatophora > Philomycidae > Meghimatium > Meghimatium bilineatum. The sequence goes on along the minus strand of CM067304.1, from coordinate 7,785,099 downwards.
AACCTCATTAGAACCCTTACATGATGCACATAGCAGGTAACAGTGTTACTAATGTTTACTTCCCTTTCAAGACCAAGCAACACACAAGGGGTATGGTTCACAGACATTGTCAACACACAAGGGGTATGGTTCACAGACATTGTCAACACACAAGGGGTATGGTTCACAGACATTGTCAACACACAAGGGGTATGGTTCACAGACATTGTCAACACACAAGGGGTATGGTTCACAGACATTGTCAACACACAAGGGCATCACAACACAAACTATGTTTATCGTTTTATGTTTATGTGTTGACTACAGCACTTGATCGCTCAGCCTGGCACACCCAGATCACTGCTGGCATCATGAAATTTGAAAAAGAAAGAACACTGTGGGCAATCCACAAGCGCAAGAAGCAGAAGGACAAATCTGAAAATTCTCCTACCCCGAACCTTAAGCACTCCTGCATGCACTGCAAATAGAACTTTCCATGCACGAATCGGACTCATCGAACACCTACGAACTCACAAACCAAATGAGTTAATTACCAATTTTAATTATTATTATTTTTTTTAAATTTTTTTTTTTTTTCCATCGCATATAATGTTTTTCATGCCATGCTCATCTTCGCTTGCAAAGGAGGAACATCATCATCATCATGTTTATCGACATAGAGAAGTCTTGGATCAGCCACCATTGCCACAACCAATACTACTAACCTGGTTAATCTGGTAGTATTTTAAACAATAACTATGTCATCTATGACCAGATGGCTAGTGCTAAGTATACGTTTATACGGATGTGAAAACTGGACACTCAGTGCAGACACAGAAAGAAGGATTCAGGCTGTTGACAACAAGTGTGCCACGGCTTAACTTTGCTGCGATATCTGCACCTTCCAACCTGGCACAACCGACTTCAACATGGCTTCTGGGTCACTTTGACATGTTGGATGAGACATCCGCCTCATAATCTCCTACGACATGCACAGAAGATAAACAGTGTCTCTATTCTTTGCTCTTCTTTCGGGCCTCGGTAAACATTTAATAACACTTTCTCCTTGGTGTTTTTTTTATTCCATTCCCTGATGTTTCACTTACATACAACACAATCTAAGATGTTGCATGATTTATTATTAATACCTACATCCCACACATATTCCAGTTTCATCAATCAAATCAATAAACCTGTAACCTTTCAGGGTCGTAGGGGTATCACATTGGATGCCTCAGCACACAGAGTCCTCCAGCGATGCGGATGAGTGTGGAAATATCTTGTCCTGTCAATTCCTTGATGTTGTCTGTCCATGCCTTTATTTTCCCTCCTCTGCTTCTTCCACCCTTGACAGTTCCCTGGAGTATTGTTTTTGACAAGGAATCGTGCCTGTATACATGTCCGAACCATGCTAGTTTTCGTCGTTTCACTATTGAAAGCAATGGCTCCTGAACACCTGCACACATCTCTACTTTATTTCTTACGTACACATTGGTCTTATGTTCCCTATAGGAAATTCGTAGAATTCGTCTATAGCATTTGTACTCAAAAGCCTGTAATCTTCTCTCCATGTCCGCAGTGAGTGTCCAACTCTCACAATCATACAACACAACAGAAAGCACCAGCAACTTATACAGTTTGATTTTCACTCCAACACTGATGTTGCTTTTCCAAATCACAGTTAGCCTTGACAAGGACACTAAAGCCATCTCCAGCTTTATTTTTAGTTCTACTTTGCATTTACCATCGCTGCATGTACTGGATCCGAGGTATTTGAAGGTATTCACCTCCTCAAGCTTATGTCCATTCATCATGATATTAGTCTGGTTTTCTGTGTCTCTGCTGTTTACCAAGATTTTGCTCTTATCTGTATTGATTTCCATTCTGTTCTTACTGGTAACTTTTTCCAACTTTGCTGTTAATTCTTGCAATGATTGTTCTGACCCAGCTATAAGATCAATATCATCAGCGAAATGCAAGTTGCAAATAGGGCGACCTCCGATCGATATAGACGTGTTGTAGTCATGTAATGTCTCTTGTATGATGTGCTCTAAGTATATGTTAAAAAGTACTGGGGACATTATGCATCCCTGTCGAACTCCCACAGTTGTTTTGAAGAACTCTCCGATTGTATTGTTTGACAAAACAGCACTATTTGCATTTTTGTACAGAGCTTCAATAATGTCTATAATTGTGGTGTCAAAATTAAATTGCCTCAGTATGTGTCACAGACCATCATGCCAAACACGGTCATAGGTCTTTGTAAAGTCAATGAAGTTGTGGTATAGCACGTTGGTGCTGAATATGTTTTTCGATTAGTGTTCAGATGTTAAATATTTGTTCAACAGTGCTTTTGTTTGCTCTGAAGCCAACTTGTTCTTCTGCAATTATTTCTTCTGACTTGTGTTTTATTCTGTTAAGTAGTATAATACATACAACACAATCCAGGATGTTCCATGATTTCTTATCAATACCTATATCCCACACATATTCTAGTTTCATACATGCAACACAATCCAGGATGTCAGCATGATTCCTTATTCGTATGAACAAATGATTTCTGCAGTAATTATTCTCGTATGAACAAATAATGATTTTTGGATTGAAAATATTAAATAGTCTATTGTCTTTCCCCAGGTGGTTTGTGATCCACTCCTGCTGTTAAGCGTAGGGGTGATTGGAGCTCAAGCTTGCGTTCTCAAGCGAGATGTGTGGCCTCGGCTGTGCTATGATTGTGTCTGTACAGGATGTCCCTGACGTTTTCTATCCATCTTTTCCGTGGTCTTCCTCTGGCTTTGTACGCTGATCTCATGTGGTTATATGCTTGTACGGGCAACTTTTCGTGATGAATTCTCATAATGTGGCCAAACCACTTGATCTGTTCTCTCTCTCTATGCAATCAAATATTAAATAGTGATATATAGAAATAGAACTCACCTTCTTCTGAATATGTACAACTGGGTACATGGCCCCAGAGACATTGTCAAGGGATGCTCTCAGTCTCTGTCCATTATAGGTAAAGTAAACCTGGCCTAGGAAGTAGATTAGCTAATATAAGATAATATGGGATTTATAATAGATGATATAATGTGGGATTTATAATTAATATGGCAAGTACAATGATGGGGTTTACAATAGATGAGACAATATGGAATTTATCATAGATATGAGATATTATAGCAATTACAATAGATGAAACAATATGGGAATAGATTAAACAATATTTATAATAGATGACATAATATGGGATTACAATAGATTAAATAATATGGTGTTTATAATAGATGAAACAATAAGGAATTTACAATAGATGAGATAATGTGAGATTTACAATAGATGAAACAATATGGGATTTATAATAGATGAAACAATATGGGATTTGCAATAGATGAAACAATATTTACAATAGACAAAATAACACTGAAATTACAATAGATGAAACAATATGGGATTTGCAATAGATGAAACAATATTTACAATAGACAAAATAACACTGAAATTACAATAGTTGAAACAATATGGGAAATAAACAACTAGGATTAAGACTGAGTAATTCAGCTAAAATTATGGTAGAGATACATAGTTACATCAAAACAAATAGCAGTAAGGTTGTGTGCCTACCTTTTGGTGTATGAGTAGAATGATGGTAGAAATACAGTTACATCAAAACAGATAGAAGTAAGGTTGTGTGCATACCTTTTGGTGTATGGGTAGAATGATGGTAGAAATACAGTTACATCAAAACAGATAGAAGTAAGGTTGTGTGCATACCTTTTGGTGTATGGGTAGAATGATGGTAGAAATACAGTTACATCAAAACAGATAGAAGTAAGGTTGTGTGCATACCTTTTGGTGTCTGGTTAGAATGATGGTAGAAATACAGTTACATCAACAGATAGAAGTAAGGTTGTGTGCATACCTTTTGGTGTATGGGTAGAATGATGGTAGAAATACAGTTACATCAAAACAGATAGAAGTAAGGTTGTGTGCATACCTTTTGGTGTATGGGTAGAATGATGGTAGAAATACAGTTACATCAAAACAGATAGAAGTAAGGTTGTGTGCATACCTTTTGGTGTATGGGTAGAATGATGGTAGAAATACAGCTACATCAAAACAGATAGAAGTAAGGTTGTGTGCATACCTTTTGGTGTATGGGTAGAATGATGGTAGAAATACAGTTACATCAACAGATAGAAGTAAGGTTGTGTGCATACCTTTTGGTGTCTGGTTAGCATCTACAGCATCTCCTGATCTCTCCCAGCCAATCCCAGCTACATCTCCAGCACTAAGTACAACTTCCAGCCGGACACTGCGCCACTGCAGCAAACTGGCGCCATTGTAGTGTACTGCCTTGCCAGTACTGAGAGAAACATGAAATAAAACATGCAAACAGGTGCAAACCTATTCCAATGTGTGCATACTGAGTGACTCAATGAGTATGATTCAGAAAGTCAAAACTGGTGATGTGTGTAGAGGGTGTGGAAGGAAAAGAACGAATCAACACATTGGATAGCCTTGCCAATATAACAAATAGTTAGTCTATGGACTGAGCAGCCATACTCAATGCTCTTCATGAGTCCACACGATCAGAGGATTTCAAGATACACAAACAAAGAGAGTATCAAGAATAAGTGAATTGTGACTAATTTTTCTATGCTTTTATGTCTCATTATATACACACAAAAAACACCCAGCTTTCGTGTCATGTTTCAGAGTCACCTCACTTCCACATTTAATTGACACATATACCTATAATAAATTCCTAATATTCCTCTTGTATCAGCCCACTTCAGCCAGTATTCCAGCAGCATGCTCCCACCACTCTTCTATCAGTCCCCTGTTACCATATCTCTCCCTCCACTCTTTAACCAGCCTGTATTTCTACTGCCACTCTTCCATCAGTCAACTCCAGTGTCTCTCCCATTAACCTGTTCCTGCCAATCTTTCATCAATGCTCTTTTACCATATCTTTCCCTCCACTCTTTCATTAGCCTACTACCACTTCTGCCACTCTTTCATCCACCCACTCTTTCCTTACCATCTCTTCTGCAATCCCACTAATACATATCTTATCAATCCTTTTGCCATCTAACTCTTACAGTACTTTATCTGATCACTGCACCACAACCTACCACTGTCCCACACTAAGCCACCATACCACTCCCACACTTAGCCATCCTTACCAGTTCCACATCAAACCACCATACCAGCCTCACACCTAGTGACCATTTATCGGTACCACACCTCAAACCATACCAATGACACACCTAGATACCCGTATCAGTCCGCCATCAAGCCAACAAACCAGTCCCACACAAAGTCAGCATACCACTAAGTCTATACACACATAAACTGCTGTTGCTATTATCAGGGATCTTACTTCAGAAATAGACAAGTTCCAACAGGGTTGGTCCATGCCCCATCTTTCTTCTCCGCAGCAGGAGCAAATCCAAAGGACACAATTGCTCCACTATCATCTTGAGAGTCTCCAAATGATGCCACTTCCAACTCCCAATAAAATGATGGAGCCTGGAACATAGTTATAAAAGTGGATTAATAACACAGTGACAAAAAAGAATCTGACACATTAAGGACTCTAGTGTACAGACAGATGTCAAAGGTTAAGGGGGACACTTTGAATTTTCTACATGTCTTTTGGATGAAGGCAATATGGTTGATGAGACTGTTTTAAGAGATTGAGGGAACTTTGAAATTATCAGGAGATAGTAGAGCTGGGAAGATTGAAGGATGAGGAATATAACAAGTCTAGTGTCTTTTCTCTGCTTTTACTGAATGGCGTCGCAGGACTGTTTTCGGACAATGGCACATTTGGTCACTTGGTATGCAGTAACATCTCAGATTATTAAAAAAATAACTGAAAAAAAATAAAAATTTTATAGAAACCTAAAACATAAGAACCACTTTGAAGGTCGTGAAAAGGTGTAATCTTGCTTGGTTCAAACATGTAACGAGACACAGTTCCCGTTCTACATATATTATATATTATATTATAAGGAACAGAGGGGTGCAAAGGGTGCGCATTGCTCTAGGTGGACCCATGGTTAGCAGATAACCAAGACCCCAAATTTACCTCCTCGTGGTGCACCCTGGTAACAGAAAGCAGCAGCTCGAGCTGATTCTGGCCACATCATTTGGGGATCGTGTCCGAGAATGTGGAGGTAGCAGATGGAAAGAGATTTGACTGCACAAGAGACAGGCAATATCTCCGACACTACCAGCATCACCATATACAGCGACACTGTCAATATACAGTGACGCCAGTTAGTCCAGTAAATACATGGAGGGGTGGCCAATGTAAAAGGCACGTAAATGTGGATGCATGGCGAGAAATAAAAAATGTCATGAGTACAATGACACAATGAATGGGCAGAACAGCGCCAGAGGGCAGCGCGAACTGCAAATAGAAAGTGAAAGGTTCATAGGAAGGGGAAACTACAAGCTCTGTTAGCTCGAGACGAGCTTCTAGTTACCTGTACTCCTCATAGGCAGAGACCCAGACCCAGTCACGAGGGTTCAGAAAAGTAAGAAGACCTAACTCAACTCTAATGTAGAGCCTTCCTAAACCGGAAATATGCTCGCAAAGAGAAAGGGTGTCGTACCCAATGGGCTTAGGCAAAAAAGGGACAACGACGGCAGTCCTCGCCCAACTCTACTGTCAAGATTTCCTTTACAGGAAATACACTTGCAGAGAGAAAGGGTTCAGTACCTGATGGGCTCAGGCACAAAGGGACAACGATTTTAGCCCTGGCCCAACTCTACTGTCAAGCTTCCTATACCGGAAACACACTTGCAGAGAGAAAGGGTTCAGTACCTGATGGGCTCAGGCGCTATTGGGACAAGGTTGTTCAGCTCGAGAACGCCTTGCTCTCAAACGCGTAGTGTGAGACTCGAACTTGGACGAGGGAACCACGATGTCCGTGAACGCGCCTCAGGTATGAGGACGAATGAGCCAGGGTCCAACTCTTCTGGTGAGTTCTTCCTCAAACGGAACCAGGCTCACGGATGAGAAACGGTTCAGTACCCGATGGGCACAGGCACAGTTTTGTCCAAATGCACGAGATGAGTTCATAGATAGTGGAACACCTCGTACCAGATAGACGCGCTCGACAAGCGTCTTGGCGAAGAGGCACTACACACCAGCGTGCCCGGCGACAGATAGACAGGCTGTCACGGACTAGGGACCAAACCCAAAATAAAGAAATGATGAAAACGGATGTGCTGGACCTCGGATGTCCTGACCACAAGTGGCCAACCGGGGTGCAAATAATCACAGTTCTACTGTGGAACTTGCAGCACAACGTACTTCACGCTCCCTGGCGGAAATCACACGAAATATTCATTGTGGTTATTTGAGAGTGAACGCTGAAGAAGAAGAAGAAATAAGGAACAGAGAAAGAGAAGAGGTGGGAAAGAAAATTTTGGATTGATGACATCAAGGAATGGTCTAGGCACAATTTCTCTACTCATCTGGATGGCTGAAGACAGAGATGTTTAGAGGGCTTTCTATCCTGACAACAATGGATGGCTGGAAATAGAGGTGTTTAGAAGAATTGTGGTCCTGACATCTCCAATGTGGTACAGTATGACCCTTGTCAAGTATTGGCATATGGTAAAAATAGAGATGAATGAAAGTAATTTCAAGTGGCACCTGGTATATGAAGAGTTAATATGACAGTTCCTTTTTTTAACTTTCAATCTCAGACTCCTGCTGGATCTCTCTTGTAGCAGGACAATGACCATACTAGATTTCCAGCAGGATGTAGTCCAGTGAACAGAAATACATTGTGAACTGTTGTTTTGTTCCATATAATGTTTTCCATTTATCTGGCCTTGGGGAGGGGAGAGCGGTGTGGGGTGGGGGTTGGGCAAAGAGGGTAGAAAAGCATTTTCTTGATGTAATCAGAGCGCTGGACATTCAAAAAGGTGGTGGTCAACAGTCTCATAGGGTGAGTGTACAGCCAGTACCCTGGAGTGTATTGTGATTATATTCTGTGCAGGTGATTGTTTAGCTGTACATGTTGTGTGTGAAGTCAGAAAATAATACTGTGGTCTTTCCTTCCCAGGAGGTTGATGTTTTTAGAATTTGTACTAGTAATATATTTACAGATTTCCCTCCAAGTGTTTCATGTAGCCCATCTGTTCATCCAATTCTCTTTGTTCACAGATTTCAACATCATTTTAACTGTGTGCATGGTTGTTTTGAGCATATGGCCATTCTTGCCTCGCTCCCTTCTTTACTAGTCTGTCTGCCTTGTCATTACAAGATGTGTTTGAGTGGCCAAGAATCTACTGCATAACAATGCTGACTCCATAAGATGTAAGCAGATGGTTAGCAAGGTGATATATTTGAACTAGCGCAGGTGGCGGAGAATGAACATAGTGAACACTATCTTGACTGCAGTGACTCAGAGCAGTGCATAGGTAGAAACCTGTCTTCCCAGTGGTGTGACAGTTATTTTCTGGCTCTGGCCCAGGGTGGGTAGAAAATCCAGACTTCCCAGCACTATAATGCCATTACAACCAAAAGTATTGCCATTTTGAACAAACAGAAGAAACATAAAAACTGACCTCTTTTGGAATAGACTGGTTGGCATAAACCATAGTGCCTCTGGGTAGCCCGACTCCAGCACTGGGGTCTCCTAGAAACACAACAGCTGTCATTCCATGAGAGAAGAGACAGGCTCTTGTGGGTGGGAAGGGTCTAATTACATCCCACATCATCTCCTTGCACTTGGTAGGAATATAACAGAGAAAATTAGAATTCTTTGTAACTAATAATAATAATAAAAATAATAATAATAAAATAATACAAATAATAAAAATATTAATTAATAAAAATAATAATAAAAATAATAATAATAATATCCATAATCTGTCAGGGTTGTGTCTACACTGGACACCTCAGCACAGAAAGCTCTTGAAACATCTGTTCTCAGACATTCAGAGAAGTGTTGAAAAAATCACGCCCCGATCATTTCTTGATGTTATCAATTAAGATTTTCTCTGGCTCCTCCTTCCAACCTTGACTGTTCCTTGCAAAATAATTTTAGAAAGCGAGTCATGCCTTGTTACATGTCCAAACAAAACAAGTTTAGACCTTAATTTGTATCTTTGTTTTAAAGTTGAATTATATGTATTGGAATATATGATTCTTTGTACAAACTGACAACAAAAAAACATCCAAAGTATCTTTATTCCAACCCTGTGCTACCAATGTCAAACATGGTCCTTAACAACAAAACATAAGCGACAACTGGTTACAATAGAGATGAGATGTCTGAGAAAAGCGACAGGAGTGACCAGAAGACAAAAATAGAAATGAGGTCATAAGAAAAAGAGTGGGTGTCATTTCAATTCTACAATACATACAAAACCAACAGATACAATGGTTCGGTCATCTGAAAAGAATGCAGTGTGATTCATTAATTTATAAAGCACATACGAAGAGAGGAGAAGCAGAAAGAAGAGCCAAGGGTAGACCTAGAGTACGCTGGATCGACAACATCAAAGAGACATTACACGAACACCAAATAACATTATTGGAAGCTTTGTAGCATGTCATCTATACTATTATATACCCACTCTGAGCAGAAAGGTTCTTCAATAGGCATTGCACTAAGCTGAAGTCTCTTTTGTATGAAAGAAAGTCTAGAAAAACCACCCCACTGTACATAGGAAGTAAGAACTAATCGCTCGCAATTCCTGGGGTTCTCAAACCAATAACAATGTATCCTAATCTAATCTATTATAATCTAAATCTAATCTATCTAATATAAATCTAATCTATCATAATCTAGATCTAATCTATCCAATATAAATCTAATTTATCATAATCTGAATCTAATCTATCCAATATAAATCTAATCTAGCCAATATAAATATAATCTATCATAATCTAGATCTAATCTATCCAATATAAATCTAATCTATCATAATCTAAATATAATCTATCAAATATAAATATAATCTAGCCAATATAAATCTAATCTATTATAATCTAAATCTAATCTAGCCAATATAAATCTAATCTATCATAATCTAAATCTAATCTATCCAATATAAATATAATCTATCCAATATAAATCTAATCTATCATGATCTAAAATAAAGGAATTTAGTAGATGGCGGAGGAGGTTGAAGAGTAGGATGAGATAGATATACAGACAACAGGAACTGTCAGCATACATAACATATCCATCGCCATCTATTGAAATATTTAGAATTCCTATTGGGATGGCCGGAGTGTACCCCACAGGTTCAGTAAAACAATACTTCATACCTCCTAGCATGAATCACCAAACTGTCAGAGGATATCTGACAAATTAAAGCGTGTTACAGCAACAACACATAGATCTGTCATCTTCCACATACACACTACCTGATGTGTTTGTGTGGTCTGTATTTACAGTTGTCATCCTTGACACATGGAATTTCTCTTGCTCGATTTGACACTCATGATTTCTTCACTTTTGGCATTCTGTTAGCCTCAATCTATTTATATTTCTGTCTATCAATAGTGTGTAGGTTTTCTTGTGTGTACTAGTGCTAAACTGACAACATTGACACTTATTTCACATTTTGTCATTTTCAATGCAGAGATTTTTGGTGAAGCATATCTGTGCATTTTTTAATAAACAGATTTTTGTTTCTGTTTCAAGATTGTATTTATTTCTTTAAAAAGGTCTCTGTTGGACGGCATCGCAGAATAAATCCTTGTTCCTTTGTTTATTGTTATTTATTTTTTACACTAGTTTTACTATTTGATAGAATATCAAGCAATATTATTATATTAATATAGTATTTATACCTTCTAGCAGTAAGACAGACAAACTTACAGGTCTGATGTCTGTGCGTGATGGTGGTGGTGGAGGTTTAGCACAATCTCGGTACAGCATACGTAGTCTCTGACAATGAGACTCCACCACAGGTAGTCTGCTTCCTAGACACAAAGAAACCACAACAGGTAACAACATTGCAAAACTGTGCTCTGACATGCACAAAAAGTAAAAACAAAGGGTAATGTTGTTTGGTAATCACTGTAAACACACAGAAGAAAAAAAAACCACACAGATCAATGTTTCGACTAAAAGGCCTTTATCAAGAACACAACAAAAAACAAGAAAGAATGGCACTGTCGATGATCACATAACAAAGCTAAAGTGAACACAGCCAGAATTCATCATTCATACTTTAGGCTTCTGCACCCTTTAAGAGAAGTAGCTTGAAAATATTCACGCTGAAAGTCTTTACTAAAAATGCATGTTTTTTTTAAGGAATAAAGTGTGGTCGAAGCTGGAAAATATGTTAACTCTAGTTGCGAGGCAAGTGGGTGCCATGAGCTGTCCTGGTTCAAATTTGCTGCATGATTTTTCTATAGTAATGTAAATGAATTCCTTGTAATGTTTTTCCACCACCTGTTTAATCACCATAGAAACAGAATCGACCCCCAAAAATAACCCTGAATGTAGAAACTGCCATCACAATCATGAAACTGTTGAACACTACTTATATATCTGCTGCAAGATATAAGACATACCCTTCTACCAAAAAACTACCCAAGCATTGACAATATTTTACATAGAAATTCTCAACAACTGAAAAGAACAGCACAGTTCCATATTGTAGCTTTGAAGTCATCAAGAGCTGATACTTAGTGACTTGTGGATCAAAGACAGGACAAGACATTGAAGTCATCAAGGGTGACTTGTGGATCAAAGACAAGACATCTAGAGATCCATGACATTCCTCACCTGTCTGACAAGACATTAAATTCCTCACCTGTCTGACAAGACATGACATTCCTCACCTGTCTGACAAGACATGACATTCTTCACCTGTCTGACAAGACATGAAATTCCTCACATGTCTGACAAGACATTCCCCGCCTGTCTGACAAGACATGACAGTCCTCACCTGTCTGACAAGACATGACATTCCTCACCTGTCTGACAAGACATGACATTCCTCACCTGTCTGACAAGACATGACATTCTTCACCTGTCTGACAAGACATGAAATTCCTCACATGTCTGACAAGACATTCCTCACCTGTCTGACAAGACATGACAGTCCTCACCTGTCTGACAAGACATGAAATTCCTCACCTGTCTGACAAGACATTCCTCACCTGTTTGACAAGACAGTCCTCACCTGTCTGACAAGACATGAAATTCCTCACCTGTCTGACAAGACATGACAGTCCTCACCTGTCTGACAAGACATGAAATTCCTCACCTGTTTGACAAGACATGACAGTCCTCACCTGTCTGACAAGACATGACATTCCTCACCTGTCTGACAAGACATGACATTCCTCACCTGTCTGACAATCTTTGGCCAATGACTTGAGCAGGTCTATAGATCTTCCACAATGCTGAATAAACTTCTTTGCAAACTCTATATCCTGTAGGCACTGGGACAGCACCATGGCTGTATGGGTTCGAATCTCTGCGAGTACTCTACAAATCTGGTTGGCCATAGTGTTACCATCTCCGGAGGAGTGAAGAGTTAGAGTCAAGGGAGAAGTGCTCTCATCATGTGGAAGGATAACAGCCTTCACTGCAGAAATGACTGCATCTGTCATGTCAGTCTGGTGTTTACAAAAGAACTGGAAAAATCAGAACCAATACAAGTTATAGTTTGTCTCACTACAAACAAAAATTATAAATGTTACATTTCTATCTCAGAAACACAAGTAACAAATTTTACTGTATATCTCATTAGAAACACAAGTAACAAATGTTACTAATTATCTCACTAGAAACACAAGTTAAAAATGTTACTATTTATCTCATTAGAAACACAAGTTACAAATGTTACTAATTATCTCACTAGAATCACAAGTTACAAATGTTACTAATTATCTCACAAGAAACACAAGTTACAAATGTTACTATTTATCTGACTAGAAACCCAAGTTACAAATGTTACTATTTATCTCACTAGAAACACAAGTTACAAATGTTACTAATTATCTCACTAGAATCACAAGTTACAAATGTTACTAATTATCTCACTAGAAACAAAGATAAGAAATAGTTTCAAGGTTTAAAAAGTGCACAGAGAATTGACTTCAATAAATTGTAGATCAAGGCAGGAAAGACAAGTTTTTGGAGTCTTTAGGAGAAACTACAGGAATAAGGTGAATATTGTTTTAATAATGTATTTTTCTGTCATAAATAACATGAGAAGAGTGGTATGTGGTCAGCATCATGAGGACTGATCAATGCTATAATGTAAAAATGTTACTGGACATACTATCAATTAGTAAAACGAATGATAGAATAATGATAAAACTAATGATAGAATAATGATAAAACTAATGATAAAAAAAATTAATAATAATAAACAACTTTTGACGCCCTCCCAACAACCCCCCCTCCATATCCATTTCCCCCACTCCTATTCTCGATTTTGTTTATTGGTAGCCCTTATACTGTTTTTGTTCTTGTGTGATCTTCCACATACACACAACTTGGTGTGTTTGTGTGGTCTGTGTTTGCATTTGTCATCCTTGACATTAGGCTTTCAATTGGTATGATTTGACATTAATGATTTCTTTAACATTGGCATTTCTCTTGCCTCAATCTATTTATATTTCTGATTATTAATGCATAGGTTTCTGTGAGCACTTATTGTTATTTATTTTTTTACATTAGTTTTACTATTTGATAGTTAGATATACAGTAACATTGTTACATTAATATAGCATTTATCACTTTTTAGTTTTGTTACTGTAGAACTCTCCACTTTGTCAGACATCCTCTGATAGTTTGGTTATTTATTTCATGAGTGCTGACTTTACTTTCCCAGATTAGTTTTGATACTTATTTCCAGTCTGTGTTGACAATATTTGTTATCTCATACAGATTGTTTGTGACAAAATTCACCTGTGACAGAACAGGTGACAGAATTCACATACCTAGGTAGTAATATAATAACAGACGGCAAGAGCAGCATAGAAATACATAATAGATGTATTAAAGCATACCAAGCCCTAGGGCAAATGACACCAATCTTCAGAAACAAAAATGTAGATTTAAACACCAAAATAACACTATTCAAAACGATTTTTTTGCCAACGCTGTGCTACCAATGCCAAACATAGACAACGACAGCACAAGACAAATGTAAACAAGTGACAGCTGAAACGGCATGCTTCCACAGAATCCTAGGAATATCACTAGACAGGGTGAGGAATGAGGACATTCAACAAAAAACTAGCACCGCCCCAATCTTGGAATATATCAACAGACAACAGATCAAATGGTTTGCACACATCAGCAGAAGACCATCAGACAGCATACCACAGCAAGCTATGGTACTTTGAGAGTGCCAGCTGTGCACTCAACTTTACGAAACTGTCGACAATGCCTTCTTTTAATGCCCAACCCTGGGTGATAATATAAAAATGCTGCTACTTTCGGCGCCTGATAAATGGAACAAAACAAAACAATATGCACAAACATATGCATATATAAAACAATGGCATAGGGTCAAAAGGCATGAACCCATGGACTGCTAAATCAGCAACCAACCAACTAATTGGAAATCAACCCAACCACAGCCAGACTAAGGAAGCAAGTAGACTATGGCTGCAGTATTTTAGCTTTAGAAATATGAGCACTCGCAAAATACAAAAATATGACTGACCTCATTCCTGACTGGTTGGACTCTAGCCATAGGTACTTTGACAGTGTCACTGTATGTTGGAGAAAGAGTCACATTGCAGTCTGTGTTCTTGTCACTGCTGAGCTGGACAGTCACTGTATCATTCTGTTCTGACACGGCCACCACAGTGCCAAATGTACCACGTACACCTTCACCAGTGATCTATGCCAACAAAAATTCAATAAACTTATATCAGAACACAGATAATTCTGAGTTAGTGCCAAATGTGCCATATACACCATCATCAGTGATCTATGTCAACAAATACAGATTCAGGTAACATATCACAACATAGGTAATACATTCTATTCAGGTAACATATCACAACACAGGTAAAACATTCTATTCAGGTAACATATCACAACACAGGTAAAATATTCTATTCAGGTAACATATCACAACACAGGTAAAACATTCTATTCAGGTAACATATCACAACACAGGTAATACACTCTATTCAGGTAACATATTTTCTCACAACTGTCATCTTTTATAACGCTCTGAAAAACTAAAGATCTGGGCGAGTTGACCTGTAGCTGGTGAGGACATGTTTAAATACAATGTTTTCTTCTTATGAATTCATTCTTAAAACCCTGCAGATTATCAGAGCAGAAGTATGGAAACCAGAATGTGTTGTGTCATGGTTTACAGCTTTGCTGTAATATCTGTGCCTTTCAATCTAATACATCCAACTTCATCATAGTTTGCATGTCACTTTGATTTGAGGTCAACTCTGCTTCCAAACCTCCTTAGTAATCTCTTATGACATGCATGGTAGGTTACAGCATTGCTACTTTTTGCTCCTCCTTCAGATCAGCAGTCACATATGTTGTTTCTAAGGCAGGAGAGTGACAGCCTCAGCTTTACATACATGCAATCTAACACAGCCTCACATTGACAGCCTCAGATTTACATACATGCAATCTAACACAGCCTCACATTGACAGCCTCAGATTTACATACATGCAATCTAACACAGCCTCACATTGACTGCCTCAGATTTACATACATACAATCTAACACAGCCTCACATTGACAGCCTCAGATTTACATACATGCAATCTAACACAGCCTCACATTGACAGCCTCAGATTTACATACATGCAATCTAACACAGCCTCACATTGACAGCCTCAGATTTACATACATGCAATCTAACACAGCCTCACATTGACTGCCTCACCTTTACATACATGCAATCTAACACAGCCTCACATTGACAGCCTCAGATTTACATACATGCAATCTAACACAGCCTCACATTGACACATCCTTACACTGGTAAACACAGATTTACACATCCTCAGAATTACATACTAGCTGTCCATCACAGGTGATGATGACAACAGTTTCAGACTAGTATTGTTGTTTCTCTGGTGTCTGTGGAAATGGTTGAAAAGCCCAATCCTTGCAAAGAAATCCCTGCCACATTAGCAGGGATTTCACAGATCATAAACTTAACAGATTGATAATTTCAGAATTAAGAGATTGTGAATTATCTCTTCAGAATTACATGGATGTGGATTGACAAATCTTCAAACTGGAAGACAGATTCACATACCTTCAGAATTACATTGATATAGACAGACATAATGTCAAATCAGAAGATTGGTCACAAAATATACATTAGCAAATTGACACAGTATCACATTGACATAGTTTAGGTTCTCACAATGACATAGCCTCAAATTGACAATTTACATTGCCATACTCTTACATTGACACAACATCCGACCAGCAGTCACAGATTACCACAGCAAAGACAAACACTAACACAACCATATTTTAGTGCAAATTTTCCTGACCATAAGCTGATACACTGAGTCATATTCTAAGAATACTATACCTTGACCTCACAACCAGGTTTTAGGGTTTCTTGGAAACCTCCAAGGGCACAGAGGGCAGCATTAGCTAGCTTGGCCATGGACATCAGTTGAGAGTTTGACTGAGTGCGAGGAGATCGGGGTGATGGAAGACCATCAATTGAGCTCAGCAGCAGTGGCAGACCTGACAAGGCATTGGCCAGTACCTTAAGAATAATGTTAAAGTGAAAATGAGATGTAAAAACACAGAACAAACAAAACAAAAACAGTTACCATAACTTGACTAGCACACTAGCAGGATGATGATGAAGAATTAATCTGTTTAGCTGGGAGAAGGTAGCTGTAGACAGCCCATAGCCTTCCTGACAAAAGCACATGGTTGTGTTAGGGAGGTTTTACAGATGCATGTATAGTCACCAAAGGGAGGTACTCCAGTGTGGCGGCATACCAGGATTATCACACCCTGCCAGGATTGTAGCATATACTTTTGGGCCAACTAGCTCATAAATATTCTTCTTCTAGATCTATTGACCCATCTACAGTAATGGCACACCTAGGATTCCCTGCCATCTAGGAGTCTGCCACATAACAACAAAGGTGAAATGTCCACTGACCTGCTCTTTTCATCATCCATGGGGACCAGTTGACAGAAGACAAACGTAAGATATCGAGACAAGACATGAAGTGACAATGATGATTATTTTCCACAGGTGATAGGTTGTCAGCCTATCCACCTAATGTCCTTAGTTGCCACCAACGACATTCCTGGAAAGAAGACATTAACCCTCTTATATGAACCCTGAACTAGAGGTCCAGCTCCCTGATGGCACACACTCCTGAACTAGACGCCCAGTCTTCTGTTTCCACAGACAGTCGATGATTGTAGAATCCCAAGGAAATATTTGTTTTATACTCTTATTCCTCATGTCACTCCAGCTCTGTGGTAGACAGGTAAAGAGTATATGTGTATATATGTGACGGACAAAGTACCGGATTAAAATCCCACAACAGGCAATTGTGCATCCGGACCATTCAGAAATCAATTGCCAAGTTTCATGTTTTGTTATTTGAATATATGTATGCACCCTCTGTGGTTGGGAGGGAGCCAGAGATGTACTGTGCAACACTGGGAAGGAGGAAACTGACAGCACTGTTTTTTTCCTATGGCTGAGGCCCATCATAGAGGCACAGTGACTCAGGACGTGACAATCCTTTTGACTTGAACATTTGGTTGCATATGTCTGAAGCAATAGAGAAGTTCAGCATAACCAGTAATCAAATGGTGGCAGGGAATGAGCACAGTGAACCCTATCTTGTCTGCAGTGACTCGGAACATTTGTGGAGTGCAGACGTTGAAACCTACCTTCCTGGTGGTATGATAGTTATTCTTTGGCCACGGGTGGGTCGAAAATCCACAGACTTCTCAGCAATATAATGCCATTTGAATAGCATTGTGTCAAAGGGCATGAGCCCATGGACTGCTGGATAAGCAACAAACGAACCAACTATTAAGAAAACCAGGCTTGCTGCATAGACATATTCAACTTCGAACAAGGTAAGGCCTCACAAATTTGAAAGTTAGTTCATAGAATCATTTCATTGTACCTATGGCACATCTATAGGTGCTCATTATCACTCAGCAGGTAGAAAATAGGCATCAACTTTTGCTATTTTCTTCTTCTCTATCAATGTCATTATGCATTTTGTGACAGCTAAGGAACAGGGTTCAAATCCTGCTGCAAGTAATTGTGCATCTGGACCATTCAGAAAACAATGAAAAACTATTTTATGATTTTAGAAAATCACTGCACTCAAAAAATGTTGGATTGATGGCTACATCCTCAATAAGGTATGCTATCAAAAATAAATTTAGCACGCACAAATTTGAGTGTTAGGATGTTATATTGAACCAATTTTCTTCTTTATGGATGTGAAGCATGGACAGTAAACAAAAGAGTTCAAGATGAGCTGGAGGTAACATAGATGTAGTTTTTTAGAAGAATTATGAAAATTCCATGGAAAGATAAGAAAACTAATGTAGAGGTCCTCAGAGATACTGTATGGACATGATGGTTACAAAGCCAGGGGTAGACCATGGAAAAGATGGATTATAATAATAAACTCATAACCCATCAGGGTCGTAGGGGTGTCACAATGAGACATTTGGTGCAGAAAGATCTCCACGCATCTCTATCCTCTACCATCCTGATGAGTTTAGAGACCTCAAACCCTATCTATTCCATTATATAATATTATCCAGCCATATCTTCTTCTTTCCACCTCGTTTTCTTACTCTCTCCACTGTACCTTCAAGAACATCTTTCATCATCGAAGCATGTCTCATCACTAAATGCTCACAGCTAAAGGGATTATTTCATTATCATCATGTATCAAGAGCTACCTGCTCTGAGCAGGTAGATTTAACAGCTGGGAAACCAGCTGATATCTCTACCAGCTGTGAGCAGGTACCTGACACATGATGATGATGATGAAATCATCCCTTCAGCTGTGAGTAGACGGCTCATCACAAAGATGGATTACAGAAATAAGAGTCCACGAAAACAACATATATGAAACACACAAACAAAGCTGTCCCCAGAGAACTCTTCTATCCTTGACGCTGCAAGGCATAAAAGGGGAATAAAACAAAAAGAAAGACAGCAGAGTTATCTATACTAGCAGAGATATCAATCGAGCACGCAATGTTAACTATTACTCACCCTCTGTACAGCCTGTGACCAGGTGTGGGCAGTAGAGCTGGCTTGTGATGACAAAAGGTTGTGAAGGAGTGCGATCACCTCCGCTGCCATAGCATTGGCCACATGGCCACTGATAAAGGCTCTGACTGGGTCAGTTCTAAAACACGACAACAGAACAACATATATTTCTTATGTATTCAGATTCTCAGCAAAATGACCAGTTGAATAATATCTCTCTACAGGAAGTATACCCTTACCCTAACCCTAATAAACTCATCAGTAAACATACCCCAAAACTAACATCACCATTAAAGTCAACTAACTTGAAATACTTACTAGAAATGACATTTGTGATTTAACACCAACAACCATGCACACCTACTTAAAAACGAATGAAATCAACGCACCAAATAACACACCAATACAGATGTCTGTATACTAACTATAGAAAACCCCTTTAAATTATATTCCGTGACCTACATTATAGGACTTTTCCAAAAATGGCATTATATTTGGTAACACCCAGTCCTCAGAATATGAAGGACACGACTTATATAATCAGCCATCATCTACTACCACTGTATAGAGTTTTGCCGCTACTATCCACATAATCAGCTGCCACTATTGTAAAAGATCTTAAACATAAATGCCAAAAGAAATGTACACAAAAGGTAAGCAAATACAATTAAATTAAGATGACTAATTTTTTTTAACAAACCAAAATACACCCACAACACCCTATCAAATACAAATACCTGGCTAGTTCAGAATTTTTCTCTTTACAAATGACATCTGATGCTGTTTTCTTTTTGTCAGACCCATTATTGTTATCTGAGCTGTTCGTGTCTGTGGGTGGAGCTGTGGATATTACTAATCCCATCTGTGCCCATTTGTAAGCTTTCTTGAATGCATTCACAGCATCTTCTGTAGTCAATTCTGCTTTACCATTCTGAATAAGGGAGATCAAGTGGAAACAGTATTATACTATAATTCTGGATAAGGGAGATCAAGTGGAAACAGTATTATACTATAATTGTAGATAAGGGAGATCAAGTGAAAACTGTAATATTCTATCATATTCTAGATAAGGGAGATCAATTGAAAACTGTAATATTCTAGATAAGGGAGATCAAGTGAAAACTGTAATATTCTATCATATTCTAGATAAGGGAGATCAAGTGAAAACTGTAATATACTATCATATTCTAGATAAGGGAGATCAAGTGAAAACTGTAATATTCTATCATATTCTAGATAAGGGAGATCAAGTGAAAACTGTAAAATACTATCATATTCTAGATAAAGGAGATGAAGTTAAAATTGTATTCTAGTCTGATATTGAAAGAATTCAGCATGAAAAGGGGTTAAACTATGTATAACTAATGTCTACAGTGTATAATAAAGGGGTATGTTGAACAAGTGAGCTACAAGAACCACCAGCACCCTTCAACACCCACTGGAGAAGACTGAGCACATATGAGTTGGCTTAAAGTGCAATGAAATCGGCTTACAATCAATCATGACTCTTTCAGTCATGCATAAAATTCCTACCTTTGCCAGTTCTCGATCCAGACGCATCACCTTGTCCATATTGGCATTACCCATCAACCGATAAGGTCGATTCTCACAGCTATTGTTCAAGATGGAGGAGAGAAAAGCAATAATTATTGTTGTTGTTAACTATAACCAATAACGAGGTACAGAATCTTGCTACAGAAACATTTGCGGCGCTAAAATTAATCTTGTTTTTGGTATAATCCAAATCTCGTTTGGAATATATTATATTTATATGATGCCCGGAACACATCAGGGCCGCAGGGTACCACATTGGAGACATCATGGTTGTATGGGTGCCCATATTGGAGACATCAGGGACATATGGGTGCACATTGGAGACAGCAGTGTTGTATGTGTGCCACATTTGAGATATCAGGACTGTTTGGGTGGCACATTTGAGACATCAGGGATGTAGGGGTGCCCATGTTGGAGACATGACAGAAGTAGGGGTGCCACATTGGAGATAGCATTGGTGCCTATATTGGGTAAATCAGGGACATAGGTGTGTCTCATTTGGGACATCAGCAATGCAGGGGTGCCCATATTGGAGACATCAGTGACATAGGTGTGTCTCATTTGGGACCTTAGGGACATATTCGCACCCATATTGGAGACATCAGGAATGTATTGGTGCCACATTGGAGACATCAATGACGTTTGAGTGCCACATTGGAGACACCAAGTGTAAAAAGCCCACCAATCCCTATAGGGGGGGGGGGGGGGTGGGCATCCATAAATTATGTTTATTTATTTTGTAAAACTTTGGCCCCATCCCTTTTTATTAAAAAATGTCAAGAATTCAGTCCCTTTAATATTATGAGTAATTTCATACAGCTTCAGCGACTCAGAGATTAAAAAGACACAACTTCTACTGCAAATGAATCGAATTGTGCGCAATGCACTGAGAGCACCCCCAGGGTCATCTTGGGTGGGGGCGTCTCTGAAAGCATAGCTTGCAGAATGATGGATTTGGTGGTTTATGCGTGTGTTGCGAAAGTTCATTTGATTAAATAATATATGATTTGTTCCATTAAAATGTGGCCACTGATTATTGTAATGAACCCAAAGTAATTTTAGATAGTGTGTAGTTAGTGACTTGTTAAACTAAGCAAAGTAATTTTAGATAGTTAATAGTGACTTGTTAAATCAAACACGCTTACACCGTTCAACTAACAATAAGAGTGGTTCTTGGTAACCTGCAAGAAGTTAATTTGTAGCTGAGCACATTATTTGTCGGAAAAAAAATAATTGTATGTTTTAATAACTGATTTGGTAAAAGACGTCTGTTGTGCTTTTTATTGAAAAGTGAAACATACTGATACATCATCATTAAAATATAGATGGCTACAAACAAAACCACTTAGACAGAACTCAAATAATAATTTCTTTCACAGGACTCAAACAATTATCTTATCACACAGAATACAAGCACAAATATCTCATTTAGAACACAAACAAAAATATCTCATTTAGAACACAAACAAAAATATCTCATTTAGAACAAACAAAAATCTCTCATTTAGAACAAACAAAAATATATCATTTAGAACACAAACAAAGATATCTCATATAGAACGCACACAAAAATATCTCATTTAGAACACAAACAAAAATATCTCATTTAGAACACAAACAAAAATATATCATTTAGAACACAAACAAAAATTCAGTTACACAAACAAAAATATCTCAGAACACAAACAAAAATATCTCATTTAGAACACAAACAAAAATATCTCATTTAGAACACAAACAAAAATATCTCATTTAGAACACAAACAAAAATATATCATTTAGAACACAAACAAAAATTCAGTTACACAAACAAAAATATATCATTTAGAACACAAACAAAAATTCAGTTACACAAACAAAAATATCTCATTTAGAACACAAACAAAAATATCTCATTTAGAACACAAACAAAAATATATCATTTAGAACACAAACAAAAATATATCATTTAGAACACAAACAAAAATTCAGTTACACAAACAAAAATATATCATTTAGAACACAAACAAAAATTCAGTTACACAAACAAAAATATCTCATTTAGAACACAAACAAAAATATATCATTTAGAACACAAACAAAAATATCTCATTTAGAACACAAACAAAAATATCTCATTTAGAACACAAACAAAAATATTTCATTTATAACACAAACAAAAATATCTCATTTAGAACACAAACAAAAATATCTCATTTAGAACACAAACAAAAATTCAGTTACACAAACAAAAATATATCATTTAGAACACAAACAAAAATATCTCATTTAGAACACAAACAAAAATATTTCATTTAGAACACAAACAAAAATATCTCATTTAGAACACAAACAAAAATATCTCATTTAGAACACAAACAAAAATTCAGTTACACAAACAAAAATATATCATTTAGAACACAAACAAAAATATCTCATTTAGAACACAAACAAAAATATTTCATTTAGAACACAAACAAAAATATCTCATTTAGAACACAAACAAAAATATCTCATTTAGAACACAAACAAAAATTCAGTTACACAAACAAAAATATATCATTTAGAACACAAACAAAAATATCTCATTTAGAACACAAACACAAATATTTCATTTAGAACACAAACAAAAATATCTCATTTAGAACACAAACAAAAATATCTCATTTAGAACACAAACAAAAATATTTCATTTAGAACACAAACAAAAATCTCTCATATAGAACGCAAACAAAAATATCTCATTTAGAACACAAACAAAAATATCTCATTTAGAACACAAACAAAAATATATCATTTAGAACACAAACAAAAATATATCATTTAGAACACAAACAAAAATTCAGTTACACAAACAAAAATATATCATTTAGAACACAAACAAAGATATCTCATTTAGAACACAAACAAAAATATCTAATTTAGAACACAAACAAAAATCTCTCATATAGAACGCAAACAAAAATATCTCATTTAGAACACAAACAAAAATATATCATTTAGAACACAAACAAAAATTCAGTTACACAAACAAAAATATATCATTTAGAACACAAACAAAAATTCAGTTACACAAACAAAAATATCTCATTTAGAACACAAACAAAAATATATCATTTAGAACACAAACAAAAATATCTCATTTAGAACACAAACAAAAATATTTCATTTAGAACACAAACAAAAATATCTCATTTAGAACACAAACAAAAATATCTCATTTAGAACACAAACAAAAATATCTCATTTAGAACACAAACAAAAATATATCATTTAGAACACAAACAAAAATATATCATTTAGAACACAAACAAAAATATCTCATTTAGAACACAAACAAAAATATCTCATTTAGAACACAAACAAAAATATATCATTTAGAACACAAACAAAAATCTCTCACATAGAACGCAAACAAAAATATCTCATTTAGAACACAAACAAAAATATCTCATTTAGAACACAAACAAAAATATCTCATTTAGAACACAAACAAAAATTCAGTTACACAAACAAAAATATATCATTTAGAACACAAACAAAAATTCAGTTACACAAACAAAAATATCTCAGAACACAAACAAAAATATCTCATTTAGAACACAAACAAAAATATCTCATTTAGAACACAAACAAAAATATCTCATTTAGAACACAAACAAAAATATTTCATTTAGAACACAAACAAAAATATCTCATATAGAACACAAACAAAAATATCTCATTTAGAACACAAAATAAAATATCTCATTTAGAACACAAACAAAAATATCTCATATAGAACACAAAACTTCTCACATACAAAAAAACGACTGTTGAGAAAACACACCTGAGCAGCGGCTGAACAATATCATGTGACATCTGATCTTCTCGTTTGTGGACAAATACTGAAAGTTTCCCTCGCTGAATGTCACTGTCCTCCATCTTGTCAACATCGCCAGGTTTGGATGACCGACCCGGGACTGATGATTCCTGAGATGGGGATCTGCTTGACAGAAGCACTTGATCTCCTGAGAGCAGATGAAATCAATGGTTTCACAGGACTTTCAATGTAAGGTTATATATTACACAATCACTTCCAATGTAAGGTTATATGTTACACAATCACTACTTTTAATCTGAAGTTACATATGAGACAATCATTACTTTTAATGTAAAGTTATACATTGCACAATCACTACTTTTAATGTAAAGTTATACATCATACAATCACAACTTTAAATGTAGGGTTACATACTGTTTAAAAAAAAAAAAATTTTTTGGAGTACTTTATAAAAGATTTTCACTGACTGAACATCATTCAACCTATCAACTGTGTCCACCTGGTCATTAACTTCTCATCATTACCTGAATTGTACTCACCTCATTATTCGTGGTCATGAAAGAGGTCAAGGTCAAAACAACCTTTTTGGCAATAACTCGTGACAGGTTCATGAGATTCAAGGTGAAACTTACTGAATACAAAACTCACTGACCATTTCATTGAATGCTTATGAAGGATTGACGATTCTCAAATAAATTCATTTGAAAATTAATTGCGCAAGTAGGACTCATCTCACTACAGAACAATGATACATCCTCATTTAACCCTTACAGACTGGACAATCACAAAGTGTAGTTGCCAGACAATTTAATGTGGTTAGAAGCACCATTAGACACCTTTGGATGTCATTTCAACAAACTGGCTCAGTGGCAGACTGGTCGTGCAGTGGAAGATCCAGATTCACAACTTTTGCCGAAGACCGCTTCATACTACTGTGTCACCTCAGGAATCGATTTCCATCTGTGTCCTCCACAGTCCAGTCAATGCCAGCAGTTCATCAAATTTAAGATCAAATGGTCAGCAACCGGCTGCACGACTGGCTGGCCTTTGGACTAGAAGACCCGACAGAGGTCCTGTTCTTATGGACAGGCATCGTCAGAACCGACTGCATTCGGTGAGCCGGCATCATCAATAGACTGTTGGGAATGACCAGAGACAGGTTTGGTTTAGTTAATATCTGAAAGTTTCTTCATGGCAAGGTTGAAATATTAATTCCGTAAAATAAAAAATTGGTACGCGTTTGAAATGTTACGTTACTTTCTTTGAACAATACACTACACAATAACAACTTTCAATATAAAGTTATATATTATAAACTCACTATGTTCAGATAGAATACCATATGGAAAAGCAGAATAGGTACAGTAGTGAATATCAATCTTTATAAATCTTTAATAATACCTATTCTTTTGTATGGATGTGAGTGTTGGACAATTACAGTGGCAATAGAGGGGAGAATACAGGCCTTTGAAACAAATATTACAGACAAACAGTGCGTATTAAATATCTATCTATCTCTGTATCTAATCTAACCTAATCTATCTATCTTATCCTATAAAAATATGACAAGAGTACAAACAAAAAATAATTAAGTACTTTTTTTGAGTTTTTTGTCTATTTTTCTTGCAAACTAGAAATTAAGTGAAAATAATGTTTAAAAAGTGTAAGGCCAACCTGGCACAAGGAAGTCTCCAAGCTTAGCCAACAATAAACAAATGATCTTGGCTGGTGGATCCGAGACTGGCTGGGCATTGCTCCAGTGGCTAGAGTAAAGCTGCTGGCCCCAGGCTGGGAGTTCTACTTCCTCGCAGTCCTCACAGTTCATGAGAGGTAAAGACACTCGACACAGCTGAAGGATGATTAGGACCAGCTTGGGTGATGGCCTGATCAATAGAAAGCAATTAATTATTTTTAACTCAGAAAAATATCAGAAAATTATCACAAATTAAGAAATAAGAGTGGGTCGTACATGGATGACCTTTTTTATCTTGTTGCCAGAAGTGAGAAGCGTCACACAAAACCAATATCTTATCTTATGTTTGTCAATCAATTAGCAATCAACCAGAAAAAATAATTGAGGGTCACAGAGATAGATTTTACACAAGAATGTCATGTTTCATGTACAGATAAAAAATTATAAGATGTCCAACATACATAAAGCTTCTCGGGATTGGGGAAGGTGGGGGCATTATGGGGTAAGGTAGTATATAGAACATCATGAACAATTCCTGGGAAATGAAAGTTAAGCATCTAGACAGTCTGAGATGGGGGAAGACAGGAAAGATTCTAGACAGTCTGAGATGGGGGAAGACAGGAAAGATTCTAGACAGTCTGAGATGGGGGAAGACAGGAAAGATTCTAGACAGTCTGAGATGGGGGAAGACAGGAAAGATTCTAGACAGTCTGAGATGGGGGAAGACAGGAAAGATTCTAGACAGTCTGAGATGGGGCAAGACAGGAAAGATTCTAGACAGTCTGAGATGGGGGAAGACAGGAAAGATTCTAGACAGTCTGAGATGGGGGAAGACAGGAAAGATTCTAGACAGTCTGAGATGGGGGAAGACAGGAAAGATTCTAGACAGTCTGAGATGGGGAAGACAGGAAAGATTCTAGACAGTCTGAGATGGGGGAAGACAGGAAAGATTCTAGACAGTCTGAGATGGGGGAAGACAGGAAAGATTCTAGACAGTCTGAGATGGGGGAAGACAGGAAAGATTCTAGACAGTCTGAGATGGGGGAAGACAGGAAAGATTCTAGACAGTCTGAGATGGGGGAAGACAGGAAAGATTCTAGACAGTCTGAGATGGGGGAAGACAGGAAAGATTCTAGACAGTCTGAGATGGGGGAAGACAGGAAAGATTCTAGACAGTCTGAGATGGGGGAAGACAGGAAAGATTCTAGACAGTCTGAGATGGGGAAAGAAAGGAAAGATTCTAGACAGTCTGAGATGGGGGAAGACAGGAAAGATTCTAGACAGTCTGAGAGGGAAAGATAGAGAAAATAATCTTGACAATCTAAGACAGGGAAAAACATAAAAAATGATTTTAGACAGTCAGAGACTGGAGAAGACATAGAAAAGATTCTAGACAGTCTGAGACAGGGGAAGATATATGAAAGATCCTAGAAAGTCTGAGACAGGGGAAGACAGGAAAGATTCTAGACAGTCTGAGACAGGGGAAGACAGGAAAGATTCTAGACAGTCGTGTGATGTGATATTGAAGTAGTGCAGATTCTTGATTGCTTACATCAACCTACATGGCACATGCTGATTATGAATAATAAATTCAGATTCACATAACACACACTCGGAACTGTTGGATTTCGTTAATTTACACAAATAACACACTCAGAACTGTTGGATTTCGTTAATTTACACAAATAACATTATATGCTCCACAGAAAGCCATTGTTTTTAAAAGTCATACAGCTGTCATTGTCAAGTCTAGAGGACAGTCATTTTCTAGTCTAGAGGGGACAGTCATTTTCTAGTCTAGAGGACAGTCATTTTCTAGCCTGGAAGACCTTAATTTTATATTCTAGAGGACAGTCATTTTCCTGTCCAAAAGATAAATATTCAACACCACATCAAACACAACTTCAAGTTGTGAAACAACCTCCTCAGCACAACTTCATCAACACAACAAGTACCCAAGCCCACCAAACACAACCTCATATTTCACCAACTAAGATCATTCTTACCCCTGGGCTGGTTAACAACATCTCAATGTACCCAAATCTAGCATTAAGAACCCACATTTCACCAACAACTTCTTCTTTCATCTGAGTTCATGCTCATACTACTGAAGATTAGCAGGATGTAGTCTGGAAAACTAAATTTTGTGTGTCTTGGTTTACAACTTGGCAGCGATATCTGCACCTTTCGACCAGACACATTCAACTTCAGCATGGCTTCTGAGTTATTTTGACACTTTATGGGATCGGACAGTCAACTCCACCCCAAAACTGTCTTAATCACCTCTTACAACATGCTTGATGGGTAACAGTGACACTTTTAAATGCTGCTCTTTTGGGCCGCCATAATTCTGAAAGTACCCAAAGCTACTAATAGCTCACATTTAACCAACTACAGATGACAGGAATCGATCTCACCTCTGGTCCAGTAACAAGCTCAATAGTTTGGAGACACAGGCTGGTTGACTCAGTATAGCCTTGCCCATCTTACTCCTGGTGGGGGATAGAGGAGAGTGAAATAGATGATTAAAATAAGTGAAATATTAACCTTTAGCACGCTGTGTTGACAAACCGGGCGAAGCTTTTAGCCCGAAATGTGTCATTTCTTGACACGCACTGCGAAATCATCAGCCCGATTCGGTAAACCCGAAACCGAATGAAAAAATCAAGTTTGGTATCTTTTGTACAGAATGTTTTGGCAACATGCAGAAGGGAATTTATCTAGCTTCCTGTTTCTATTGTCAAAATGGCGATAGACGACAGTGTTTGATTATGGAATGGAATTCCGAGCAATCTTCAAGCATCGGCTTTACAGCGAGGATACATGATAGTGAATAGAGTTTATTATACTTCTTTATCAGCTATTCAATCCCCTCCCTGCAACACTTGAACTGGTAAAATGCAGTATTGACAGTTTTTTTTATCATCGATTTATTCAGTGAAATCATTTTTTATTGCAAATTCAAGGTGGAAACCATGAAAGGTAAGAACTTCAATTTGTTTAAATAGAATAGACACGAGGTTTAACAAGGTACTCACTATGTAAAATATATAATATTCAACAGCTTACGATCGATCAAAAATATGGTAGGTCTAGATCAAAATAGGTCTAAATTTGACTTGATCACTTTCTCACACGTCTCATATCACACACATAAAAACAAAACTTACACCAATATATGCAGAATTTAATCCTTTATTTATATGTGCAAATATTATTTAAATATCTGTAACAACGAAAAGGTTATCATGATTTCAAAACAGCCACTGACAATTGCGTAATATTTGCGAAAACCAATTCCGCGGCAGTCAGCAGCAGAGGATAATATTACGTAATTGTAAACTAGCATTCTAAAGGTTACACATCTTCAAAGATAACCACTTTTTTTCTCATGAAAATGGTGCTTGTTATAATGTACTACTGGCTGTATTGAAGTCATGCAATCATATGCATGGTAAAGCCAAATGAATATAAGTGCTACAAATGTCTGTTAATACTTTAGAATATAAGTGCTACAAATGTCTGTTAATACTTTAGAATACAAGTGCTACAAATGTCTGTTAATACTTTAGAATACAAGTGCTACAAATGTCTGTTAATACTTTAGAATAGAAGTGCTACAAATGTCTGTTAATACTTTAGAATATAAGTGCTACAAATGTCTGTTAATACTTTAGAATACAAGTGCTACAAATGTCTGTTAATACTTTAGAATACAAGTGCTACAAATGTCTGTTAATACTTTAGAATACAAGTGCTACAAATGTCTGTTAATACTTTAGAATACAAGTGCTACAAATGTCTGTTAATACTTTAGAATACAAGTGCTACAAATGTCTGTTAATACTTTAGAATACAAGTGCTACAAATGTCTGTTAATACTTTAGAATATAAGTGCTACAAATGTCTGTTAATACTTTAGAATATAAGTGCTACAAATGTCTGTTAATACTTTAGAATATAAGTGCTACAAATGTCTGTTAATACTTTAGAATATAAGTGCTACAAATGTCTGTTAATACTTTAGAATATAAGTGCTACAAATGTCTGTTAATACTTCAGAATATAAGTGCTACAAATGTCTGTTAATACTTTAGAATATAAGTGCTACAAATGTCTGTTAATACTTCAGAATATAAGTGCTACAAATGTCTGTTAATACTTTAGAATATAAGTGCTACAAATGTCTGTTAATACTTTAGAATATAAGTGCTACAAACATCTGTTAATACTTTAGAATATAAGTGCTACAAATGTCCATTGTGAAAAATCAGTAATGTAGAACATAGAATAGATTTATTAGTCAGCAACAAATAATAAACACAGACTTTCAGGTTATCAAAAGCTACAAATTGCATGAACTTGCTTGGTTTGAACATGTGATGAGTCATGACTCACTTTCTAAAATAATAGTTTTTGCAACAAACAGCTGAGAGTGGAAGAACAGGTGGTCAAGAAATCTCCAATTTACAATATCAAGAAATGTTCCTGGTATGATTTTTATATATCCATTGGAGTGGTTGACGACAGATGTGTGGAAAGTGTTTTGTGGTGATGTCTCCAATGTGGCACTCCTACAACCTGGATGCATTATGGGTCGTCTTATGATGTGTCACAAGTAGAAACGACACCAAAAATGGATGCAGGCTTTCATGTAATCAAATATTTGTAAGATACTCTTTTCTGGATCATGCGAAATGAAGTGTCTGAGAAAAGCTGCAATGGTTACTAGATAAAATAAGAAATGAAGAAATTAGGAAAAGAGTTGGTTTAATATCATGCATTGAACATATTGAAAGACAGCAAGTGAAATCATTCTGTCACCATATGAGAATGAACACAAACCAAATACCAATAAGAGCATATAATAAAAGAATATCCAGGCATAAAGCCAAACGTAGACCAAGATAACATTGAACAAACATGGACTTGCGATACATCTGGTCTTGGAACGACAGCTGAAGCTCCCACCCTACGCTTAACGGCAAGTGTGGATACTATCAACCATCATCCACCTGGGTACAGACAATAGAATATTTGTATACATAAAAGTGGATTAAGTCAATGGTATAGAAAGATTGATAATGGAGGGCATGGTCAATGGTAACCAAGGCAAAGCTCAGCCAAGAGGATGGGCAACAAACATATGAAAATGTTTAAAGATGACACTGACAGAGGCAGGTCAGCTGGCCCAATTCCATGCAAAGTTTAGAACAGTCATAAGAAAGACTACGTTCTGGAAAGAATGTCACTTGATATGTATATATTTCCATGTTTCAGTTGGACACGTTTGTGTATTGTGATCATTTCTATTCAGCATCTTTTGATGTTTTGTGCATATCTTGATAAAGTCCTTTTGGTCGAAATGTTGAAAATGTTTTGTGTATTGTAATTTGTATGTTTTCTTGTTTACAAATCATAACCCTCTAGTTTTTGTGATAGTCTGTCTTGTCTAAGTGGAATGCTATAAAAACGTGTTTTATGTAGGTACAATTATAAAATGATAGTGCCTTCTACAGAGTACACAAGATAACAGTACAGACATAATAGAGTAACACAAGATAACAGTACAGACAGAATAGAGTAACAAGACTAGATAAACAGAAGATAAACAGAAGATAAACAGAATAATGACAAAGATACAAGGATAGAAAAGGGATCAATGAAAAAATGAAAGCTGCTTAAATTGAGAGAGAAATATTGAAAAAGATACCGGGTAAAATAGAGATCAATGAAAGAGGATGAAAAGAAATGGAAGTGACCAGAACTGAGACATCGACCACTGACCTTGATAGATTATTCAGCAGGCTAAGTACTTCCTGTAAAGCCTCTGTACCAGCCATAGCATTGCCGATACCTTCTGTAGCCCGAGCTAAGTGATGGGTCAGCAACATGGACACTTGTTTTGCAAGTCCGGAATGTTCCAGCTCCTCCACCTGTGAGCCTATAGATCACAAGACATGCTGTGAGTTCTACTGCTGAGACAGACAGGGCTGAGACAGACAGAGAGCACATATCATCCATCTACACTATAATAGACAAGCAGAGAATATTTACAAATGAGAAGGTACAGCTGTGATCTTTACAATCATCAAATATTAATAAAGAGAAGGTACTGCTATCATCTTAACATCAAAAAGAAGGTATTGTTATGTTATAGACAACAGATAACATGTAATAACAAAGAGAAGGTGTTGTTATAGACCAACAGATAACATGTAATAACAAAGAAAAGGCACTAACTGTCCTCGTTCTCCCACTTGACACACTGAGATGCCAGCACCTGGAACCCAGCCCATGCCAGGGCAGAAACCTTCTGCCTTGGGGTCTGAGTCTCCACACCCAGGCCATCAGCTCTGTGACTGCCAAGACTACAAAGTTTGTCCAAGAGATGGACCAGACCAGATCTGACAAGGCACTTTTCCTCAGCCCTGAAAATCACAATGGGGATGAGTTACGAATAACAGAACTGTACAAACTTTTTCTAGTATGGAGGACAGTCATTTTCTAGTATGGAGAACAGTCATTTTCTAGTATGGAGAACAGTCATTTTCTAGTATGGAGGACAGTCATTTTCTAGTATGGAGGACAGTCATTTTCTAGTATGGAGGACAGTCATTGTCTAGTATGGAGGACAGTCATTTTCTAGTATGGAGGACAGTCATTTTCTAGTATGGAGAATCTTTTATTACTCATTGATGTAATAAAACCAGGAATCCCCAACCTTAATTTTTATTTTGACCCCTCCTTACAATTAATGATTTCAATTCTAACCACTCCTTGAAATTCACTATTTCAATTACGATCCCCCCTCCTTCAAATTCATGATTTCATTATTTAGCGTCAGGTAAATAATGTATTAACTAAAGAAGTATAAAACCATGTACCACACGAGGGTGCTTCAAATGAAAAGCATAAAAGTGTGATAGAAATTATAATAACCATGACAGTCTTGTAACCTGTCATTATTATTAAGGATGTCAAGAATGTCCTGCACCTACCATCTTGGTGTAAACAAACAACATGATGTCACAATAGCAGTTTAGAAATGATCACCCTGCAATCAACATCAAACCAACTGAGAAGCACCGTTGTCCATTTTTTGGTCAGTGAAGGAGTATAACATAGAAACTCATTGGCAAATGAAGGTCCAGCATGTTCACACAAGCATATCAATCCAGCAAGTGTATCAGTAAAATATGGCTTAAAACACAGTCAGATCTGGAATAATCTATCACAGAACATACTCCATTCTGAAACTATCTATTTCACTCATGCACTCGCTTGATTGACAGTCTATCACAGAACATACTCCATTCTGAAACTATCTATTTCGCTCATGCACTCGCTTGATTGACAGTCTATCACAGAACATACTCCATTCTGAAACTATCTATTTCGCTCATGCACTCGCTTGATTGACAGTCTATCACAGAACATACTCCATTCTGAAACTATCTATTTCACTCATGCACTCGCTTGATTGACAGTCTATCACAGAACATACTCCATTCTGAAACTATCTATTTCGCTCATGCACTCGCTTGATTGACAGTCTATCACAGAACATACTCCATTCTGAAACTATCTATTTCGCTCATGCACTCGCTTGATTGACAGTCTATCACAGAACATACTCCATTCTGAAACTATCTATTTCGCTCATGCACTCGCTTGATTGACAGTCTATCACAGAACATACTCCATTCTGAAACTATCTATTTCGCTCATGCACTCGCTTGATTGACAGTCTATCACAGAACATACTCCATTCTGAAACTATCTATTTCGCTCATGCACTCGCTTGATTGACAGTCTATCACAGAACATACTCCATTCTGAAACTATCTATTTCACTCATGCACTCGCTTGATTGACAGTCTATCACAGAACATACTCCATTCTGAAACTATCTATTTCACTCATGCACTCGCTTGATTGACAGTCTATCACAGAACATACTCCATTCTGAAACTATCTATTTCACTCATGCACTCGCTTGATTGACAGTCTATCACAGAACATACTCCATTCTGAAACTATCTATTTCGCTCATGCGCTCGCTTGATTGACAGATATATGTCACTACACTGGACCATTCAGTTGTCTATCAATTTCTACAGGTCTCACTTCTACGCTGATTAAAAAATGGATAAAAGAATGCTGGTTCTCTTTTGACAGGTTACAAGACAATGAATCACTCCCGAAAAGCCACTTCCTGTTAATGGCTTGAGACCGTGGTTGCTTGCCCAAAAGGAAGTAAACTTCGATGTTTCAGTTCTTTCTAACTGGAATATGTGATTTTTTTTATCCTGAATGTGATAGATTAGAAGAACATGGTTTAACCATTTGGCTAGATAGATTAGAAGAACATGGTTTAATCATTTGGCTAGATGGATTAGAAGAACATGGTTTAACCATTTGGCTAGATAGATTAGAAGAACATGGTTGAACCATTTGGCTAGATAGATTAGAAGAACACGGTTTAACCATTTGGCTAGATAGATTAGAAGAACACGGTTTAACCATTTGGCTAGATAGATTAGAAGAACACAGTTTAACCATTTGGCTAGATAGATTAGAAGAACATGGTTTAACCATTTGGCTAGAAAGATTAGAAGAACATGGTTTAACCATTTGGCTAGATAGATTAGAAGAACACAGTTGAACAATTTGGCTAGATAGATTAGAAGAACACGGTTGAACCATTTGGCTAGATAGATTAGAAGAACACGGTTGAACCATTTGGCTAGATAGATTAGAAGAACACGGTTGAACCATTTGGCTAGATAGATTAGAAGAACATGGTTTAACCATTTGGCTAGATAGATTAGAAGAACATGGTTTAACCATTTGGCTAGATAGATTAGAAGAACATGGTTTAACCATTTGGCTAGATAGATTAGAAGAACACGGTTGAACTTTTGGCTAGATAGATTAGAAGAACACAGTTGAACCATTTGGCTAGATAGATTAGAAGAACACGGTTGAACCATTTGGCTAGATAGATTAGAAGAACACAGTTGAACCATTTGGCTAGATAGATTAGAAGAACACGGTTGAACAATTTGGCTAGATAGATTAGAAGAACATGATTTAACCATTTGGCTAGATAGATTAGAAGAACACGGTTGAACCATTTGGCTAGATAGATTAGAAGAACACGGTTGAACCATTTGGCTAGATAGATTAGAAGAACATGGTTTAACCATTTGGCTAGATAGATTAGAAGAACATGGTTTAACCATTTGGCTAGATAGATTAGAAGAACATGGTTTAACCATTTGGCTAGATAGATTAGAAGAACACGGTTGAACTTTTGGCTAGATAGATTAGAAGAACACAGTTGAACCATTTGGCTAGATAGATTAGAAGAACACGGTTGAACCATTTGGCTAGATAGATTAGAAGAACACAGTTGAACCATTTGGCTAGATAGATTAGAAGAACACAGTTGAACCATTTGGCTAGATAGATTAGAAGAACACGGTTGAACCATTTGGCTAGATAGATTAGAAGAACACGGTTGAACCATTTGGCTAGATAGATTAGAAGAACACGGTTGAACCATTTGGCTAGATAGATTAGAAGAACATGATTTAACCATTTGGCTAGATAGATTAGAAGAACACGGTTGAACCATTTGGCTAGATAGATTAGAAGAACACAGTTGAACCATTTGGCTAGATAGATTAGAAGAACACGGTTGAACCATTTGGCTAGATAGATTAGAAGAACATGATTTAACCATTTGGCTAGATAGATTAGAAGAACATGGTTTAACCATTTGGCTAGATAGATTAGAAGAACATGATTTAACCATTTGGCTAGATAGATTAGAAGAACACGGTTTAACCATTTGGAGAATGAAACAACATGGCAAACTGACAGTGTAAAACTAAAACACTTGTAGGAAACATGGAGAATTCTCAATATAAAAAAAAGAAATCCCCAGAGAACTTTCCAACACCCTGACACTACAAGGCACAAAGATATATAAAGCAAAAAGCAGAAAGAAAACAATGTTATGTCTTTTCTAATGTTCATCAGACTTGTACGGTTTTTATTTGAAATGGTCTCATATAACCTGCACATGTAATGGATAACCTACATTTTTACTGGTATCAGTGATCCTGGTTTTGAAAACAAATATCTTGGTCAACTCTTGAATGATGACTGGGAAGATATTAACCTTTAGCACGCTGTGTATACAATTTGGGTGAAGCATTTCACCGGAATTTGGCATATATTGATCGTTGAAGTCGAAGTCTACCGCTCGATTCGGAAAACCTGATGACGAACGAAAAAATCAAATTTGAAAATTTGGTAACTTTTTGGCAGAATCCGATGGCAACATTGGGTGGAAATTTTATGGTCAATTTGTTTAGATTGGCTGGTAAGCCGATATGAAGTGATTTTGTCAAGGAAATTCGAGGAATTTGTGGTTTTCTGCATCAAGTTGAAGCGATAAGAAAATGAATCGTGTTTATTATACTATTTGCTAATAGTACGAGGCGTGTTCAAATGAAAACGGGACTTGTTACACCACGCGTGATAGAGCGCACTGATATTGATGACATTTTGCACTAGTAATGAGTATCCAATAATTTACATACGGTCACATGTTCATCTTCCCAGCATGCATATGTGCTGCAGAAGACTGTTAACAATATGGCGGGTGTGATTCCGAACCCGTCCAAAGTGAATCAGCGTGCTGTGATCCAGTTTCTTTCATTTGAAGGATGTCAAGCAGTAGACATTCATCGGAGAATGAAGGCAGCATATGGTGACAAATGTTTGTCGAGGACTAGAGTGATGGAGTGGGTGCGTATGTTTAAAGACGGACGTGAGTTAACGGCAGATCTTGCACGGCCAGGTCAGGCGCATATTGTTGCAACAGAAGAAGCCATAGCCGTGCTTGATAAAGCAGTACTGACTGACCGTCGTCGGAGCATTCGTTCGCTTGCAGAAGAATTCCATATGTCAATTGGGACAGCCCACATGGTTGTTCGGAAGAAATTGAACTAGCAACTTTTTCTCGGACGGCATTCGATGTCTACCTAAACAGTGGGATGCTTGCCTAAATGCATACGGAGATTTTTTCTGATGAACCCAGGTGCATTCTTATTCACAAGTGATTGCTTTGTTCAATTCCGTTGAAAATATTAAATTGCGTATGATACTTTTTAAATAAATCCACAAGTCCCGTTTTCATTTGAACACGCCTCGTATATTCAGTGAAATCAATATTTAAACAGCTGGAAATTTGCAAATTATCAAAGGTAAGTTCTTCATTTGTGATTATCAAAGTATTCCACAGTGATTCCATTATGTTAAATATATAATATTCAACAGATTTCACAGCTTAATATCGATCAAAAATACGGTAGAGGTCTAGATCGAGATAGGTATAAATTTTACTTTATCACTTTCTCACACGTCTCGTGTCACACACACACAAACAAAAATTACACCAATATATGCAGAATTTAATTCCTTATTTATATGTGCAAATATTATTTAAATATCTGTAACAACGAAAAAGTTATCGTGATTTCAAAACAAATGATTGCGTAACATTTGCGAAAACCAATGCCGCGGCAGTCGAGAATATTACGTAATTGTAAACTAGCGCGTAAAGGTTAAAATAAACATAAAATAGAAAAGAAGGGAGGACCTCGACAAGCTATATGACTCTATAACAGTGAGTAACAACAGTAAGCACACCAGACATGTACTTGTAATGAATGACAATAGATACTCATTGCTAAGAGGATTGTGTCAATTGCATTTTCCCTAATGATTTTGAACACTGGAATCCCTTCCATTTATTTAAATATTTTCTTTGTGTAGATTTTAAATAGACAGAGTGATAAAATACATCCTTGTCTTACTCCTCCTTTTATCTGTTTATCTCTGTATACTCTTACACTTTTTTTTAACAGAGGATATCCTGTATGTTTTGAGCTGAGAATATCCTGTTTGTTTTGAGCAAAGGATATCCCATATATTTTGAGCTGTCGATGACTATGACAGACAATAATGATTTTGATAATGCTAACAATGTTCATGAACAAAACCCGCACCTCGTGTAAGGTATAGTACACAAGAGACCTATGCTGCCAGTACTTGCTATAGGGTGGTCAGCTGCTAGTTGCACTACAGAGCTCATCGCTTCAGCAAATGCTTCCCGGACTTCATTGACCATTCCTCCACAAAGTAGGTCATCCACTCTGAAATATTACACAAAAAGTTATTATAAATAATGCCCTATTGGAATGGAAGAACACACAAATATTTCTATATCTGTCGTCACAAAACAGTATTATAAAATGCAGGATGGTTCACTTACAATAGTAATTCAGAGTAAATTTTGAAGTGTTGCCATGTAAACATAAAAATTTTGACCAAACATAAAAATTGTATACCAAAGTTTTAATTTTTGGTTCTATGAATGTGCCACTGATATAATACATTGTACTTGAAAGTCATAAAGGCTGAATTTTGACCAAAAGTTGTCCTATAAACGTTGTTTCGATCCCCAGTAGTTACAAGTGATTAGACTGTGATTAGACAAGTGGGTAGGTACAGGAACTAGGCGCTGTGACCAGCGAGTAGGTACAGGAACTAGGCACTGTGATTAGCGGGTAGGTACAGGAACTAGGCAATGTGAACAGCGGGTATGTACAGGAACTAGGCACTGTGACCAGTAGGTAGGTACAAGAACAATACAATATAGAAGTATTGAGAATTAAAGAAAAATCACAATACAGCAAATGTGATTTAAACCATGCCTGTACAGATGGCACTTATGCGCCTCGCAACTTGAGTCAGCACGCTTTCATCCTTAAAATCACATTTTTTTAAATGGAAAAAACGTAAAATGCATTGACTCAAGTTGTGATGCCATTAGGTGCCATCTTAGCAGATCTGGTTCAAATCCTATTTATTGCATTACGATTGTTCTTTAGTAGGTACAGGAATCAATTATCTTATATGGCTGGCAGGGTAGCAGAATATACTTTTTATATGGTTGGACATCCACCGCTCGGAGGAAGTGGTAAAAAACACTGAATGTTACAAGCGCTGAAGTCAGATGTGTCAGATCATTGGCACATATAATACTGTGACACAAAGTGCTACCGTTCTCTGGAATATATCCTGCTGGAAATCTTGTACAGTTATTGTCTTGTTATATGAGAGATCTGATGGGAGTTTGAGAATGAATGAAAAACAGATATCTGAAAAATAAACGCAACAGAAGAAATGAATGATACAAGTACTTACTTTGGACCATGTCTCAGAACAGATGCTACTGTAGCTACAAGATGGGTTGCTCCTCCAACTCTGGATGCAGCTGCCAACAAATCCTTGATGTGATTCAAGGCAGTCTTGCGGATTGCTCCACGTCTGTTTCTTTCCTCAGCCGCTTTCAAAAACTGGACACATGAGACCTGTAAAAAAATTGGAAATTTGTGCTATCAATAAAACACTGCAAACACACAAAAATAATACTTGTTCAAAGGAAATATTTTTTTTCCAAAATGCAAGTCCAAGAACAATTGACATTGAACAAGCAGAGGTCAACTGTCTACTTTCTTTGCTAATGCTGCATGTCATAAAGGTCTATTGCTGCAAAGCTGCCTTCATAAGTTAACTCAAGATCCATTGGTGGGATAAAATACCAGACAGTGAAGTACTGATGAAATCTAAGTCTGTATGCATACACACAATGATGATGATGAAGGTGCAGACAGGACACATGGTCCACATGAAAGATCTTTCTACCAAAAATGTTGTTATATGGATAGCTCCAGACTGGCCTCTGGGCCTCTGAAGGCAGAAAAAGCTTTTTAAAGACACTCTGATGTCTTATCACTGACTCACTTCAAAACAGATAAAAACTCATACAGAATCTTGGACAAGACAGATCCAACGAGTCGCAGAATCTTGCACAAGACGAATCCGACTGGCGTCACAGAATCTTGCACAAGACAGATCCGACTGGAGTCGCAGAATTAAGATGTGCAGCAGCTGCAGAGAGCCTCATACATCAGGCAGTGCAACACTGGCATCAAAGAATCAAGAGAGGTGCAG
Source organism: Meghimatium bilineatum (assembly GCA_034231615.1). Lineage (NCBI taxonomy): Eukaryota > Metazoa > Mollusca > Gastropoda > Stylommatophora > Philomycidae > Meghimatium > Meghimatium bilineatum. The sequence goes on along the minus strand of CM067304.1, from coordinate 7,744,740 downwards.
CATGCATGCACACACACACACAGATATATATATATATATATATACATTCATTGGTACCATGGCGTAGGCGATCATGTCTCTCCACAGTCCTCTGTTTGTTATACATTTAAATATAGTTTCTGATGATTCTACATCATGCCAGCCTTTCAAGCCATCCCACATTTTCTCACGTTGTCTTCCTCTGTCTCTCTTACCCTCGATCGTTCCAGTTGTTACGATGTTCTCCAACCCACCTCTTCTCATGACATGACCTAGAAACTGTGATTGTCATCTTCTAATACAGCTATTAAGTTCTCTATTTGAGTTGATCTGTTGTAAAATTTTAACATTACTCATTTTAGTTGTCCATGATATTTTCAACATTCTTCTATAAAACCACTTTTCAGCAGCCTCCATGCTTCACTACCATATAACAATATGGGCTCTATGTAACATTTTAGTATGTTCTTTCTTACTTCTATTGATAATGAATTATTACACAATATATATATATCTCTCTCTCTCTAGAGATATATATATATATATATATATATAGAGAGAGAGAGAGAGGAGAGAGGGGGAGAGAGGGGAGAGAGAGAGAGAAAGAGGAGAGAGAGTAGAGAGAGGGGGAGAGGGAGGGAGAGAGAGAGAGGGAGAGAAAGAGAGAGAAAGAGAGAGAGGAGAGGGAGAGAGGGGGAGAGGGAGGGAGAGAGAGGGCGGGAGAGAAAGGGCGGGAGAGAGAGGGGAGAGAGAAGAGAGGGGGAGAGTGGAGAGAGAGGGAGGGAGAGAGAGAGGGAGGGAGAGAGAGAGGTAGGAAGAGAAAGAGAGAGAGAGAGAAGAGAGAGAGAGGAGGGGGAGGGAGGAGAGAGAGAAAGAGGAGAGAGAGTAGAGGGGGAGAGGGAGGGAGGGAGAGAGGGGGAGAGAGAGGGAGGAGAGAGAGAGAGAGAGAGAGAGAGAGAGAGAGAGAGAGAGAGAGAAGAAGGTAGTGAACAAGAAAATAACAATAATTCACAAACAGAAAATGCAGTAGGTAAAGAAAGAGAAATCAACTTACAGCCTTCTCAGGGTCACTGCCAATAAAAGCAAACAATTGATCTATAACAACAACATGTGGTGGCTTGTCCCCATCTCCATCATCCATCAGGTCCTGCAGGACGGACGTCATGTACTTGTGTTTGTCTCCATGCCTCCACCTGCACAAAAAACATCAGACATATTCACTGGTATTTCTTTTTCTTCTTCTTCAGCATCCATTCTCAAACTCCAGCTAGATATCTCTTGTAGCAGGACAATGATCCTGTAATGGTCCTGCTAGGTATCCAGCAGGATGCAGTCCAGAGAATGAAAATGTGTTGTCTTGCCATTTTATTTGCACCAAAGGCACCGGCATATCGACATCGGCAGAGGTATTTTTTTTCCATCTTAGGCATTATTTGAAATACAGTTTTTGTATCCTTATGTGCAATTTTGGGAGTTGGTTGTCGTCTTTCTTTTCTTCTATTCACTTTATACCCCTTTTATGCCTGGCATTGTCAGGGGTAGAAGAGTTCTCTTGAGATGGCTTTTTTGTGAGCTTTATATATGTTTGTTTTCAATGACGCTGCTTTTTCTGTAATCCATCATTTGCAAGGTCTGCCCCCCCCCAGTTTTGTATTCATTGTGCCAGTATAGTAATGCTTTTTGAGGGGCACTGTCTGATGATAGTGTCGAAGCATGCAAAAACCACTTAATTTGTTGTCTTCTGATGTAATCCAGGTTTGGCATTGTGTTAGTCTTCTGATGTAATCCAGGTTTGGCATTGTGTTAGTCTTCTGATGTAATCCAGGTTTGGCATTGTGTTAGTCTTCTGATGTTTTTATTTCTGATTCTGTCTCTTATTGTTACTCTGAGAATTCTATATAGACAAGTCAATTCTGTTGTAAAAAGATTTCTTTTGGATTCTGTTGTTAAGTGTCCTAATGATGAGAGGCATGATTGCTGACATATGAACTAAAGTTATAGGGACATGGGGATTCAAAGGGTCAATGACAACCATTACCGGTCCCACAATGTGGCTATCTTCTTATTTTTCCTTTGATTATTTCCCTTGGCTATGTTTATCAGACAATGGGTATCTATTTATTTATTTAATTATTTAATTTATTTAATTATTTATTTATTTAATTATTTATTTATTTAATTATTTAATTTATTTATTAATGTGAATATTAATTATGTTAGGGTTAGGAGAGTTGTGTTTTACATAACTAACCATAACCTAAATAAATTAACATTCAAATTAATAAATTATAAACATAAAATGATAAACATCATCATCAGGTGACATTATTTCCAGAACGTAGTCTTCCCTATGGATCTTTTGAATTTTATGCGGTCTTGAGCAGGCTGCCCCACCTCTTTTAGGGACATGTGCAGGCATTCCTGAATGCCTTTTGTCCTATGCTGTCTTGGGCGGCCTTTACCGTTATCTTCTATCATCCATGCTGTTACGTCTTTTAATGTGAGCAAAGAAAACCCAGCTTTTTCCTTAATATGGCCTACAGGTGCCAGCCCTCTTGGACTTCAAACTTCAAAAACACAGAACAGGTATACAAACAAATCTGCATAACTACCTTTGATATTTGAAGGTCGAGGACTCATCAGGGTCGATCCCGACAGGGGCTGACATGCTGCGACTGAATCCTTGAATAGAGTGAGATACATCTGTTTCTGACCTGACCATTAGATCTTCTGGAAAATGTAAAAACAGAATCAATAAAATATTTCAACCCAGGACTGCTGATGTTGAAATAATCCCTTTAGCTGTGATATAAAACTATGCTGTTAGAACAGTGCTTTCCAAACTGACTGTCATGACACTTTAGTGTGTCACAGATAGTGTTGTGGGAAATGTGGGTATACTAGACAATGAACACTAGTATTGTCAATGCTAGTATACTTGGTATTTGTTACATTCATTCATCATTCCCGCTTGTGATTTCATTTTTCCCTGAGGATCCCGTAGTCATAACCTTCGATAACAGTTACCATGTTGTTCCGACAGGCCGACGTTGTGCTTGAACTAAAGATAACAGTTACCATGTTGTTCTGACAAGCCGACTCTGTGCTAGAACTAAAGATAACAGTTACCATGTTGTTCTGAAAGGCAGACGTTGTGCTTGAACTAAAGATAACAGTTACCATGTTGTTCTGAAAGGCTGATGTTGTGCTTGAACTAAGGCAGTAATAAATTCATTTCAAGATGCAGATGATGTCAATGAGGCTGAGAATGTATACATACAGAGAATGCTAGAAATGGAGTATCTAGAGGTGAGGGAAGGAAAAGTAAATGTTTTGGAAAGTCCCGAAGATCACACAATCAACACCTGACCGGGACTCTTAGTCTACATACACTGGGATGGCTGCTGGAGCGGAGGGCAGAGCATTTATGGGAATGTCCCACGTACTTTGAAGCCAGTTTCTAATCAAGAATCAGACCAACTTAATGGATATTCCACGGTTAACTTAGAAAGTTGTGCTTGTTCCTACTGGTCAGAGAATTGAATGTTCAGAACACTCTTTGAGATAAACAATGCAACTGAAGAAGACGTGACCGGATCCATAAAATGGCCATATTTTGATCAGACTGATGGTTTAACTGTGTTTTAAACACTTTACTTTGTATTTTCCAAGTATGAGTGTGTCGCTTACTATATTTATGCAGAAGATTTCGTGCTGTTATTTTATGTTTAATTGTTGTGAAAACTCTATAGAAAATGTGCAGTTTATTTAATAAGTTGCCATAAAATGGACAAATTTCTAATTTAATAAGTTGCCGTAAAATGGACAAATTTCTAATTTTAAAAAAGGAAAGCTGAAGTTGATCTTTATGTTGTACAAAATGCACCCACTTTGGAGGAAATTACGAGAGAGTCAACTGTTGAAAGGTCTGGTGGAATAAACTAGAACTGCAGTGGAAAAATGTCTAAGGCTCGTTTATTATAATGAAGACTATATGAAACTGGGGTTTACATTTTCTGGAAATGAAAACAATCCTATTCACTGTGATCAGTTTGTGGAGTGATACCCGTAAATGAAAGTATAGTACAAAACATATTAAAGCGCCAATTAACTTCAAAGCACAACTATTTTTTTCAGAAGTGTCAGTAGAATTTGTTATATCTTGTACGTATTCTATGTGTAAACCTGTAATTTATTTACCATGTGGTACAGTTTTACTGCAATCTACTGTTCTTTAAATTTTTATAAATACATTGTGATCATAATGTGAGTGCTTTCTTATAAGAGAATGAAAGCTTAAATTTCTAAATGTCTTCAAAAGTCCTTTGTAGGACTAGATACCACCCTCTCCCCACCACCCACCAAAATTAATTGTCCTAAATAGGATATTCAGACCAGACTCCAGGTCAAACTAACCAGTCCCCCACAGATCACACAATAGACCTTGATATAACCATTAGGAGAAACATTCAAGGTTGAAAAGAGTGTATCTCGGACCGATGAGACAAATCCACCAGATAATAAACAAAACTCCAAATGTTTCAGATATGAGCCCCACCCATCAGTCATATGTTTTCTGCTAATACTTACCCCGGAATCCATGCGTGTGTGACATGGTTCTTGTCAGAGTTGTCTGAGCATCTACTGGAATGCTGTTGACATGCAGAAGAAGTTCCAGTCTGGACAGGATGCCAGAAACTACCTGCTTTGTTTTGGATAAGCTTCTATCTTCTATTACCTTCCCTTGAACTGTAAAGATTTGTACAGCATCCTCAAACCTCTCCCTGTTTGTAGAAAACACTCATCTATAAAGTTAGTACAACTTCTATCTATCTATCTATCTATCTATCTATCTATCTATCTATCTATCTATGTATCTATCTATCTATCTATCTATCTATCTATCTATCTATCTATCTATCTATCTATCTATCTATCTATCTATCTATCTATCTATGTATCTATCTATCTATCTATGTATCTATCTATCTATGTATCTATCTATCTATCTATCTATCTATCTATCTATCTATCTATCTATCTATCTATGTATCTATCTATCTATCTATCTATCTATCTATCTATCTATCTATCTATCTATCTATCTATCTATCTATCTATCTATCTATCTATCTATCTATCTATCTATCTATCTATCTATCTATCTATCTATCTATCTATCTATCTATCTATCTATCTATCTATCTATCTATGTATCTATCTATCTATCTATCTATCTATCTATGTATCTATCTATCTATCTATCTATCTATCTATCTATCTATCTATCTATCTATCTATCTATCTATGTATCTATCTATCTATCTATGTATCTATCTATCTATCTATCTATCTATCTATCTATCTATCTATCTATCTATCTATCTATCTATCTATCTATCTATCTATGTATACACTGTGGGCCTTGTTAGCACTAATCTATCTTACCCTGTCTGCCCTACATAACATCTATTTATCCTAATCAATCTATCAATCCATTCATCCGTCTCTCTATATAAAGTTAGTAAAACTTGATAGCGCTAATCTATCTTACCCTGTCTGCCCTACATAACATCTATCTATCCTAATCAATCTATTCATCCGTCTCTCTATATAAAGTTAGTAAAACTTGATAGCACTAATCTATCTTACCCTGTCTGCCCTACATAACATCTATCTATCCTAATCAATCTATCAATCCATTCATCCGTCTCTCTATATAAAGTTAGTAAAATTGATAGCAATAATCTATCTTACCCTGTCTGCCCTACATAACATCTATCTATCCTAATCAATCTATCAATCCATTCATCCGTCTCTCTATATAAAGTTAGTAAAACTTCATAGCCCTAATCTATCTTACCCTGTCTGCCTGACTGCCTACATACCATCTATCTATCCAAATCAATCAATCAATCTATCTCTCTATATCCATTCATCCATCTATATCCATTCATCCATCTATATCCATTCATATCCATCCATCCATCCTCATATATCTATTCATGCATCTATATCCATCCACCTATATCCATTCATATATCTATCCATCCATCTATCTATCTATCATCTTTTCCCTGCATTTGCTGTTCCAAGTAGCAGGATTGAATAACCATCATTTTCGGGCTTGGCACGTTTTGCCGTTTGATATGCAGTAATATTGCAGTCTCAGAACATTGGTAAATGCTTCAATCTACTTTCTTCTTGGTCTTCCTCTGCCTCATGCTGTTTCCATCTTCAAGTTGTATGCTCTTGTTGCTTGCCGATAAGGGTTAGATCTTATTAAGTGATCAAACCATTTCTGTCTCTGTTTTTCAATATATTTGTTGCAGATGTTATTTCAACGGTTCTTGTAATGAATAATCTAGTAAAATGTCATGAATTCATTCTTGCACTCCGGAAACATCTAGTTATACTTGCAATGATGGTAATGGAACCCTGTGGGAATACCAGTTTGTCACTATTCTTTGCCAGAGTTTTACTTCTAGGTTGGTGTCTCCACCATTTTATTCATGCGTAATAATTGTGCCATTGACACAAAAAAAACAGTGACACACCGAGCCTCTGTTCTCCATGACTACATCCTGTTGGAAATCTAGCGGGATAATGATACCTTTTTCCATCGTCTTCTTCTTTCTATCCTCATGTAGCTTTCGGTGTTGAGAGGCGAATGAGTGTACAATCTTTTGCCCTTCTATTTGCCTCTTCCGCTGTTATATTTCCAAGCGTCTCTAATACACTATCTATCCACCTTTTACAAGAGCATCCATAGGTCTACTGTTTTGTATCATTTGTTGATTTTTCTTGGATAATACTTTGCTCTTTCTGTCTGGTTATGTGGCCGTACAGAAAGAGCAAAGTATTATACAGAATAAAGGAGCTTGGCAAAAAAATTGAACATTTTGTTGTTGGCATAGAATGTTTATTAACCATTAATGGGAAGATGGTACAGAGATGAGAGTAGAGACTATAATAAATAATGGGAAGATAATACAGAGATGATATACTATAATAAGGAAAATGATACTCACAAGAGAAGCTTAGTGCTGGTTTCGAGGTCATTGGGTTCCAGGGCAACTTCTTTCAAAAATGTTAAAATGGCTAGTTCTTTGTGTCGTTGCTGGTGGGATTTTAATAAAACAGATGACATATTTCATCTACTTTTCTATATTTTAACACAAGTCATTTATCAAACAGATGACATATTTCATCTACTTTTCTACATTTCTTCTTCTTTAGCGTTCATTCTCAAACTCCTGCTGGATCTCTATTGCAGTAGGACAATGGCCCTTTTAGATTTCCAGCAGGATATAGTCCAGAGAATGGAAATGCGTTGTGTCGCCGTTTTATTTGCGCCAATGGCCCGACACATCCGTCTTTTCTACATTTTAACACAAGTCATTTATCAAACAGATGACATATTGTTTCTACGTTTCATACACAGTTTTGTCATCTTTCAAAGCCACCATTAACAGATATGGTGCTCTCATAGTCCTATATGACAAAACATCAATAGAGTTAGCTGCTGCTTGTGGAGAGCTCTGCAGCAATTATGATGCAGAGGCAAAAGCAATACCAGAAACACTCTCATACATCACCACATACAAAAATGATACAACATATCCAAAGAACCTAGTAATATTAATATAAAATAAACTTCTACAAAGGATTACAGCAGACCATACACCATACTGCAAACTAACAAGAGGAGGAAACAGTAATACACCAGCTTATTGAATGCCCTGCACTACAAGACCTACAAAAACAACTGCTACCACCAAATCCCTCTATCACTAACACTCTTTTATACAGACACACCACAGCTGAAGAGGACATGCACCTACCACCACCTGGCTCAGGGAAGAAAGAGTGAAAGCTTGTAACCCCTGGAATTTGATAAGTAAGTATATATTCTCGGAACTAATGGGTGTCAAGATCGACCTGCTCACAACTAAAGGATTACATCATCATCATCATGTGTCAGGAGCTACATGATCACAGCTAAAGAGATGATTACTTTATCATTATCAGGGCACTTCTTTGTTCATTCTCAAATACCTGCCAATTAGCAGGATGTAGTTCGGAGAATGGAGTGTGTTGTGTCATGGTTTACAGCATTGCTGCAAATTCTGCACCTTTGGCCTCACACATCCAACTTCAGCATGGCTTCTGGGTCACTTTGTCCCTATATGAGAAGGGACATCCAACTCCACCACTTAATCTCCTTGATCATCTCTTACAACATGTATGGATGGTACACAATGTTGCTATTCTTTGCTTCCCCCTGCAGCACAAGGGTGCTCATGGCACAAACTCTTTGTCTTGTACCATAAACATATCCTCTGTATATGCTGGTTAAACCTAGGAACTATTTAAAATCTGGCCTAAACCCTTTTTTCCCATTCAGTTTCTGAACCACTTAACCAGGTTAGTGAACTAACCACTAAGCTACAGATGCTCCAAGACAACGAAACACCAGAGGCTAAAATGATGTCTAGTAAATAAGTAACATCAGATTCACATAGGAAATGTTCACACAAACCTCCTGCAGGTGGTAGTCATGGAAGAATGCTGGATCTGATGACAAGGAGAGCTTAGAGTTGCCATTCTCTGAAACTAGTGAGGTGGCTGAGATTGAATGCTCTTCCACTTCCATCTCCCAACGTTTCTCGAGTTCTCCCATTATCTGAGGAGTTGGAATTGGCAATCATTACTTACAATGTAGCAGGCTTATAGCTCAGTCACATCAACGTAATGAGGGATAGAAATCAAGAGATTGAGGGATGGAGGTCAAGGTAATGAGGAATGAAGATTGAGGTAATGAGGGATGGTATCAAGAGATTGAGGGATGGAAATCAAGGTAATGAGGTATGGAGATTAAGGTAATGAGATATGGAGATTACAGTAATGAGGTATGGAGATTAAGGTAATGAGGGATGGAGATCCAAGAGATTGAGGGATGGAGATCAAGGTAATGAAGGATGGAGATCAAGGTAATGAAGGATGGAGATCAAGAGATTGATGGATGGAAATTAAGAGATTGAGATCAAGAAATTGAGGGATGCAGATTAAGCGATTGAGATCAAGGTAATGAGGTACTGAAATTAAGGTAATGAGGGATGGAGATCCAAGAGATTGAGGGATGGAGATTGAGAGATTGAAGGATGAAGATCAAGAGATCGAGGGATGGAGATTAAGAGATTGAGGGCTGGAAAAATAACACGGGACTGTGGAATAGAGATCAAGGGAATGATGATTGAGAAAAGATAGATTACGAGATATACACAAGTAAGAGGTGAGAAGTCACAGATTAAGAGATATACACAAGTAAGAGATGAGAAGTCACAGATTAAGAGATATACTAATTATAATAAGACATAAAGGACCATAAATAGGTTTATATTTTAGATTTGCAATCCAAATGAGATCAAAATGATCACAAAAGCAGCAATCAAAATCTGAAATCCTGCAAACATAAACAATACCTGAAGTTGACGAATCAAAACTTCAAATCTGCGATAGGTTTCTTCTAGAACTGCCATCAAGGCTGCTAATGCCTCCCCTTGTTTATCCACAACACTTCTTAAGTCTCGTAGTGCATCTGTCAGTCCTAAGTGTTTAGCTACTGCCGAGATGATGCTCTCTTCCAGAATGTCCACTTGCAGGCTTGGTCTGTAAGACAAGTGTAGTTAACCAAATGATGGTAGGTCTAGGTGAGACTGCAGTAAAACTTTACCAATAGTATTAACAGAAAACATAACAAAATCCAATTTTACAGTTCATAAACTGAGATATAGAATACATACAGAAACAACAAGTTAAATGGTTCTGCCACATAACCAGACAGAAAGAGCAAAGTATTATCCAAAAAACACTTAACAAACGATACGAAAACAGTCGACCTATTGGATGCCCTCGTAAAAGGTGGACAGATAGTGTATTAGTGACACTCGGAAATATAACAGTGGAAGAGGCAAATAGAGGGGCAAAAGACCATACACTCATACTCCCCTCAACACCAAAAGGTACATGAGGATAGAAAGAAGAAGAAGATAGACAGATGAAAAAAATAGTTAAACTAAAACAGACTAAATCATCGATTCAATCGTAAGGTCATTATCAAGAAAATTACAGCACATCGAGCAGGACCTCAGTCCTGCCTGAGGTTCTGCTCAAGCACATGCTGGGGGATGAAGTTGGAGATACCAGGCCGAGAGGCCCACCTGCAACCATAGTATCATGCAACACAACTAGATAAAATATCTTCACAAAAACAAAAATATTAAAGAATAGGATACATACAATAAAAAACAATAAAATATAGAAAAAAACAAGTCTTAATATCCCCTCTAACTATCTTCTCAAGTCAGTAAATCTCAAGATGTCTGAGCAATAAACATTTTCTATATATATATATAATACGAACATTGATGGAGAATACAAGTACAAAATGACCTGTACTTGTGCTGCATAGATTATAGAAAAGCATTTGACAAGGTGAAGCATTCAATCAATCAATCAAGTGCCATGCCGACTGGCGTAGGCGATCATGTTTCTCTACGACTCTTTGTCTCTTGTGTTGTCAATATGCTCAGTTGGTGAGCTTCTACCGTGCCACGATACAAGCCCATCTAGTAACTTTTCTCTTTGTCTACCCCTATCTCTTCTCCCTTTCATCTTTCCAGTGGTTATTAAGTGTTCAAGCTGTGTTCTTCTCAGCACATGCCCTAGAAACCTTGACTGTCTGCCTCTAATGTTTGATATGATTTATCTTTTTACGCCAGCATCAATGAGAACCTCTGCATTAGTTTTCTTGGCTGTCCATTATGTTACGTTATGTTTCGAAGCATTCAGAAATGATAAAAATGTTAGAAAAACTCAATACTGAAGGGAAATATAGTAAGAAATGTGTATTGGGAACAAACAGCTGCAGTGAGGGTTGACAGTAATGTGGAAGAATTCCAAATATAGAAATGGATAGATAAGGATGTGTAATGTCACTGGATCTTTTTTCCCTGTTTACGGAAGATATTATGTGAAACATTGAAAGCATGCCAGGAATGACAGTTGGAGGTTACAATCTGAATAATCTAATATATGCTGATGATACAGTTCTAACTGTAGGGAGCGAACAAGAACTTCAAGCCTTGTTAGACATGGTAGTAAAAGAAAGTGAAAACAAAGGTATCAGCCTAAACGAGAAGAAAATAGAAGTAATGGTTGTTTCAAAGAAATACAAACTGCCAAAATGCAGTATTACTATCAATGATGCAAAATTAAATCAAGCAGATAATATCAAGTATCTTGGCACCATTTTAACATCAGATGGCAGGTACTCCAATGAGATCAAGAACAGGATAGCACAGATAAGGAATCAACATTTCAAAAAATGAGAAACATTCTATCCAATGGAGTAATATCAATGCATACACAAGTTCAAGTCCTAGGACATTATATTGAGCCAACCCTTCTTTATGGAAGCGAAGTATGGACAGTAAATAAAAGTGTCCAAGATAAGCTGGAGGCAACTGCGATGTGGTTTTTAAGAAGAATGATGATAATTTCATGCACCATCAAGAAAAATAATGTAGAAGTTCTCAGAGATATTGGGGTAAAATGACAAATGATAGAAAAAATTAGAAACTGACAATCAAGATTTTTAGGGCATGTGATGAGAAAAGTAAAACTTGAACATTTAGTAACAACCGGAAAGATCAAGGGGAGAAGAGATAGAGGAAGACAGAGAGAAATTTCTGGTTTTGTTGTCACTGTGGTATAAAAAGATGTCACCAGTGAACTTATTAACAACACAAGAGACAGAGAGTTGTGAAGAAGCATGATCGCCTACACCACTTGCCATGGTACTTGCTTGAGTTCTATCAGCTAACTCTTAACACACATATCTGTAGCAATTGTATTCACAAGTCTGAATCCTTCTTTCTGTGTCTGCATTGAGTGCCCAGCTATCACATCCGTATAAAAGTCTACCTAGCACTAGAGATCTGAAATAGACTGATCTTTACTCTAATACTGATCTTATGTTTGTATATCACATTCAATCTTGCCATGGCAGCCATAACCATCCGTAGTCGTAACCTTCGATAAGTTACCATGTTGTTCAGACAGGCCGACGTCGTGCTTGAACTAGTTACGTGCACGGCATTGGTGGGCGGAACAACAAAGAAACCTGTCGCAAGGGCCAGAGTTGTGCCCTGATATCGACGTCTGTTTCAGCAACATTAGACCCGAAACACCATTGAGTCGGATGTCTGCTGGAACAGAGGGCAGAGCACTTATGGGAATGCCCCACGTGCTGTGAGGCCAGTTTCTAATCAAGAATCAAGAAGAACCATCTCGAGTCCTATTATAACACTTACTTGATTGATGCTCTCAACCTGAGTGGCTGCCGTTTGACAAGTCCTCTCAGTCGCTCCATGATGTCTGCGGACAATTTGATACGAGGAAGTCTGGAGCTAACAACACTCCCTGACTCGCCTTCCTCCACAACTTTAACAAGGGGAAGAATTACAGGCTTGACTGACTGCATGGTAGTCTCTCTTGGTTTATCCAGTGTATCACTGCAGCGTTCAGTCTTCCACAAGCACCTAAAGAGATTAAATATTAATCATATTAATCGCATGATTACATTTTTACAACTTTAGAGGAGCGCAGTAGCCTAGTTAATAGTCAGCTTGCTTACTATCACCAGGTTACAGCATACCAGGTTCGAATCCACGTCTGGACACAAAAATTATGGGTCAATTTCTTGTCTGACATGATCGTTCTTCCAGTTAAACCAGTAAATGGGTATATGATGCATGAGTTGGGGAAGGTAAGCACAGCAAGGAAGGAAACTTGTCACCCCACCTAATAGTTGCTGTGTCTTAGTACATGAAGAGTTATCTTCATCCCCGATGGCAGCTTACTGTAGTACAATACTGTGCACCTGTGTTGTCAGGGTTCAGAAGAGTAGCAAAGAATAACAACACTGTCACCTGCCATAAGCAACATTGTCCCTGAAGTTCGTGGGTGACTTGCAGCGAAAGTCTTCAATAACATGTACAGAATCCTCATCCAGGTCAACTCCATGAAATGGAAATGGGACTTAGTCCAGCCAACAGTCTGAAAACTAAGATTGGTCAGGCCATCCCCTATATCAATAAGGACCAGTTATGCCCAAGCAAGCACAGGCGTTGAAGTCAGAGATACCAGGACGAGAGGCACACCAGTAACCACGGTATGATGCAACCCATCTATTTAACATGTCCGCATGACAAATTACTTTCTGTGTAGACATGATCAACTGCGATCGAGAAGAAGACATGTACAGAATTTAATACTCCAGGCACAAAATTTCGATAGTAAAAATGTCTTCAAATATCACATCAAGTGTCATTTACACATGTAGTTTTGTATCTATCCAAATAGTCATTTAGCTGATGTTGATGTTTCTCCTTCGCAAGCGAAGATGAGCATGGTATGAAAAACAATAAATGTGATCAGCAAGGACAAAAACAACGCACAAAGAGGGAACATAGATTATGCAGAGCGACTAAAAAAAAGATTTTGGGGGTGAAATTGTATGTCCTATCACATAGGTAGGTCAGTGAAAAACAACTATGAGCAGTTTCTAAATCATCATCATCATCATTAGGTGCCATGCCGGTTAGCGTAGGCAGTCAAGGCTCTCCACAGCTCTCTGTCCACAGTATTATGTATCAAGGTCGTTGTTTTCTTGCCGTGCCAGGTTGTCAAACTGTCTAATATTTTCTCATGTTGTCACCCTCTATCTCTGTTGTCTATGTCTCATTTAAGTTTCTAAATGAGGACGCTAAACTTGAAGGAAGTATGGGTTTCCTCAGAGGAAATGTCAATGTCCATTCAAAAAATTAAATTAAATGAAAAGCTGGGTAATGTCAAGCTAAAAATGTGCTGATATTGCAGTCAAGGGTTGTTCATAATTCAGGGAAACCCAAATGTTAAAAAATGTTCACTTTCATCCTCCACCCATCAATTAGTCTCCTCTTTGCTTTTCTATACTTTTATTAATGGGATTTTTAAACATCTTTCTTCTTTCACAAATTCATTAGTGCAACTCTCTAATGAAGTGAGCAAGCCTGCAGGCAATATTTTCCCACACGTGGTCTATGCCAAAGCAAGATCTGGTCTGAGATCACAAGGGACACCAGGAGGAATATGGACAACATCAAAAGAATGCCACATCAAGGGCATACAGCATTATAGATCAAACAATGAGAGCCTAATATTCTATCTATATATTCGCTAAACCCTTTAATGCCTTTCAGGGTCAGGGTAGAAGAGTTCTCTGGAGATAGCCCTCGTGCCTAAATATTAATTGTACAAGAACCAATGAAGATGGATGCGTCAATTGGTGCAAATAAAATGGCAACAGATCGCATTTCCAATTTTTGGACTACATCCTGCTAGAAATGTAGTAGGAACATTGTCCTGCTACAAGAGAGATCCAGCAGGAGTTTGAGAATGAACGTTGCTGAAGAAACACTGTGCAAGTAAATAAATAGACTACAAAATCAAATACAAGAGATATTTACCGTTGTAGTATCTTGGACTTGAGAAGATGCTGGCAGTCTACTTCATCCTGTGTAGCTGGGGAGCCATGGTAAAGTAGAGCTAACTGTGTACAGACAAGCACAGACAGACCAAGAGCTAGGTCTGATAGAAATGGGAGGCCTGGAGTCACTTCTTCTGCAGATTCCTGAAGTCATAAACAATGATAGCTAGTGTGTCGGATGTCACACTAAGTCACAATGATAATGCTGTGCCGGATGTTACACTGTAGTCACACACAATGATAATAAATATTATGTCAGATGTCACATTGAAGTCACAAATAATGATAGATAAATGTTGTACCGTATGTCACATACAATAATAAATGTACCGTATGTCACATACAATGATAATAAATGTACCGGATGTTATACTGTAGTCACACACAATGGTAATAAATATTGTACCGAATGTTACATATTCATAATTAAAGCGTCATAATACATGGTTTTTTTCATCAGACGGAACACCCTGGTCTAATGGTTAAGTCATTTAGTTTGCACTCAAGAGGTCATGGGCTCGAATCTCGCTCATGGTGACTTGTTTACAATCTCTGGGGATTATCACTTGAAGCTACAGAGTTATGTGCTATGAGTGGTACTCTTGGCAGACAGTGTGCTGCTTTGTTGAGAGGGATGGAGCACATATGGTGCAATACAAGCACAATCAAGTCAGTCCTCTACTGTGATTCAATATTTTCCCATCACTGCCCAGATGCCTGGCCAGATGACCTTCAGCACACAGTATCAATGAAGACATTCCTAAACTCAGAAATATTACTCTTGTGGTTCACCAAGCTACGCAGAAGTAAGGTACCTCGGCTCATGCTTTTGGAAGGTCAAGGAATGGTGCCATCCTTGATCTACTAAGTAAATTCATTAGGCGACGCTAGTCAGGTGGTTTCTGGTCAACCAGTGACTGGGAACCTGAGCACTTATGTTTCTGGTCAACCACTGACTAGGCAGCTGAGTACTCATGTTTCTGGTCAACCGCTGCCTAAGCACCTGAGCACTAATGGGAAAATGGTGTGTTATAACACTGGTTCATAACTCTGCTTATCTTGACCTTTTTAAATATGTTGATCGTCCCAGTCAGTTGTTAATACTTCTGATCTTTCTAGAAAACACACTTTAATCTATGCCCCTTAGCAACTTTCGTTTTTATCCTTCTCTGTACACACACGCACAAGCAGTAAAGCTAAATTAGATCAAGAGGCAGAGATGCAAGTAGGAGAGAAACATCACAAAATGGACAGGTTAGTCTAGCAGAGTGTTCCACCAAACAAAGAGACACAGGATGTTGGAAGTCTGCTGCAACCACACTTCTTTGCTGAGACGGCACATAATGATGATGAGAGCAAACATATTCCTAGTAGCAATTTAAGGCTGTGAAATATGGGCACTTAAATTAGTAGCAAAGAGAATTGCTGCCTTTGAAATAAAGAGCCACAGAAGAATATTGAGAATACCATGGACAGAAAAGGAATTCATCAAAAAGTGTTCAGAACAGTAAACGCAGAAGAATGTTGGCTCTTACACACATTGTAGAAAAAAAGCTGAGGCGCGCATTATCAATATAAAGAGACATAATAGTATGGTAAAAATAGTCATGGAAGAAATGGTTGTTGGTAATAGGGAAAAGGATGATGGAAAAGAGACATTTCAGTGTTTAAACACGTTTCACTGCAGCAGGTCCGCTCACCCAGAATCGAGAGGTGCTAAGAGCCTATAAAAAAAACTACATTATAGAAAGAATGTCACTTAATTATCTCAACATACAGTTCGTCTCATTCAGCCACTTCAAGACTTTGTAGTGTCATAATTAACTCTGACCTGTGGGCACATCGACAATGATACAGATACCAGCAAAAATATCAAGAATATTGACAGTGGTTGGTTTTTAGCATAGTGACTGACCAGCGTGTAAGTACAACCAGTTCTCTCGTACGGCTGACCTACTTATAGCGAATAATTAGAGGCGTCCACCATTCAGTCAAGGTGGTAGAAACATCATTATTGAGTAATTTACTACAGGATTTCCAGACAATGTTTTTTTTACTGCATCTGACTCCCACATGATCTTGACTGTTGCTCATTGCCTCTGACTCCCACATGATCTCGACTGTTGCTCATTGCCTCTGACTCCCACATGATCTCGACTGTTGCTCATTGCCTCTGACTCCCACATGATCTCGACTGTTGCTCATTGCCTCTGACTCCCACATGATCTCGACTGTTGCTCATTGCCTCTGACTCCCACATGATCTCGATTGTTGCTCATTGTCTCTGACTCCCACATGATCTCGATTGTTGCTCATTGCCTCTGACTCCCACATGATCTCGACTGTTGCTCATTGCCTCTGACTCCCACATGATCTCGACTGTTGCTCATTGCCTCTGACTCCCACATGACCGGACTATTCATCATCAAAAAAGATTATGAATTATAAATAATATTACTTGTACTCTTTCAAATCTTTTCCCCCACCCCCGCTCGTTCTCAAACCTCCCATCGAATCTTTCTTGTAGCAGGATGTCTTTACTAGATTTCCAAAAGGATATAGTCCAGAGAAAGGAAATGTGTTGTGTCATCGTTTTATTTGCGTCAATTAATACATTCAGTGTTTTTACCACCTAAAGTGAACAGCGGACATCTCTGCAACAATATCACTAGAAGTAGGTCAACAGTATGAGAGAACAATAGAAGTAGGTCAACCGTATGAGAGAACAATAGAAGTAGGTCAACAGTATGAGAGAACTGGTACTCATACTTAAATGCGGCTCACCAAGTTCAAGGCCAATCAATGCCAAGCATGTTTAACATTATTTCTGCTGTCTGTATTGCTATCAATGTTGCCAAAGGTGTCCACGTTTTTCTTTTTAATTTCTTTATTCCTTTCTATCACTCTTCTCTCTCATTTCCATTGTGTACCTGAGCTCTGATTGTACAACCAAATCCCCACATTGCCTTGTCTGGAGTATTATGCTCGCGGCCGCTGCGCATCTCAAACGTCAAAGTCACTGTGTCACCTTCCACCTAGATAAATGATAATAGATGAATGATAAAAGATAACTTAAAATCATAACTTAGTTAGATAGGTAAGATTAAATGTCAAATTATGATCAAGGCAATCTGGCACATTCACATGTGCTCTGACATATTCAGTTTAAGTTCTTCAACAAGTGGTAAACTGACTGTTCCAGTCGTGTGTTGGTTGGTAAACTACTCTTTTAATTCCTATATGACACTCATCTCTTGCAAAACCATGCTTCATTGCCAGGTCCTTCATTCTAGCTACAGACATGGATAAAGAAATACAGCTAACATCTTCCAACTGGTCCAACTCTGTGATTGCATTCAAATATCCGTACATTGTACATATATAATATAAGTAAAGGTAGGTCCCATGGCTTCTGCTGTCGGGGATGAAGATAACTCTTCATGTACTAAGCCGCAGCAACTATTAGGTGGGGTGGTCAGTTCCCTTCCTTGCTGTTTTTTACCTTCCCTAACTCATGCGTCAGGTACTCATTTACAGCTGAGTCGACTGGAGGAGTGGTCATAGCAAGTGAGACATCACAACCCAGATTTTTTATTTTTTTTTAATGTCTGGATGTGGTTTCGAACCCGGTACGCTGTAACCAGATGATAGCAAGCAAGCTCCCTATCCAGTAGGCTACCGTGCTCCTCATATGATATAGGATGAGGAAAGGCAAACTAAAACCAAATGGTGAGGCAGGGCCAACACTGTCCTTAGCTTTACTTGGCAGTTTATCTAGGTTGGGAGCTCTGATAGATGGACAGATAGAGCACAACTCTGATCTGGCAGCTCCTGCCACTTCTTTTGTTCCAATGGAATTACCTTTCCCTTGGAGTTACCAAGACAAACAGAGAGACACATGGTCTCTATATCTCAGCATTGATCTATGGAGAAGTTTACACCCACTAGAAAACATACTCTAAAAATATAACGAGATGCTACTGTAAGACCATCTAATTGCAGTGATTGTATTGTTTGTTTATTTTGAGTTTGTGTTTATTGCTTGATAAAGTTCCTTATTGGACTAAAATGTGGAAAAAGTCCTTGTTTCTTTGTTGTTTTTTTTTGTGATTTATCATTGACATTATTTTACATTTGGTATTTTGGTTCATGTTTAGATAACGGGATCTTTTTTGTAGAAAGTGAAACGATATAAATGGCACGTTTTTCAACAATTATTTCCCTTGGCTATAATTACCAACCAGTGGGTGAAGATGTAGATATTTATTTAGGAGGGTTCTCCGTGTGTGGCACGGACATCTCTGCATCTGGCAGCAGTCCTTGCGACTGTACTACAAACGTACTACATATTTATCGCTGGCAAGCTAAACAAACGATCATATTAGCCATTTTGTATCAGCCGGTGACATCACAGAATTACACAAACAGTGTGAGCAGTGCAGATTTTATTAAAAAATTGGAAGGTAGTCCCGTTATCCAAACATGAACTGGTATTTTTACTATTTATTAGTAATATTATTAATCAGTGACAATAATACATTATCATAGGTGTGTTATACTTTATCTCTGGCCTTACTAGGTGTCAGAATCATAGGAAAAAGTTTGAGAGATAAGATCCCTGACCCACCTTGATGAGATCTTTGGGCCAGCCACTACCCAGAACACTACGGCTGCCGTAACCGAATGAGTTGCCTCCATACTCTGCCACTTTCTTACCATTGATGCCTGGTCCAGTGTATACAATGACCTGAGATAATGAGCAAAAAATAAACAGCTGAATATGTATCTTCAATTCAGATCAAGGAAGATGGATAGAGAGTGGTTATTCTTCTTCTTCAGCGTTCATTCTCAAACTCCTGCTAGATCTCTCTTATAGCAGGACAATGGTCCTACTACATTTCTGGCAGGATGTAGTCAGAGAATGGAAATGCATTGTGTCCCCGTTTTATTTACGCCAATGGATTGACATATCCGTCTGCAGCAGACGAGAGTGGTTCAGAGAGAGGAGAAATGGAATAGAGGTACAGAGTTATGGAGAGAGGAGAAATAGAAGAGAGTGGCGGAAAGATAGGAAGGGAGAGATTAAAGAAAAAAAAGAGAAAGACAATGAAACATGACAAATTAAGACAGAAAATGAGACATGACACAGGAAGAAAGAAAATAAGACACGACACAGGGAGACAGATACATATGATAAGGAGAAAGGCAGAGGAGAGATGGGGAGACAGAGATAAAGTGACAAGAAGATATAAAGTGACATGGAGAACTGGAGTGAAAAAGTAGTGAAACCTTCAACAACACAGACAAGTAGAAAGACCTTCAAAAAAGACACAGACAAATAGACCTTCAACAAAGAAACATACAAGTAGCCAAAACTTCAACAAAGACACAGGTAGCCAAAACTTCAACAAAGACACAGGTAGTCAAAACTTCAACAACGACACAGGTAGTCAAAACTTCAACAAAGACACAAATAAGTAGCCAATCTTCAACAAAGACACAAATAAGTAGCCAATCTTCAACAAAGACAAATACAAGTAGTCAGGTCTTCAACAAAGACATAGATAAAAAGTCCAGGTACACACATACCTTGTCATAGTCATACTGAGACGAACACCTGGGATCAAATCTAAGGTACAGGCATCGAGCACCTGGTATATGGACGGTCTCCTTAAACTTGTAATTGTCTCGGACAGGGTGAATCGTTTCCAATGTCTTTCCCGATGCCCAGGGTGTAGGTATCTTCAATCCAGCTAGAAATCCTTCTTCTTCAAACATACCAGCCTCACTGCTAGGGTTTATTGATGGAAAAAAGAATGATAAACGTGAGCAGGTTGTCCCATGGTTACAGAATAAATATGAGCAGGTTGTAACATGGTTACAGAATAAATATGAGCAGGTTGTAACATGGTTACAGAATAAATATGAGCAGGTTGTCCCATGGTTACAGAATAAATATGAGCAGGTTGTCCCATGGTTACAGAATAAATATGAGCAGGTTGTAACATGGTTACAGAATAAATATGAGCAGGTTGTAACATGGTTACAGAATAAATATGAGCAGGTTGTCCCATGGTTACAGAATAAATATGAGCAGGTTGTAACATGGTTACAGAATAAATATGAGCAGGTTGTAACATGGTTACAGAATAAATATGAGCAGGTTGTCCCATGGTTACAGAATAAATATGAGCAGGTTCTCACAGGTTACAGAATACATAGAATGATATCTTACAAAAATGTGACACTCACTCCATGATTTAGTTGTAGCATCTATGTCTACTTTACAAGGACTTTTAACTCTTTATACGGTTTTACTGTTCTGCTGTAAAAAAATGTTGAAGTAACTAACACATGCGGTTGCATCTGTAGGTCTCACCAATGGCCCACTAGAAAAACCACCCATGCAATAAAAAAAGGTTAGTAGATGACATGCCATTATATCGAGGTTATCTTATGGAAGCTTTGTAGCATGTCACCTATACAATTATAGAGCCCTCTGAGTAGAAGGCTCTTTCAATAGGCATTGCACTAAGCCAAAAGCTGAAGTCTCCTGGATATGAAAGAAAGCTCAGAAAGTCACACCACTGCACATAGGAAGTAATCACTTGCAATTCCTGGGGTTCTCAAACAAACAAGAAACTATAAAAAATAGAGGTTTTAGCACTACAGGCAGTAAAGACTTGTTTAAATGGCTTCTCAAATCCGTGTGTTGATGTGGCCTGAAAAGGGAGCACAGAATAGCAACATTCTTTACCTTCCATGCATGTTTTAAGAGGTGACCTAAGAGGTTATGAGTTGTTACTTGATCTGTGCCATACAGGAGCAAAGTGATCCAGGAGCCATGTCAAAGTTGGCTGTGTCAGACCGAAAAGAGCAGATATCGCAGCAAAGCTGTAAACAATGATACAGTGCATTTCATTCTCTGGACTACATCCTGTTAATTTCTTGAGGAATGAGAACAAGCACAGAATAAGTGGCTTTCTGGAGATAAGGAATTCATTTCTGTATGGCATGATGACAATGACAGAATGCAGAGGGGTACATGTTTGTGAATCTTGTTTCAGTGGAGTTTAACTTTCAGCTACAGATTGTTCTTTTTCTAACTTTCTTTTTTCTGATGGAGAGGTTTTCCAGCACTTTTGAAAGTGCTGGATTGATTCAATGTGGCAGTAATTGATTGATTCAATGTGGCAGTAACTGTTTGACTTAATGTGGCAGTAATTGATTGATTCAATGTGGCAGTAATTGATTGACTTAATGTGGCAGTAATTGATTGATTCAATGTGGCAGTAATTGATTGACTTAATGTGGCAGTAATTGATTGATTCAATGTGGCAGTAATTGATTGATTCAATGTGACAGTAATTGATTGATAATGTGGTAGTAATTGATTGACTCAATGTGGCAGCAAGGTTGAAAAGAAGTAGAGTAGTGACTTTATTATACTTGGGTTACTCCAAGTGTTATCTTGGAGTGATAAGACTCCAAGTGCATTCTTTCAATCTTAGCGATTGACACACTGCCTGCTGCGAGTACCACTCACAGCACGTAACTCTGTAGCTTTGAACAATAATCCCCAGGAATCTCAGTTTTAAAAAATGCCTTGTAATCAAGTTATCGAGAACAGCATTCAAATTTATTTAAATTGTAATCAACAACTGGAATACTTGTTGTGTAGGCATGTTAAACTGTGGATTAGGAGAGAACAAATGGAAATCTTCAGCAGGGTACATAGGTACCTGGAGACAATTAGTATGAAGAGTAATCGATGATGCGGAGTAATTAGTTAGCAACTTAAGTGTGAAACAAAAGAAAGTATGCAGTGAAAATATATTACTGATATATCACTGATCTACGGCTATAGGAGTCACTGCTTACTCACAAGATCAACACTTTACGGGTAAGGGGTCTGAAAATATGGTTTCTAGAGATTGGTTTGTCAATGTTGTTTGATGATGATGTATATATATATATATATATATATATATATATATATATGGCCGTATCTGTCTTAACCACGCCAAAGTCGAAAGTGTTGGGCTATATAAAAGTGACACAATGCATTTCCATTCTCTGATGATTATTATTGGAAGCTTGGCCTGATGTTGAGATTTCAGTGTTGGTGGGCCCTATGTTGAGACTTCAGTGTTGGTAGGTCCCACGTTGAGACCTCAGTAATGGTAGGTCCCATGTTGAGACCTTATTGTTGTTGGTAACCTTATCCTGCCACTTGATATTCAAAATGTTTCAGAAACAAGGTAAACGGAAAATGTTCTTCTGCTCCTTCCTCATTCTCCAGGTAAAATCAGATGCTGATATGGATTTCATCAATGAACTGTTCTGTGGTCACCAGCCCCGAGACAGGGCTGTAAAGCTTGTCTGCAAGAACTATTTCAGATGTCCATACTTTTCTTCTTGTGGTGTCGTACTGTGGGCAGTTTTATAAAATAAGTTCTGTGTTTTCTAGAGATTGCCTACAGGAGCACAGATCAGTGTCACCAACTTCAAGGTGTTAAATCTCTTTTCTTATTAAATGAGTATGTGTTCCATGTTTCACATCTATAAAGGAGAACATTCGAGTACAAATTCCTGGTAAATTGAGATTTTTGTCTCCATTGGCAGCTTATATGAAAAACATGCCATGTCCATTTTGTTGATCGGAACGGCAAATCTATGAGCATGAGCCATCTCAATGTTCTACAAATTAGCCAGTCAGAAGCTGCGAGAGACAAGATGAAGTAATGTCTCCAGAATGAGTTATGTGCTATGAATGATTCAGTAAGACTCTGTGACAATACGTAAGTAATATTAGCATGTCTTACTGTTCAGCATGGAGGGCTTCTCCGATGAGTTCTACCATTTCTTTGTCCGAAGTCAGATCCAAGTCACCTGTAGCAGAGAGGGAAGCACTGACAGCCAGTTCCTGGTTCTTCATCATCAAGGCAGCCTGCAACAGATTTGATTCCTATTTGTTAGAATACATATATAGCAGTGATTCTCAATGTGAGACATATGGCTACCACAGAGATTTACCAGGAAAAATTATGTAGAAATTTTTTTTTAAGTTGGACCAAAGACCAGTCTGTGGGTGGGGCTGGGCGCGCGCTGGGAGCCAGGAAGGTAACTATACACTATACAATAAGATATATAGTAACAAGTCATGGGGATCTCCCTGGTGTAGTAGTTCAACCACTTACCTTGTGTTGAAGAGGTCATGAGTTCAAATGTGATTTTGTTTTAAAAAGAAATTCCTTGGGGTAATCACTTGAAGAAATGGAGCTTCATGCTACAGTTGCTACTCTTGAAAAGCGATGTACCACCTCAATGCGCATGATGGAATACATATGGAGAAACCCGACTATAATGAGGTCAATCCTCTACCTCTATACTTTCTAAAACTACTTCAAAGAAAGCCAATAATCTTCTTTTAAAAAGCGACAAGGGAAAAGGAAGAGGGGCTGAGAACCACAAATCTATTTTGTTGTTGCGAGTCAAATACAATGTATACATTTATTTATGTACATCAGACAGGAAGACCTCCAGAGTTAAGGGAATGGCATGACATAACATAAAAATTGGAACTTTGGGGACATACAGGGTAAAGGGATGGCATGAAATGATATAAATATTGCAACTTTAGGGGCATAAAGGATTAAGGGAATGGCATGACATAACATAATATTGCAACTTTAGGGACATAAAGAGAAAGACTTACTTGTTAATCTGTGTAACTGCTTATAAAATATTATCGCTTCTTATTCATAAACCCCACCTCTCTATATTCATAAACCCCACCTCTCTATATTCACAAACTCCACCTCTCTATATTCACAAACTCCACCTCTCTATATTCACAAACTCCACCTCTCTATATTCACAAACCCCACCTCTCTATATTCACAAACTCCACCTCTCTATATTCACAAACTCCACCTCTCTATATTCACAAACTCCACCTCTCTATATTCACAAACTGCACCTTTCTATATATATATATATATATATATATATATATATATATATATATATATATATATATATATATATATATATATATATATATATATATATATATATATATATATATATTCACAAACTCCACCTATACTTTTTCAAATTCCACCTTTACTTATTCACAAACTCCACCTATATATATTCACAAATTTCACCTATACTTTTTCAAATTCCACTTTTACTTATCACAAACTTTACCTCTATATTCACAATCTTCACCTCCCTATATTCACAAACTCCACATCCCTTTATTCACAAACTCCATCTCTCCTTATTCACCAATAACACATCTCCATATTCACAAAACTTTCATTTTTTTTAAACACACCTACATCCAACTGCCAAAGACAAACCCAACTTACTTGACTGGTCAGTAAACTGAGAATCACAAGTGAAGACATAAGAGCATCTGCAACTTTTAGACACTGTAGGTTGGGATGAGTCAGCGCCGTGATCAGTACAGGCATAAGAGACCCTAGAACTGTGCTCTTAGCTAGCCTCTCCAGCCCAGTCAGCCAGAACTCCACATCATCGTTCCCTTCCTGGCAGGAGCCCAAAATCATGTTGCAGGCCTCCAGGTATGTCTCGAGCACTTCACATGCCCCAGATATCATCTTGGAAGATAGGGACAGCACTGAAGCTTGGATCTCCTAACAAATTCCAGAAAACAAGAATGTTCTTAGTTTGTTTTTTTTCCTGATGTATTCCTATAATGCATTTACCTATTGCACAGTAAAGATCAATCTATTCAGATCGCTAGTCTTAAGTAGACTTTTATATGGATGTGTCAGCTGGGCACTCGATGCAGACACACAAAGAAGGATTTAAGGTTTAGAAAACAAGTGCTGCAGATGTTTGTTAAAAATTACCTATAAGGAGCACCACAAAAATATATTCGCCCTGCAACAAATAAACAAACGTGTAGGATATCAAGAACCACTTTTGGCAGTGGTGAAACAACGTAAACTTGTTTGGTTTGGATATGTAATGAGACGTGACTTGCTTTCTACGATTATTTTGCAAATAACAGTTGAGGGTAGACAGAGAAGATATAAAAAATCCTGGATTGATAACATCAAGAAATGTTCTGGGCATGATTTTTCAACACTCCTCCAAATGGCCAAGGATAGTTATATGGAGAGTTTTTCTTACTGATGTGTCCAGTGTGGCACCCCTTCAACCCTAACAGATTATGGCTCTTATTATTATTTTGTGCCTTGCAGCATCAGGCATAGATAAGTTCTCTAGATACTGAATTTTTGTGTGCTGAATATACGTCTGTGGATTCTTTTATTTATCTTATCCATCTTTAGCATTATTAAGTGTATCTATATAGCATTGTTTTTTTGGGGAGTCTGAGGCAAAGCTATCTGAGTTAGTCTGGTGACGTATTAAACTTTTTATCTGTCGATGTTACGTTTTCCACCACCACATGTAAACTGACAGAAGAATGATGAGATAGCTGATGTTCTGAGAATGATGAGATAGCTGATGTTCTGAGAATGATGATATAGATGTTCTGAGAATGATGAGATAGTTGATGTTCTGAGAATGATGAGATAGTTGATGTTCTGAGAATGATGAGATAGTTGATGTTCTGAGAATGAGATAGTTGATGTTCTGAGAATGATGAGATAGTTGATGTTCTCAGAATGATGAGATAGCTGATGTTCTGAGAATGATGAGATAGCTGATGTTCTGAGAATGATGAGATAGCTGATGTTCTGAGAATGATGAGATAGTTGATGTTCTGAGAATGATGATATAGCTGATGTTCTGAGAATGATGATATAGCTGATGTTCTGAGAATGATGAGATAGCTGATGTTCTGAGAATGATGAGATAGCTGATGTTCTGAGAATGATGATATAGCTGATGTTCTGAGAATGATGAGATAGTTGATGTTCTGAGAATGATGAGATAGTTGATGTTCTGAGAATGATGATATAGCTGATGTTCTGAGAATGATGAGATAGTTGATGTTCTGAGAATGATGATATAGCTGATGTTCTGAGAATGATGATATAGCTGATGTTCTGAGAATGATGATATAGCTGATGTTCTGAGAATGATGAGATAGCTGATGTTCTGAGAATGATGATATAGCTGATGTTCTGAGAATGATGATATAGCTGATGTTCTGAGAATGATGAGATAGCTGATGTTCTGAGAATGATGAGATAACTGATGTTCTGTACTTGTGGCTGGACGTGATGACCTAAAGATACTGCTGCACTGGAATGTCTCCTTTCAAGGGTTAAACATGTCTCCATAAGCCCCCTTCTAACACAACCATGTCTTTGAGACAACAAACCTTGTAGGAGTCCTGTGTATGGTCTCTGCTACTCAACTGAGGACATGTGCTTGTCTTTTTAGAGCTATCAAGAGCTACCTTTTCACAGTTAAAGGCATGATTTCATCATCAGCCAGATTTGCCGTATCAGTTTATGTTTGAATAACAGGACTATCTTCCAACTTCTATCAAATCTGTGCAGACCACAAATTTGATGTAATTCTGTGACGTTGCCGACTAATAAAATGGCTAATCTAATCATAAGTTTATTTAGCTTACCAGCAACCGATTAACATGTAGTAAGTCTGTTACAACTCGATGACTACTGCTGGATGCACACACCTCACACTGCGAACCCCCACCCATACAGCCCTAGTAAATAAATATTTCCACCTTCATCCACTGGTGGGTAATTATAGCCAAGGGAAATATACATACAACCCTCATAAATAAATAGCTCCTCCCTTACTCACTGGTGGGTAATTATAGCCAAGGGAAGTACCCATAAACTTGTCATTTATTTCATTTCACTTTCCACAAAAAAGGTAGTCCCGTTTACCAAACATGAACCTGAATTGCTAATGGGGTTACACAAGAAAAAAGCTTCATAATTATACCTTCTACAAAGGATGCATGGTGGTTGGTCTGGCGGGTCACTTGAATGCTATTGATTTCTATTAGATAATCTAATATACCCAATCACGATCATCAAATATCATTGAAAATTACCAATACACTCTTAAGCTCCTGCATATTTGTCAGAATGAATGCAATGTGTAATGGTTTACAGCTTGGCGAAGAATATATTTGAGAAGCCTGTAGAGTATGGAACAGGGGAAGTGTCTGTATTGTTCAAACATACACTCTCCCTCCCCCTCTCCAAAGAAAAATAGAACATGACAACATGCCATTTAGTACGAGGAAGCAAGAAGGCAAGGGGATCCACTCTCCAAACAAAAATAATCTACACATCTTCTTTCGTTCACTGGAAAAATATCTATATCTGTTATCTACACATCTAAAATATCTATATCTACACATCTAAAATATCTATATCTACACATCTAAAATATCTATATCTGTTATCTACACATCTAAAATATCTATATCTGTTATCTACACATCTAAAATATCTATATCTGTTATCTAAAATATCTATATCTGTTATCTAAAATATCTATATCTGTTATCTAAAATATCTATATCTGTTATCTAAAATATCTATATCTGTTATCTACACATCTAAAATATCTATATCTGTTATCTACACATCTAAAATATCTATATCTGTTATCTACACATCTAAAATATCTATATCTGTTATCTACACATCTAAAATATCTATATCTGTTATCTACACATCTAAAATATCTATATCTGTTATCTACACATCTAAAATATCCATATCTGTTATCTACACATCTAAAATATCTATATCTGTTATCTAAAATATCTATATCTGTTATCTACACATCTAAAATATCTATATCTGTTATCTACACATCTAAAATCCAACATAACGAGATCAGATTTTACTTTTTAGATAACCACCTCCCTCCCCTTTCTCTTGGTCACAACTATGGCCCTCATATCTGTGCCTTTCAACCAGAAACATCTAACTTCAGCAATACTTTCAGGTCACTAACTTCTATAGCATGATACAGCCAACTACACCCCCAAAACCTCCTTATTCCTTTATGACAAATATGACAGGTCAAAGGGGATGTTTTTCTTTGTTCCCCTTTCTTTGTAGTGACTTTCTCATCTAAAGACAGCAAACCAGGAGATTTGGTCATGTGATGAGAATAGAACAAACGCAACCAGCCCCTTGTGCATACAACAGAAGATCAGGCTACAAGGCATGAGGAAGACCACGAACTAAGTGAGTGGAGACAATCAAAGAAACTCTAAAGAGAAACAGACTGACCATGGTCAATGTGACCCAAATGGCCAAAGACAGACAACTCCAAATCATCCCCCACAATGCTTAACAGCACAAGAGGAAATAATGATAGATAAAGATATACAGAACCTTCACATGTAAATATTCACTGCTCAGACATCTTCAGATTAGCTTCACATGTAAATATTCACTGCTCAGACATCTTCAGATTAGCTTCACATGTGAATATTCACTGCTAAGACATCTTCAGATTAGCTTCACATGTGAAGATTCACTGCTCAGACATCTTCAGATTAGCTTCACATGTGAATATTCACTGCTCAGACATCTTCAGATTAGCTTCACATGTGAAGATTTTGTGAAGAGATGTAATGTTGCTAGCCATCACATCTACCATGACTAGAAATAATTATCTACCTCAAGTGGAGTCAGGCCTTCATTGGTGTCTGCATTTTCGTAGAGTACTGCACACCGCAGGTAGTAGGACTGTAGGGAGGCAAGGTACTGCACTGCAGGAGAGGCAAGCTGTAGGAAAGAAAGCAATCTTAAATACAGGTCAATGTTAAGTGAACTAGGAACTAGCATGACAACACACTTCTTTCTTCGTTCTCAAACTCCTGCAGATTGGCATGATGTATTCTGAAGAATGCAATACAATGTGCCATGGTTTACAGCTTAGCTGTGATATCTGCACCTTCCGCCGCATCTGACCAACTCTAGCTTCTGGGTCACATTGACCAGCTATGGGCTGCATTGATAAACTCCACCCTAAAACCTCTTTAGTCACCTCTTATGACGTGCATGGCAGGTAACAGTGCTGCTGTTTGTTTTTTGCTTAGGCCAGGGCAACACCAGTGGAACAAATTTTGAGCTTCACTGTATTTCCTTGTTGATAGAATCATTTGCCATAGATCTTCTTCATGTGTGGTCAATAATTTTGAAAAATTCATGGTGATGGAGCCAACATACAGAGCTGTAGATACATTTTCAGTAAAGATGGGATTTTACATTAAAATTTTAAAAACAACATTTAAAAAAATCTATGTGCTTGCTGACATGTATATACTAGATTATCTTACCGGAAGGTTTGATAGTATTTTCTGAAACTCCAATCGATGGCAGGTCTGGGCACGTTTCAGTAATGAACAGGACTCTTTGACAGCCAGCTTAAGGATGCAGAGAACTAGTTCATCTGCTAATCTGTGAATGAAGTGTAAAACAAGTTGTCACAAATTTACAACAATGTAGATGTATAATTTACAACAATGTCGATGTATAATTTACTACAATGTCGATGTATAATTTACAACAATGTTGATGTATAATTTACAACAATGTTGATGTATAATTTACAACAATGTAGATGTATAATTTACTACAATGTTGATGTATAATTTACTACAATGTTGATGTATAATTTACTACAATGTAGATGTATAATTTACTACAATGTAGATGTATAATTTACTACAATGTAGATGTATAATTTACTACAATGTAGATGTATAATTTACTACAATGTCGATGTATAATTTACTACAATGTAGATGTATAATTTACTACAATGTCGATGTATAATTTACTACAATGTAGATGTATAATTTACTACAA
The DNA here is from genome assembly GCA_034231615.1 of Meghimatium bilineatum. Taxonomy (NCBI): domain Eukaryota; kingdom Metazoa; phylum Mollusca; class Gastropoda; order Stylommatophora; family Philomycidae; genus Meghimatium; species Meghimatium bilineatum. Next base: position 7,714,344 of record CM067304.1, on the reverse strand, counting down.
TGTAGATGTATAATTTACTACAATGTCGATGTATAATTTACAACAATGTCGATGTATAATTTACAACAATGTTGATGTATAATTTACAACAATGTCGATGTATAATTTACAACAATGTTGATGTATAATTTACAACAATGTTGATGTATAATTTACAACAATGTAGATGTATAATTTACTACAATGTTGATGTATAATTTACTACAATGTTGATGTATAATTTACTACAATGTAGATGTATAATTTACTACAATGTAGATGTATAATTTACTACAATGTAGATGTATAATTTACTACAATGTAGATGTATAATTTACTACAATGTAGATGTATAATTTACTACAATGTCGATGTATAATTTACTACAATGTAGATGTATAATTTACTACAATGTCGATGTATAATTTACTACAATGTAGATGTATAATTTACTACAATGTCGATGTATAATTTACTACAATGTAGATGTATAATTTACTACAATGTAGATGTATAATTTACTACAATGTCGATGTATAATTTACAACAATGTTGATGTATAATTTACTACAATGTAGATGTATAATTTACTACAATGTCGATGTATAATTTACAACAATGTTGATGTATAATTTACAACAATGTTGATGTATAATTTACAACAATGTTGATGTATAATTTACTACAATGTCGATGTATAATTTACAACAATGTTGATGTATAATTTACAACAATGTTGATGTATAATTTACAACAATGTAGATGTATAATTTACTACAATGTTGATGTATAATTTACTACAATGTCGATGTATAATTTACTACAATGTAGATGTATAATTTACTACAATGTAGATGTATAATTTACTAAAATCTAGATGTATAATTTACTAAAATCTAGATGTATAATTTACTACAATGTAGATGTATAATTTACTACAATGTAGATGTATAATTTACTACAATGTAGATGTATAATTTACTAAAATCTAGATGTATAATTTACTAAAATCTAGATGTATAATTTACTACAATGTAGATGTATAATTTACTACAATGTAGATGTATAATTTACTACAATGTAGATGTATAATTTACTACAAGATGCCAATTCCTTGAAGTGGAAATGGGAATTAGTCCAGCAAATAGAGGCAAGAAACTAAGATTAGTCCTGACATCGAACAGGACCATAGTCCTGCCCAAAAAAAACACTGGTGCTTCGTCGGAGATACCAGGCAGAGAGTCGTACCAGTAACCATGGTATCACGCAACATGACTAGAAAACATGTTGTCTTCACAACAAAATACTTGCTGTGTAGTCATGTTAAACTGAGAACGAGAAGAAGACTACAAGATTCACCTGTTTGTTGAAAGGGAAGCATAGAATAGCAACACTGTTTATAGTCCATGTATGTCAGGAGGCAACTAAGGAGGTTATGGGGTGGAGTTGGATGTCCCATCCCATATAGGGTCAAGGTGACACAGAAGCCATGCTGAAGTTGGAAATGTCAGGCCAAAATACACAGATATTGCAGAGAAGCTGTAAACCATGACACAACACATAACTATACCCTGCTGACAGGTGCAGCAGTTCGAGAACAAAAACAGCAGAAACCTACAATACAAACTGCCACGAGAAGGCTGTTTTTCATGTTTTCCGCATGATAATCACATCCAACTTCATATCTACTTACTGCAACATGTCAAAATCTTTGGCACCAGTCTGGTACGAGCTGAGCAGGAAAGAGAACTGTGTCAAGATCATGTTTCTGAGTTGGACAAGGGCAGAGTTATCTTCACCTGAAAAAATATTTTAAAAAATTAAGTGATACTGTGCCACTATGGGTTGTGATATCTACACAAAACAAGAGATTACATAAGAAACCTAGGAGTGACAATAGTCAATCTGTTCAGGCAACATACCAGAACATAGTCTTCCGATTGGATGATCCAAACTATTCACGATTCTTAGCAAGTTGACCGGGTGCAGAAAATGGTATATTTAACCTGCAGCTACCCGCCGGCGGTGTATGTCATATTCCAATGTTAGCCATTTGATGTCATGGTAAACAGTCTCACATGATCTTTTCAAACAGTCTCATATGATCTTTTCAAACAGTCTCACATGATCTTTTCAAACAGTCTCATATGATCTTTTCAAACAGTCTCACATGATCTTTTCAAACAGTCTCACATGATCTTTTCCGATCATGATAATGTAATAACTTTTAACTAGAATTATCTCTTTACTAGAGTTATTGTCCTCGGGTTTTTCAGCAGTATTTTAAAGACCTGTACATTATATATTGGTCTATTAATGTTAAGATGCCAAGGTACATTGTTCACTTCACTTTCAAAAGCCATTGTTCATGTAGGCCTATTCTTCTTGAATACTGAATCGATCGAAGTAAATTTTGACGGTTTCAGTTACTGTAGATTAAGCTAAAATAATGGAAATAATTTTTAATAACAATGTTGATAATATTTAATAATAATAGCAATGTAAATTATATCTGTAGTCCGGGTTTTCTGGCTATTATTATCCTTGGCTCCGTGAGTGGACTAGGTCTAGACTAGGCCTATCAGGAAACTGTAAGTAATTATGTGTGTATGTTTTGTTGTCTGTTTGTATTCGCACTGTCACACAGACAGACAAACAACACCACAATATACAGCATCCACTTATCTCTATTGTCTCTGAATTTGAAATCAATAAATTATTAGGTAAAAAAAAAGTTCTGCCAAAAAAAATGAAACACATACCTGCCGTGATGAGCTGATACATCAGACTATGTTTATCTTCAGGTGTTGGGTACAGTGACCTCAAACCTACAGTGATTACTTGGCATGCCTCAGTTTTCATTGACTTGACCAACTTCATGTTTCCTTGAAGAGATGATGTTGTCAGTAGCTTCCAGACCAACAATCTGACACGAGAAATAAACAGAAGAGTGATTCATGACATCTTATGTCTGTTACTGTCCATGTTATCTATGTTCCTTATGTCTTCTATAGGTCTAAAACTCTACTCTGAATTACATCTAAAACTAATCTTCCTTAGGTCTTCTATAGGTCCAAAACTCAAATCTTCCTTAGGTCTTCAATAGTGTAAAACTAATCTTCCTTAGGTCTTCTATAGGTCCAAAACTCAAATCTTCCTTAGGTCTTCTATAGTGTAAAACTAATCTTCCTTAGGTCTTCTATAGGTCCAAAACTCAAATCTTCCTTAGGTCTTCAATAGTGTAAAACTAATCTTCCTTAGGTCTTCTATAGGTCCAAAACTCAAATCTTCCTTAGGTCTTCTATAGTGTAAAACTAATCTTCCTTAGGTCTTCTATAGTGTACAACTAATCTTCCTTAGGTCTTCTATAGTGTAAAACTAATCTTCCTTAGGTCTTCTATAGTTTAAAACTCTAATCTCCCTTTAAAGCACAATCCTTGGGACTACACAGCTATCTCCCAGAATTCCATCAAATTTCTGAAAGACTTCATTGCGTTTGGAGTACAGTTGGAATGTCCCATTCTGAATAACATTATCTCATGACTCAAATCGGGTCTTTGCATCATTTCCTTCAGCATGGGGGAGCATCCAAAACATGCAAGGACTCCGGAGATCATGGATTCTGATGTAGCATAGGAATGCTGTGTTTAGCCAAGAAAGTCTGAATAAAAGTCTGAAACCCGTAGTTGTAACCTTCGATAACAGTTACCGTGTTGTTCCGACAGGCCGATGTTGTGCTTGAACTAGTTACGGGCATGGTGTTGGAGGGCGGAACAACGAAGAAACCTGTCGCAAGGGCCAGAGTTGTGCCCTGATGTCAACGTCGGTTTCTGCGACATTAGACTCGAAACACCATCGAGTCGGATGTCTGCTGGAACAGAGGGCGGAGAACTTATGGGAATGCTCCACGCGCTGTGAGGCCAGTTTCTAATCAAGAATCAAGTCTGAAACAGATGTGAAGAGTGAGAAAATCTACCAATCAGAGAATACCAACGAGCACGAACATGATTCGCTTGGGATTAATTAGGTGAGATACTTCTTGAACAGCTTTCACAGAGAAACAATGCATGTGTCTACCCAACAATAATCTACACAGGCATGCAACTGACCTTGTAGTTTTCAGCTGCCCTGTAGCTTGACTTTGCTCTGGTTTTATGATGCTGGTTTTGAATATCAGCTGTGAAATAAACACATCACAACATAGCTGTGAAATAAACACATCACAACATATCAGCTGTGAAATAAACACATCACAACATAGCTGTGAAATAAACACATCACAACATAGCTGTGAAATAACACATCACAACATAGCTGTGAAATAACACATCACAACATAGCTGTGAAATAACACATCACAACATAACTGAAATAACACATCACAACATAAGTGAAATAACACATCACAACATAACTGTAAAATAACACAACACAGCATATCAGCTGTGAAATAACATAACATATATTTATGCACACTAATATATATAAACAAAGATGGCAATGAAAGTCACATAAAACATTTAACCTTTTAGCTGCTACACACAAGCTAACATGTTTCTCTATCTTACTGCTATTGACAAGTTACCCAGTTTTCTGTGTGTTATTTATCCCCTCTGCTGATCATAAACCAGATGCCCCTATGTATCATCATAATAAACTGATGAGATCAAAACAATTAGAAAACAACACAAGATAAATATCAAATTATGAACAGACCAGAACAAGTTGTCGCTCTGCACCTCAGAACGGGACACAGCTGACCCCGCAGCCACATTCATACAAAGTTCAAGATTGGCAATGCAGTCATGTGTAAATGTGGACAGGCACCTCAGACAGCATTACATTTCTTCATGAATGCCCGAAATAGGCAATACACTGGCCCAGAGAAACACCAGAGGAAGAAAACTCTACAGACATCTGTATGAGTTACAAAACAGTCAGGTTTATAGATGAAACAAAACTTCTGATAAAAGCATGTTACAGGCAAATGAAAGAAGCTATCATTTCATCACTGCGATCTTGACATCTCATTTAATGTTTATTGAAATCTTATAAAATTATTGGAACATCAACTCACTCTTGAAATATCATGAAACTACTGAAATGCAAACTCATTCTTGACATATCATGAAACTACTGAAATGCAAACTCATTCTTGACATATCATGAAACTACTGAAATGCAAACTCATTCTTGACATATCATGAAACTACTGAAATGCAAACTCATTCTTGACATATCATGAAACTACTGAAATGCAATCTCATTCTTGACATTTTATAAAACTACTGAAATGCAAACTCATTCTTGACATATCATGAAACTACTGAAATGCAAACTCATTCTTGACATCTCACAAAATTACTGAAATGTCAATTTCTAGACTCACTTGCAAAACAATTAAACAACAGATCACTGCCTGGACATCCTGATCCTTCACTGCCCTAGCCAGCACATCTGTGACTCTGGTGAGGTGACACAAATCCACTGGCTGTTCCAGTTGGACAGAGCTTGAACCTGGCGTCTGACTGGTCATGAGATGCAAGCACATACTGCTTACGTTGTGAAGTAGGATGCTCGACACTGCACTGGCAGGTACCAGGTGACTTTCTATAAATAGAAACATGCTCACTTTGGTGCTTACATACAAAGTACGAGGGGGAGTCAATAAGTAAGTCACAAATTGATGTTGGATGGCAGGAAAATGCAGTAGGTGGTTTCTAAAGCTGTTTATAGTTGATATCATCATAGAACTTTATGTTTATGTTCGCTAGATGGCGCTAGCTGTACCTTGCGCATGCGCAGCACAAAAAACAAAATGGCTACTGTACTTACAGAGTGTACAATCAATGAACAACGTGCTGTTGTGCGTTTTTTATGGGCAAAAGGACTGCCTGCAAAAGACATTCATAAAGAAATGCTTCCTGTTTATGCTGACAATTGTTTGTCCCGTAAAGCGGTGCACAGCTGGGTAAAAAAATTTTCTCAAGGACGCTCTAAAATTGTTGACGAAATCCGATCTGGTCGTGCTGTTGAAATTGCAACAGACGCATCTGTGCAGCGGGTTGAGGAGATGATTCGAGGTGACAGACGAGTAACGATAGACGCTGTAGCAGCTGCAATAGGGTGCTCACATGGTTCAGCATACAGCATCATGCATGACTGATTGAAATTTAAGAAAGTGTGTTCAAGGTGGGTGCCCAGACAATTGACGGACGAACACAAAATGAACCGATTAGGCTTGTCATTGGAGCATCTCTGTCAATACGCAAATGAAGGAGAAGACATGATGAACAGGATTATTACTGGGGACGAATCATGGGTGCATCACTACCAGCCTGAATCAAAGCGTGCTTCAATGCAATGGAAACATCCTTCTTCGCCTTGTGTCCAAAAATTCAAGGTTACACCATCAGCAGGGAAGGTTATGCTGACAGTGTTCTGGGATTGTCAAGGAGTGCTTTTAACCAATTTCATAAAGAAAGGTGACAATGTGAATTCTGAATCATACTGTGAAGTTCTATCAGTGCTTCGGGATGCAATTCGAAGAAAACGTCCAGGGCTGCTGACTAGAGGAGTGCTACTCCTTCATGACAATGCTAGACCACATACGGCTCGATTAACTCAGGAGAAAATAAAAAATCTTGGTTGGAAAATTCTGGAACATCCTCCTTACAGCCCCGATTTAGCCCCTAGTGATTTTCACCTTTTTGGTCCACTAAAAACCCACCTTGGCGGGAAGCATTTCGCGACTGACGCAGAAGTTGAATGTGAAGTGAAAATGTGGCTTAAAAAGCAGAGCACGCAGTTCTACGCAGCAGGTTTGGGAGGACTCATAAAACGATGGGATAAATGCATCAATGTTGGTGGAAATTATGTTGAGAAGTAAAGGGATAATGTATGTGTAAAAATAAACAGTTTTCAGGTTTTTATCGTCTTCAGTTTTTTTCTAAAGAGCCATTTGTGACTTACTTATTGACTCCCCCTCGTATCTATCTATCTCAATCTAAACTAAATCTAAACTAATCTATCATCTATTTATTTATCTATCTATCTATATCTAAACTAAATCTATTCTAATCTATCATCTATTTATTTATCTATCTATCTCAATCTAAACTAAATCTAAACTAATCTATCATCTATTTATTTATCTATCTATCTATATCTAAACTAAATCTATTCTAATCTATCATCTATTTATTTATCTATCTATCCACCCACTCATCCATCCATATATTTATTCTTTATTTTTATTATAAACTAGTATCACAGCAAATGGGGCACTCCCATAAGTGCTCCGCTCTCCGTTCCAGCAGAAATCCCAGTGTATATAGACTCAGAGTCCCAGTCAGGTGTTGATTGCGTATCTTCGGAACTTTCCACAAAAATACTTTTCCTTCCCTACCCTCTAGACACCCCCTTTCTGACATTCTCTGTATGTGAACATTCTCAGCCTCACTGACATCATCTTCCTCTTGAAATGAATGTATTACTGCCTTGATCAAGTCTGCTTTATCTCTTTTCAGCATATTGCCGTCTATATCAAACATTGTATTGAACATGGGAAATTCCCCAGAAAAATAAATTTTGCAGAACGGAAGGTGGAGTGTAATTTCCTCAACATTCATCACCACATACAATCGTGACCCACTATCTCTAACATTCTATACTGTCTCTATACAACCATTTTCTAAGCTTTCATTCTCAAACTCCCGCTGGCTCTCTTGTGGTGATACAATGGTCCTACTAGATTTCTATGAGGATGTAGCCCAGAGAACATCTTAAATGTATCAATGGTCTGAAACCTACAACTTCAGTAACTGTATCTAGCACTTTTAATGTTTTACAAATTCCACTAAATGGTGCATGTCCATAATCAAATCGCTAGTAGTCCAACTGTGCGTTGCAAACTGTTTATCAGCAGTACTCACACTGCACGCTGACCTCTTTTACCAATTTCTATGCTTTACACTCAACGTTATGTGAACTTTCCACACCGCCTGTGAAACCATCAACCTGAACACTTAATCCTACTATACAATCTTTACCTCGAATAGTTGATTTCTCTAAATGACCTCATTCTCCAAAAGATGATTTCTCTAAATGATCTTGATTATAATAGTTGATTTCTCTATATAACCTTGATCTCCAATAGTTGATTTCTCTATATAACCTTGATCTCCAATAGTTGATTTCACTATATGACAATAATCTGCAACCCTTTTTCAGATGATGCAGGCAGTGGTATTATCTGTGTTGGACTATGGTTTAGGTTTATTGACACTGTCACAAACACAGGTGGATAGTCTGAAGAGAGTTCAAAATTAGGCTATGAGAGTTGTCCTAGGATGTTCCTAATCAAGCATCAAGATCTCAAATTGTAGATTTCTTTATATAACGATGATCTCCAATAGTTGATTTCTCTATATACCTTTGATCAACAATAGTTGATTTTTCTATATACATTTGATCTACAACCATGTATGAATAGCTTATATCTCTAGCAATCATCTCTGTGTGAACAGACACATACCTTCCAGGCTAACATTCTGAGCAGCCTCTGATAATCCAAGTCTTGAGTTGATGTAGTGGGGAGGCAAGTTGCCTGGGTTCAAGAATTGGTCAACATACTCTCCACTGGACAACCACAACAGGTCATTCATAATGTCAAAGCAAGCACCTGAAATTGAACATTGAACAGTGGATGCTCTATCTATTCGCTAAACCCTTTATTGCCTTTCAGCGTCAGGGGTAGACAGTGGACACTAAGCTTGTTAAATATCACATAGAGATGTCAAGTCTATTGTCACATAGCGACGTCAAGTATACTGTCACAGAGATGTCGTCTACTGTCACATAGCGATGTCAAGTCTACTGTCACATAATTTATACACTAAAGATTACTATACTCTTTGCTACACAGTCTTTGATTACTACTATTTTCTAAACAGCTATAACACCTTATATTACTAGCTTATTTACAAAACAGCTATAGCACCTTATATTATTACACTATTTGCTAAACAGCTATAGCATCTTACATTGCTACACTGTTTGCTAAACAGTTGTAGTATCTTTAGATTACTACACTATACTTTAGATTACTACACTATACTTTAGATTACTACACTATACTTTAGATTACTACACTACACTTTAGATTACTATATTCTCTGCAGTGTGTCTTTAGCCTATGTCACCCACAATCTGCGATGCTTGATTCGTTTTCCCGTTAACTCATTTAGGCATAGGTGTAATGGGCGGCGGTTGTATTCAGATCTGCCTCAGATTTAGCTAGTTACTTACTGAGAATTACCCTTACCTAATCCAGTTGATGTCTCGAGTCTAGTTAGTTACTTACTGAAAATTTATCTTACCTAATCCAGTGATGGGTGATCCTTGACCAATAGAACTAGATGGAGCTTCCATGAGATCCAGACGAGTGGTGAAGAAACCAGTCTTCACATTGAAGCATATATTACTTGCCAGAGCTGCGGAAAGTGGAGAAATATAACTAAATATGGCAGGGTACAAGGTAAGCTGAGTTATGAATCAGCATTATCACACATAATTCTGTGCATGACTTGACTATCCCCTGAGAGAGCCCAGAATCAGGCAAACATGTTAGCCCTGAATAATTTGAGAACCCCCTTGGATTGTGGAAATGCCTAACTGGCTGCTCCTCCCATACCAGTGACCATGTGAGTTGCTATGGACATCAGACAGGAAAGGATGCTTGGCAGGGAAGATGAAGCCCTGGACTCCAACTCTGCATGTTGTGAAAATGTAGAAAAGTCACAAAACCTAGGCTAGAATTTACCACCTTCAAGTAGGAGATTACTTCACAAAGCATTGCGCACCACTGAGAGTTACAGCCATCTGGGTATGAAATAATAAAGCTTTGGAGAAATCATCCCATTGCACATAGGAAGTAAGAGCTAACTGCTCGTAATTCCTGGCAATTGAAACAACATACTGGAAGTTGCTATTATGGAATGACAAAACCTCTCTGCTTCTTTTCTTCCTCTCATCTTCATCTTATTACCCTTCTTTCACTCCAGTTTAACCTTTGAACAAACTATACATCATCAAACTACAGTATGAAGATCAATTATGCACAATTAAATCATGTGGATAAAGTATAATATCTCTAAAATATTTTAACATCAGATGGCCGGTGCTCCATTGAGATAATGAGCAAGTTAGCACAAATGAAATCAATATTTCAAAAAATGAGAAGCTTTGTATGCAATGGAGTACAATCAATGCATATAGAAACTCAAATTCTAGGTTAAACCAATATTTATTTTATGGATGTGAAGCATGGACTGTAAACAAAAGAGCTCAGAGATGCTGGAGTAAAAAGACAAATTATAGCAAAAATTAGAAGCAGAGAGTCAAGATTTATAAGGCATGCGATGAGAAGAGCCAAATGCGAGCATTTCCTAACTGCTAGAAAGATCAAGGGAAGAAGAGACAGAAGACAAAGAGAGAAATTGTTAGATGTGTTGTCACTGTCGCATGAGTGAATGACACCAACTGAACTTATTGACAACACAATATGTGGAGCAACATGATCACCTACTCCACCCAGCATGGCACTTGATTGTTTCAAAGACATATACTACAGATTTTCTATAGAGATTATATAACAAATGCAACAGAAATACAATAAAATGGTTCCAAGAATCACTTATATCAACAGTTAAACAATGATAGTTGATGCAGTTTAGACATGTCACCCAACAATCTTACAGGTATTGCTCGACATTCTTACAGGAAACAGTGGATGGCATACTTGTACACTGTCATTGTCAGAAAGGGCTTATGCATGGGCTAATTACCCCATCCCATGTTCTTTGCTGTGATGAAGCTAAAGGTCTATGAAAGGGGAGCAAAGAATAGTGACACTGTTACATGTCACAAGAGATTTTGAAGGTCAAGTTGGCTTTCGATCCCAGAGGATCAAATGACCCAGAGGTCATGCTGAAGTCGGATGTTTCAGACAAAAAGGTGCAGATATCGCAGCCAAGCTGTAAACCATAACACAACACATTACATTCTCTGAGCTATATCTTTCTAATCTGTAGAATTTTGAGAATGAACATAGAAGATGTTGATAGCACAAGAGCTCGAGGACAGAGAAAATCATGACAACAGTCCAGAATGGAGTACCATTGCTACCACTGTACTAGAGCTACCAAAACAATTACCACCACTACTACTACTACAGCTACTTGTATAACCACCCAGATTTGTCTAAGTGATCTGAGTCATTGGAGCATTATTACACTGTGCTACTAGGGCATAGAAAAACTGATATTTACACCTTCCAGTCCAGTACATAAATCTGTATTCATTCTCAAACTCCTGCAGAATAGCAGGACGTAGTACTGAGAACAAAATAAGTTGTGTTATGGCTTACTGTAATACTTACAACTTTCAGCCTGAAATATCCAACTTTAGCACAGCCTCTCACCTGTGTGTTGCTGGGGCCTGAAATGGAAGCATGGAATAGCAATACTGTTTATCTTCCACGCATGTCGTAAAAGGCGACTAAGGAGGTTATGAGATGGATTTGGCTGTCCCATCCCATATAGGGTCAGTGACCCAAAGCCATGATTAAGTCGGATGTATCAGGCTGAAAGGCGCAGATATCACAGCAATGCTGTAAACCATGACACAAAGCATTCCGTTCTCCGGACTACATCCTGCTAATCTGCAGGAGTTTGAGAAAGAACGCAGAAGAAGCACAGCCTTTTTGGGTCACTCTGAACTATGGAATGGAACTGTCAACACTCAACCAAACCTCCATCAACTTCTCCTATGACATGCAAGGCAGATAACAGTGTTGCTATTCTTTTGCTCCCCTTTTGAACCACAGTAACACATGAACGGAACAAACAACTTCTACATCCATCTATTCACACAACGGAGGTGCTCAAAATAATGAAGCTCTGCTGTGAAACCATCAGCGCAATGTTCTTTACGCTTCCCGGCGAAAATCACACAAATATTTGTATTGGCACTTAGAGAGCGAACACAGAAGTTCTCTAAACAAACTATTGCATTTAATCCCTGTATAGGAACAATCTTAGATAAGTCATACTCACATCTAAGACTGGACATTGGCCCTCCACCTCCAAAGAGGGAACGGCTAGCACCACCAGATGCAGTTCCAGGAGGCAAGGTCAGCATAACAACATGGTTTCCATCACAGTATATCGGTGTCTTGACTAATGTCTTCAGCTGTACACCAATGTTGGTGCTTCCAGCACTAGGTACTGCAAAACAAAACACGTCTTCAGTCAACCATAAGTATTCACTTCAGCAAAACTGAAATACATGTTAAAATGAAATGGATTTCACATATGCATACTATACGAACTATTCAAGAACTGCACAGAATAGCTTTGAACAGACAGAAATGGAGATATCTGACCTCTACCCTATGCGCTAACTTCAGCGCAAAAGGAAAATGAATGAATGAATACTATATGACTCAATTAATATGATTCAGAAAATCAAAACAGGTGATGTACGTAGAGGATGAATGGAGTCATTAGATTCACACGATCAGAGGATTTTGAGATAAATGAGCATGAGTCAATATTGAGAATGTGTGATTTGAGAGTGAGGATGGGCGTGGCCCGTAGAGAACACCTAAGAAAGATTTAAAAAAGAGCACTGAAGTAACATAGAACTGGAACCATCATACCCTGAGCATCTATGGACATATCCGGTGCACGATGAAGATAATCAACATACCTATTCTAAAACTGAAAAGACAAAACTTAGAACAGGGTAATTAAGTTTTCCTAATCACTGGAAATGCACATAACACACACATAAATTTATGTTTCAACCAAAAGGTCTTTATCAAAAATAAATTCACAATAAAAAAAACAAGTAAGTATGGCACTATTGAGGTTCATATGGTAGAGCTAAATATAGATATGATTATAGATATAAATCTATATTTAGCACTGCCATGTGATTATCAATAGTGCTGTACTTACTCCTCTTTTTTATTTATTGTGAATGTATTCTTGATAAAGGCTTTTTAAGTTGAAACTTCGATATGTGTTATTATTGGTTTTGCAAATAGCAAACCTTCATTTCCATTGTTCCAAGTTTTGCCTCTTTGAGTCAATCAGTGGTCAAATGTATTCCTAAAGTATATGGTAGCATATCCTAGTCACAGCATAGCAGGGCTAGTGTAGAAGTTACATATGACTTATGAAGCCCTCAAATTGCATCTCCTTGCGGTATGACTATTCAACGTCCATTCCAAGAATTTGGATTCATCACTGTTTCTAAATACGTTCAATGTATAATACGTTACATATAATAAGACCCATAACCCGTTGGGGTCTTAGGGGTGCTATACTGGATATATTTTCTCCATTTAACAACAATTTTCAAAATCCAACTATATTTATTCTTTACACTGTATATGGGGGCCGGTGTAGCTCGGCTGTTAGTGAACTGGATTCCTGCTCAAATGATCCAAATTTCAATTTCCAGTTCAACTGGAAATATATTTTAAATCACAAACTAGGTTGACCCAGCCTAACGAAACCGGTATCAGATCTGAGAAAGTAAAGGCTAACCACATTATCCCAAGGTAAGCTGGGTCAATGAAAAATACTGACTCAACACCATACTCTCCAATATGCCTCAGTAGCGTAAAATCAGTAAAGATAGAAGGGAAAAGATCAAGGGGAATACCCAGAGAAAAGATATTGGACAGTTTGACTAAATGGCTTCGATTGACGACACTAACAGGGATGATGAATGATGTACATGGAGAAATATGATCGCCAACGCTATTCGGCATGGCACTTAATGATGATGACTGCATTTAACAAAATTCTGTTATTACATAAACAAATTTTCATCCCAGACAATATTGTTATAATGGGATTTGACTGCACTATATCATATAGAAAAACAGAGACAACATATCTGGCCTTGAGAAAAAAAATTTAAAGATTCCACCCCTACACTAGACAGCAAGCGTGGTACATCCACCACAAGTGGTGGACAGCAAGTGTGGTACATCCACCACAAGTGGTGGACAGCAATTGTGGTACATCCACCAGATGGGACAATACTGTATTAAATTAATAATGTGATCTATGTAACTGTCAGTTGCAAATATACCAAATGTAATTTGGGTCAGACAACTGAATCTTCTGTGTGCATTGCCAAACTCCTCATGCTTAGCAGAATCTTGTCCCAAGAGTAGAATTGTGTCATGGCCTATAGCTTAGTTATGGCATATGTACATGCTGAGTTTAACACATCCGAGTTCTGAATTGGCTTTTGGGGCTGACACATTCGATTCAGAATTGGCTGTTGTGTCTGACATATCCAACTTCAGAATTGGCTTTCGGGTCATTTTTGACCCAAACCTCCTTAGTCTACCCATATGACATGCATGACAGAACACAGTATTGCTACTCCTCACGCCTCCTTCTGACCCCAACTCAGGCAGCTCAATCACTAAAGAAAGAGATAGTTTGAGGATATTAACAAATAAAAGAACATAGACTCTGATATATATATATATATATATATATATATATATATATATATATATATATATATATATATATATATATATATATATATATATATATATATATATATATATATAACTGTATATACCATCATCTTTCCTGGTAGGCATCAAGGCTTCTCCGCCAGTAAGGGCCATAAGTGTGGCAGCACTATTTGATCCCCTCAAGGGACGTAGTCGGTTGAGAATGGCCTCATTAACATTCTTGTGAACAATCTCCTCCTTCTTCTGTAAACTGACACATGGTCGGAGCAGATGGATCTCCAAGTCTCTCTACAATTAAGGACACAGAGACAAGAATATTATTTAAACCTGTCAGGACTAGACATTTTCAATATTTCTATACATAATTAGAGCTTTACAAATCACCCTTACTGTATTTACACAACAACATGGCAATGACACAGTCACATTAATTGCAGCAACATAACCACACATACTGCAGCCATACAAAAACAAGGCAAGCACACGCCTGTCACAGGAACACAAACCAACAACTGCAGCTTAACAAACACTTACCACAGCCATATAACCACACTTACTGCAGCCGTATAATCACACACAGCCAAATAATCCCACTTGCCGACAAACAAAAAATGCTTGCTGCTGTAATACAAATGCTCAAAATCACAAAGAATTGACTAAACTGTACTCAGGTTCTCCATATAATACGCAGTGAGAACATCAGAAAGATAATTGGTGCATCATGCATCGAATATATAGAGAAACAACAGATAAAATAGTTTGGACATGTTATGAGGATGAACAATCAACTTCCCATAAGAGTTTATAACAAGATGGAATTAGGATACAGAGCCAAGGGGCAGACCAAGGAAAAGATGGATAGACAAAAGACCATCCAGAATAAACATGACTACACCTCAACCAGAGTAACACACCTGGTTCTGTAACGCAGATCTCCTTCACAAACCCCTATGCTCAACTGCAAGTGTGGAAGCTACGACAACACCACTAACCTGGGGTTAAACAATAGACACAATCCCTTCAACAGAGCAGCAACATTCCTGCTAAAAATATTGTTCAGAGCATTACCTTCGTAGCTTCAAGCAATAATCCCCAGACCTCCTAACACAATTATGCAGTCTGATTTAGAACCCACAACCTCATGAATACAAGGTAAATAGCTTGCCCACTTCACCAATGAGATACCCTCTCATAAAAAAGAACGCAAATTATAACAACATAGCAGCAGGCATACAAACACAACTTCCTACCTCAACTTGCACAGAGCTTAAATTCACACTGACACCTTTAGCATTTTTGTCTTGAATGTGAGCCGGACACCATAACCAGTAGCAGTAAACACCATCACTGCACAAGCTGATAGTTGTGCATGGACCTGGCTGTAATAATGTCCCGGGCTTGGGTATAATCTTGAGAATCTGTAAATGAAACTTGGTTGATAATGTGTCCCATCTGAATTGACTTGAGCAGTCCCAATCAAGATATCACATCGAAATAAATAACAGAATACTATAATTCTAGACAATATGTATCATAATTTTAGACAATATCATAATTTTTTATAAATCATACCAGTATTTTAGGCAATTCATACCAGAATTGTAGACAATTCGTACCAGAATTTTAGACAATTCATACCAGAATTTTAGATGATTCATACCAGAATTTTAGATGATTCATACCAGAATTTTAGACAATTCATACCAGAATTTTAGATGATTCATACCAGAATTTTAGATGATTCATACCAGAATTTTAGATGATTCATACCAGAATTTTAGATGATTCATACCAGAATTTTAGACGATTCATACCAGAATTTTAGATGATTCATACCAGAATTTTAGACAATTCGTACCAGAATTTTAGATGATTCATACCAGAATTTTAGATGATTCATACCAGAATTTTAGATGATTCATACCAGAATTTTAGATGATTCATACCAGAATTTTAGACTTTTCATACCAGAATTTTAGATGATTCATACCAGAATTTTAGATGATTCATACCAGAATTTTAGACAATTCGTACCAGAATTTTAGATGATTCATACCAGAATTTTAGACAATTCATACCAGAATTTTAGATGATTCATACCAGAATTTTAGATGATTCATACCAGAATTTTAGACAATTCGTACCGGATATTTAGATGATTCATACCAGAATTTTAGATGATTCATACCAGAATTTTAGACAATTCGTACCAGAATTTTAGACAATTCGTACTAGAATTTTAGACAATTCGTACCAGAATTTTAGACAATTCGTACCAGAATTTTAGATGATTCATACCAGAATTTTAGATGATTCATACCAGAATTTTAGACAATTCATACCAGAATTTTAGACGATTCATACCAGAATTTTAGATGATTCATACCAGAATTTTAGATGATTCATACCAGAATTTTAGACAATTCGTACCAGAATTTTAGACGATTCCTACCAGAATTTTAGACAATTCATACCAGAATTGTAGACAATTCGTACCAGAATTTTAGACGATTCTTACCAGAATTTTAGATGATTCATACCAGAATTTTAGATGATTCATACCAGAATTTTAGACGATTCATACCAGAATTTTAGATGATTCATACCAGAATTTTAGACAATTCGTACCAGAATTTTAGACAATTCGTACCAGAATTTTAGACAATTCGTACCAGAATTTTAGACAATTCGTACCAGAATTTTAGATGATTCATACCAGAATTTTAGATGATTCATACCAGAATTTTAGACAATTCGTACCAGAATTTTAGATGATTCATACCAGAATTTTAGATGACTCATACCAGAATTTTAGACAATTCGTACCAGAATTTTAGACGATTCATACCAGAATTTTAGATGATTCATACCAGAATTTTAGACAATTCGTACCAGAATTTTAGACAATTCGTACCAGAATTTTAGACGATTCGTACCAGAATTTTAGATGATTCATACCAGAATTTTAGACAATTCGTACCAGATATTTAGATGATTCATACCAGAATTTTAGATGATTCATACCAGAATTTTAGACAATTCGTACCAGAATTTTAGACAATTCGTACCAGAATTTTAGACAATTCGTACCAGAATTTTAGATTCTTCTTCTTCTTCTTTCGTTCGCTAATAATGTCTATATCTGCAGTGTTGTTTCTTGTATAAATTGGACAGTGTTTTCCATTTCTTGTTTTGTACCATAAAGTTTAACATTCATTGGTGTATCAGAAGGCCAGTATGTGCATCTTAATGTGTCATAGTTTGCACATTCTTGAAGGATATGTTCTGAAGTCTGGTTGACTTGTCCACAATTACACTTTGCTGTTGTGCCAATTTTAAATTTTGTATACATATGGCTGTTTAGTCTATTGTGTCCAGTTCTCAGTCGAAATATGATGACCTGTTCTTGTCTGTTAAGTAGGTGGTAGTCATCCCGTGGAGGTAAGTTAGGCTTTCGTTGTGACTTTATCATGGATTTCTTTTGGTGATAGCTGATTGGTACATCCGGTTGCTGCATGTTAGCACCTTCCTTGGCGAGTTGATCAGCTCTCTCATTTCCTGCTATTCCACAGTGTGATGGAATCCATTGCAGTATAACTCTACACCTATTTTGTACTATGGACAATACCTCTTTTAACTCTGGAAGTTTATTGGATTGTAATGCCTCTAGTACTGACCTTGCATCTGTAAGTATTACAATAGGGTGTGAGGTCCTGTCCAATGTTAACAGTTTCTCTGCAGCTGTATAAATAGCTTTGACTTCAGAGTCATAGTTGTTGCAGTAATTCCCTGTTGGTATACAAGTGGTATCAGTGGTGCCATCTGGGTATTCTACATATACACCACTTCCTCCATTTTTTACTGCATTCTGTGCTGATCCATCTGTATATACTCTGGTCCATAGATCACTTGGGTAAACATCATCAAGGAAACTTAGAGCTGCTACTCTTTTCTGCAGATTATTCTGATGTTCATCCCCATGCACACCTGCTACTGTTGTTTGGATGGTCACTGGTAGGCATGTCCGTTTTTCCCATGGGGTGTGTTCTGGTTGAGATGTCAGTGGTATTGTTACTTCTGGTAGATCCGATACCTGTCTACGTAAACGCTTGGCCTGGTGTATGAAGCTACTTCTTTTAAGCCGTCCTTGTGATAGATTCTGGAATCTTTCCTTCATTGGGTGACTATGGTGGGAAAGAAACTTTTCTCCATGAATTATAATTTTAGTATCTCTACGCTCTTTCAATGACTGCATCCCTTCGATATTCTGCATTTCTATGATTGGTGTGGATCTCATTGCGCCTGTAATGATTCTAAGTGCTTGGTTCTGTACTCTATCTAGGTTTTGTAGTGTAGTGTTTGATGATGAACTCCATGCTGTAGAACCATATTCCAAGTGTGGTCGAATGGCTTGTTGGTATACATTTTTTAGAATTCTTTCATTAGCTCCCCATGTTGTCCCACTCAGTTTTCTTAGTATAGCTATCTTCCTTCTAGCCTTTGTTTCTGCTTTGCTATGATGTTTCCATGTCATTTTGGCATCAAATGTTACACCAAGATATGTGGGTTGGGCATCTACCTTTAAGATAGTTTTATTTACATAGATGTTTCCTGCTCTTTGTTTTGGTGAAAGTGTAAAAAGGGTTGTTGCTGACTTCTCTATATTGATACTTACACACCATTTGTCAGCCCAATTAGTCAAAATGTCCATGGCTCTCTGAAGCATTTTTGTGGCAACCATGGCGCTCTCATGTGTGCACCACAGAACCAAGTCATCTGCATATAGTGCTGCCTTAGTTCCACAGGGTATTTCTTCAATTAGATCATTGATAAATATGAGAAAAAGAGTGGGTGATAGAACTCCTCCCTGAGGCACTCCATGGCGTAGTAATACTTTCCTACTTTTTTTGCCATTTACTTGTACTCTGGCTCTTCTATTGTGAAGAAAGGCTTTCGTCCATCTATACATATTTCCACATATCTTGTAGTTTCTCATTTTTTGAAGCAATCCTTCTTTCCATACTTTATCAAAGGCCTTCTGTAAATCAATCCATGCCACTAAAACTGATTTTTTGTCTTGGAAAGCATCCTCAATTTCCTGTGAGAGGTATGTGGTTTGATCCTCTGTGGAGTAGCATTGCCTGAAACCTGCCTGCTGTGGTGCAAGGAATTTTCTACTTTCCAGGTGAAATTTTAGTCTTAAGTTTATGATGCGCTCCATTGTTTTGCACAGGCAACTTGTAAGACTAATTGGTCTGTAGCTAGTTGGTGTTGTTCCATCTTTTCCAGGTTTAAGCAGAGGGACCATAATTGATTCTCTCCAGATTTGTGGTATTTTCCCAGTAGACCAGCTAATATTTAGGATGTCCAATAGTTTCCTTCTGGCTGTTGTTCCTAGATTCTTTATCATTTCATTTGATATTTCATCAATTCCTGGAGACTTATTTAGCTTTAGTTTAGAGACTGATAATTCCAATTCACTATATGTGAACAATGTATCCATAATTTCATCTGCACTGTTTTCATCACTGATTCTAGTCTGAGCATGTTCCAATTTACTTTTTTGGTCGCTCCGCACTGTATGCTGTTTCTCTGGACTAATTTCAATATTGCAGTCTTGAGCAAATATCCTAGTGAAATTATCTACTGCTTGCTTTCCTGTAATCATTTTGCCATTCTGTACGAGTGTTATGTTTGTGCTTCTTCCTGTTCCCTCATCATTTAGTTGTTTGACCAGTTTCCACAGTTTTCTTCCATCCTTTTCAAAATTTAAGGATTCTGTTTTCTCTTTCCAGCTCTTTCTTCTAGCTTCTAGTTTGGCTCTTTGGAATTTAGCTTTTGCGTGTTGATGTTTGTTGTGATGTTCCTGGCTTGGGTTATTTTCCACTTCCGTCCGTGCTTTTTCTAATTCCTCTTGCAGCAGTTCTAGTTGTTCACTCCAGTATGGCTTGTATTGTTTGCGTGCTCCTCTTGGTATTGCTTCCTTGGCAGCTTGATGAATACATTTATTGAACTCTTTGACTATGGCGTTTATGTCTTTTCCTTCCATGTCTATTTGTCCAGCTAAAACACTACTGCGGTGTTTAAATAGTCCCCAATTTGCTTTTTTATAATTCCATCTTGGAAGGCTACATGCATTTCCTGTGAGTTCATTTTTAATACTAAGGAGGACTGGTCGATGGTCGCTACCTCCAAGTTGCTTCCCCACTGTTCTATTGATTTCCCAGTTTAGATCTGCTGAGTACAATGCCAAGTCTGGCGTGGAAGTGGTTTGCCATGCTCTTGAGTAGTATGTTGGAGGATCTTTTGGCTTATTAAGCAATAGAAGACATTTATCGTCTTGCCAGCTTTCAAGTTCTTCTCCTCTTTTATCCATGTGGTCATAACCCCAGCTTTGTGAGTGACTATTAAAATCTCCACATACTATCAGTCTTCCTCTGTACGGTATTGTGTCCAGGGAAAGGGACTGGTCATTTGGACAATAATAATTTAATAGGTTGAAGTCTGTGTTCTTGGTCTTTAGTTGAAGGACCTGATATTCTGCTCCTTCCATGTATAGCTCAGTTTGATGTGCGCTGATATTATTTTTGACTAGAGTTAGTATACCTCCTTTTCTTCTGTCTATTCGATCAGCTCTAAAGCACTGATAACCTGCAATTTTAAAGGCTACATCTTTGCTGAGGTGTGTCTCTTGTATGCAACAAATGCTGACCTGTTCCTTGTGAAGGGTGTTTTCTAATTCTAATTTCTTGCTAAAGCCATCTTTTTTGCTATTTACACCCTCAGCATTCCAGTGCATTATTGTAAGTGATGTCTCATTGGTTGGTAATATTTGTTGGTCAGTGATATTACTCTTGTGCCTCCTGGTTCCACAAGGCAATCGAAGAGGACCTCCAGTCGTATGGGGTGGGCCCTTTCGAGGTATAGGGCCCGGTGCTACTCCTGCCTGGTGAGTCGTCACAGGGTTAGCACCATAACGGGGTAATGCAGATATAGACATTCATGTGCGATAATGCATGACATTCTGATTGTTGCGGTGCGCCTTCTGGCCAAATGTCGCTGACTTCAGCACCTTTATTTCTAGGCAAGACTGTGGTCCTGCCCGAATGTGGGAGGGCCCGGCCAGTCTTAGTTTCCAGCCTCTGCTGGCTGGACTAAGCCCCATCTCCACGCCAAGGAGCTGGCCTCGATGGGGAGAATTTTAGATGATTCATACCAGAATTTTAGATGATTCATACCAGAATTTTAGACAATTCATACCAGAATTTTAGATGATTCATACCAGAATTTTAGACGATTCATACCAGAATTTTAGACAATTCTTACCAGAATTTTAGACAATTCGTACCAGAATTTTAGACAATTCGTACCAGAATTTTAGACAATTCGTACCAGAATTTTAGATGATTCATACAAGAATTTTAGATGATTCATACCAGAATTTTAGACAATTCGTACCAGAATTTTAGATGATTCATACCAGAATTTTAGATGATTCATACCACAATTTTAGACAATTCGTACCAGAATTTTAGATGATTCATACCAGAATTTTAGATGATTCATACCAGAATTTTAGACAATTCATACCAGAATTTTAGATGATTCATACCAGAATTTTAGACAATTCGTACCAGAATTTTAGACAATTCGTACCAGAATTTTAGATGATTCATACCAGAATTTTAGACAATTCGTACCAGAATTTTAGACAATTCGTACCAGAATTTTAGACAATTCGTACCAGAATTTTAGACAATTCGTACCAGAATTTTAGATGATTCATACCAGAATTTTAGATGATTCGTACCAGAATTTTAGACAATTCGTACCAGAATTTTAGATGATTCATACCAGAATTTTAGATGATTCATACCAGAATTTTAGACAATTCGTACCAGAATTTTAGACAATTCGTACCAGAATTTTAGACAATTCATACCTGAATTTTAGATGATTCATGCCAGAATTTTAGATGATTCATACAAGAATTTTAGACAATTCGTACCAGAATTTTAGACAATTCGTACCAGAATTTTAGACAATTCGTACCAGAATTTTAGACAATTCATACCAGAATTTTAGATGATTCATACCAGAATTTTAGATGATTCATACCAGAATTTTAGATGATTCATACCAGAATTTTAGACAATTCGTACCAGAATTTTAGATGATTCATACCAGAATTTTAGATGATTCATACCAGAATTTTAGACAATTCATACCAGAATTTTAGACAATTCGTACCAGAATTTTAGACAATTCGTACCAGAATTTTAGACAATTCGTACCAGAATTTTAGACAATTCGTACCAGAATTTTAGATGATTCGTACCAGAATTTTAGATGATTCATACCAGAATTTTAGATGATTCATACCACAATTTTAGACAATTCGTACCAGAATTTTAG
Organism: Meghimatium bilineatum; assembly: GCA_034231615.1. Lineage (NCBI taxonomy): Eukaryota > Metazoa > Mollusca > Gastropoda > Stylommatophora > Philomycidae > Meghimatium > Meghimatium bilineatum. The sequence continues at coordinate 7,691,378 of CM067304.1, read as the reverse complement.
ATGATTCATACCAGAATTTTAGATGATTCATACCAGAATTTTAGACAATTCATACCAGAATTTTAGATGATTCATACCAGAATTTTAGACAATTCGTACCAGAATTTTAGACAATTCGTACCAGAATTTTAGATGATTCATACCAGAATTTTAGACAATTCGTACCAGAATTTTAGACAATTCGTACCAGAATTTTAGACAATTCGTACCAGAATTTTAGACAATTCGTACCAGAATTTTAGATGATTCATACCAGAATTTTAGATGATTCGTACCAGAATTTTAGACAATTCGTACCAGAATTTTAGATGATTCATACCAGAATTTTAGATGATTCATACCAGAATTTTAGACAATTCGTACCAGAATTTTAGACAATTCGTACCAGAATTTTAGACAATTCATACCTGAATTTTAGATGATTCATGCCAGAATTTTAGATGATTCATACAAGAATTTTAGACAATTCGTACCAGAATTTTAGACAATTCGTACCAGAATTTTAGACAATTCGTACCAGAATTTTAGACAATTCATACCAGAATTTTAGATGATTCATACCAGAATTTTAGATGATTCATACCAGAATTTTAGATGATTCATACCAGAATTTTAGACAATTCGTACCAGAATTTTAGATGATTCATACCAGAATTTTAGATGATTCATACCAGAATTTTAGACAATTCATACCAGAATTTTAGACAATTCGTACCAGAATTTTAGACAATTCGTACCAGAATTTTAGACAATTCGTACCAGAATTTTAGACAATTCGTACCAGAATTTTAGATGATTCATACCAGAATTTTAGATGATTCATACCAGAATTTTAGACAATTCATACCAGAATTTTAGATGATTCATACCAGAATTTTAGACAATTCGTACCAGAATTTTAGATGATTCATACCAGAATTTTAGATGATTCATACCAGAATTTTAGACAATTCATACCAGAATTTTAGATGATTCATACCAGAATTTTAGACAATTCGTACCAGAATTTTAGACAATTCGTACCAGAATTTTAGACAATTCGTACCAGAATTTTAGATGATTCATACCAGAATTTTAGATGATTCATACCAGAATTTTAGACAATTCGTACCAGAATTTTAGATGATTCATACCAGAATTTTAGATGACTCATACCAGAATTTTAGACAATTCGTACCAGAATTTTAGATGATTCATACCAGAATTTTAGATGATTCGTACCAGAATTTTAGACAATTCGTACCAGAATTTTAGACAATTCGTACCAGAATTTTAGACAATTCATACCAGAATTTTAGATGATTCGTACCAGAATTTTAGATGATTCATACCAGAATTTTAGACAATTCATACCAGAATTTTAGATGATTCGTACCAGAATTTTAGATGATTCATACCAGAATTTTAGACAATTCATACCAGAATTTTAGATGATTCATACCAGAATTTTAGATGATTCATACCAGAATTTTAGACAATTCATACCAGAATTTTAGATGATTCATACCAGAATTTTAGATGATTCATACCAGAATTTTAGACAATTCGTACCAGAATTTTAGACAATTCGTACCAGAATTTTAGACGATTCGTACCAGAATTTTAGATGATTCATACCAGAATTTTAGACAATTCGTACCAGAATTTTAGATGATTCATACCAGAATTTTAGACAATTCATACCAGAATTTTAGATGATTCATACCAGAATTTTAGATGATTCATACCAGAATTTTAGACAATTCGTACCAGAATTTTAGACAATTCATACCAGAATTTTAGACAATTCGTACCAGAATTTTAGACAATTCGTACCAGAATTTTAGATGATTCATACCAGAATTTTAGACAATTCGTACCAGAATTTTAGACAATTCATACCAGAATTTTAGATGATTCATACCAGAATTTTAGATGATTCATACCAGAATTTTAGACAATTCATACCAGAATTTTAGATGATTCATACCAGAATTTTAGACAATTCATACCAGAATTTTATAGTGTATATCATTATTTAAACAGTTAAAAGTTTTCAAATGTTTAGCATATAGAAAATTTGGTCAGAAAGTTAGCATATGATAATTTTGCTAACAGAGCTGACATAGCAATAATTTTTGGGTCAAAGGGCATGAGCCCATGGACCGCTGGATCAGCAACCAACCAACCAAACAGCAATAATTTTAGACAGAAAGTTGAGCATACAGTAATTTTGAACAGCAGAATGAACACACTGTAATATTAAATGACTTGAAGAGGAGATGGGCACCACCAAGTACAACTCTTCGCTCACAGAAATGTCACAATTCTCTTTCCAAAAATATCTTACGGGGAACAGTTGAGGGTGGAAGAAGAAGTGGGGATCTCATAAGAAAGTATGGATTGATTAAAGACTGGACAGGTTTAAGATTTTCATCACTCGAACAAAGAACTGGTAACAGAGAGGCACCACCAAATTTTGGTCTTGAAGTTTCTAGAGTGACACCCCTATGACCCTAAAGGATTATGGGTTGAACCTTTAGAGCCTTGAATTAAATTGGGGTTTTGAGGGTGGGTGTTTTGAAAACGTGATAACTTTTTTGTTTTAAATGGTAAAATAATTTTTGCACATCTAAATAAAAAAGTGAATAGTGAATATAATCGTGTTGTTGTTGTTGTATGTGTGATATGACAGTTGTGAACAAGTTGTGAAGTTGAAAATTCGGGGGGGGAAAAAGCAAAACACCATTTTCAAAATCACAAATATATCTTCTTGACAACCCTAATACTTGAGCAATGTGTGGAAATATTGATAAAATCCTCCTAAATACCTATACTTATTGTATATATATTGTTTTATATCAAAACTAATATAATATGAACTAAAAAACATGAAGAAATTGCATATAATGTCCTTCCGGTCAACACTAGGTCTAGGCCGACTCAGCGTAATTATTGTCCATGCACACATGTGGCACCCCTGATACATATTGTTTTTGTATTATTGAACGAATACACAAATATTCTTATCAAATAACAACATATTAAACACAAAAAACAACAATTAGAACATGTTATGATCACTTACCCATGCTACTCTGTACTCAATTTGATAGTAAAATATGGCACCGAAAATGGCCAAAGTCGCTCCAGAAATGTGTTTACAAATTCAACCAGCTTTCCCCTTCTTACAATGCTAATGTGTAAAGGAATTTGACCTTTAAACTGTGACGTATTCCTAGCTTCGTGTGGCGGGAATTTCTACGCCATATGAGCTTAACTTCGTGAAGTTTCGTATTTGCGAATCGGGCAGCATCTTTCTGAGCCTAGTGGCACATTCATGCGGCCATAGGCGCGAAGGTGGGAACATTTTTGTTGCAATATTGCGCCCATAGGGTTCTAAAGGTAAATGATAATGATGATGAATCTTAAATAGAATCAAATTTTTTAGACTAAACCATACAATAATTTTGCCCATAAAGTTAACCATACATAAAGTTAACCATACATAAAGTTAGCAATACATAAAGTTAACCATACATAAAGTTAACCATACATAAAGTTAACCATACATAAAGTTAACTATACATAAAGTTAACCATACATAAAGTTAACCATACATAAAGTTAACCATACATAAAGTTAACCATACATAAAGTTAACTATACATAAATTAGTTTCTTCTGTCTTCATTTATATCAGTCCCCATTGAGGCCAACTCCTTGAAGTGGAGATGTAGCTTAATCCAGTCAACAGAGGCCGGAAACTAAGATTGCTCAGGCCATCTCTGACATCGAGCAGGATCACAGTCCTTCATAAGTAATCACTGTAGCTAATGTCGGACGACATACCAGGACAAGAGACAAACCAGCAACCACGACAGTATCACGCAACACGACTAAATAACATGTCTTCATAATAAAATTTACAGAAGTTGCCGTGGAAACGTTAAACTAAGAGCGTGAAGAAGATGAAGAAAATGACACAGAATCAGTTCCCATATTCAAGAGCAGTTTGACACCCAGAATAAACTGCTGCGATGTTGCTAGTAAACCAACCTCTAAGGTGTCCTTGTCCACGAGCTGTAAGAAGTTCAATGTCTCATTCTCAATATCGTACTTCTGCGGTCGCAAGAACAGCATGTCTGAACAGTAGGCCAACCAGCCAGGGCCTGGTTCTGTGTTCTTGCAGTAAACATAACCCCTGGACAAAAAGAACATGTAACATTAATTCTCAGGTTTTGTTGTCTGGTTGTTGTGAAACTATTACCATTTCTACACATGAAAGGTATAACGGTTTCATTAACTATGATATAAATCATATAGTAGAAAGTAAGTCTTTACTTCTATTGAAAGGTGTAGCAATTTCATCATCAATGTCTAGTAATAGGTGTAACAATTTCACTATTACTACATCCAGTGAACATTATAACAATTTCATTATCCTTACATCTAGTAAAGGGTGTAACAATTTCATTATCCTTACATCTAGTAAAGGGTATAACAAGTTCATCATTACTACACCTAATGAAATGTATAGCTATTTCATAATTCATTCAAAGTGTTATAATTTGGTTACCTGAGTGTTCCATGCAAACCAGTTCCTATTTTAGCTATCCCTTTCCCAAAGCTGTTAGTGGTGTACAGGTAAAGTCCATCTGTTGTTATACTTCTGCCAAGATCTTGTTCTGTTTGGAATATTCAGTTGTAGCTTAGTTTAAATGAGGAATCAATCAATCAATCAATAAAACCCATAACCCTTCAGGGTCGTAGGGGTACCACATTGGAAGCTTCAGCACACAGAGTCCTCCAGCGAATTCTATCCTCAGCGAAGCGGATGAGTGTGGAAATATCTAGCCCTGTCCATTCCTTGATGTTGTCTGTCCATGTCTTTATTTGTCCCCCTCTGCTTCTTCCACCCTCGACAGTTCCCTGCAGTATTGTTTTTGACAAGGAATCGTGCCTGCATACATGTCTGAACCATGCTAGTGTTTATTCCTATTAAATGAAGAATAGACAAGTCTGAAACAATATTGTGTTGATAATGATGAAATAATCATGTTCGTTAGCTGTCAGCAGGTAGCTCTTGACACATGATGATGATTAAATAATCCCTTTACCTGTGAGCAGATAGCTCTTGAGACATGACTATGATTAAATAATCCCTTTAGCTGTGAGCAGGTAGCTCTTGACACATGATGATTAAATAATCCCTTTACCTGTGAGCAGATAGCTCTTGAGACATGACTATGATTAAATAATCCCTTTAGCTGTGAGCAGGTAGCTCTTGACACATGATGATTAAATAATCCCTTTAGCTGTGAGAAGGTAGCTCTTGACACATGACGATGATTGAATAGTCCCTTCAGCTGTGAGAAAGTAGCTCTTGACACATGACGATGATTAAATAGTCCCTTCAGCTGTGAGAAGGTAGCTCTTGACAACCCATGGCCTTTCTGACAAAAGCACAGGTTCTTCTCAGTTGTGTAACTGAAGAGATACCAGGACTCATGTAATGTCTTAAAGGCATGGTTGTGTAAGGGAGGTTTATGATGTAAGGTTAGTCCCTGTAGGGAGGCCTTCGAGTGCTCTAGTATCCGAGGATTACAATGTCCTGCCGGAGCGTAGTACAGCACACACATCTGGGTCAACTGCCTCATCATTTTCCTGCCTGGGGGGAGATGGGGAAATATAAAGGACTGACTTCATTGTACTCAAGTTTTTCCACATATTGCTGTCTCTCTCAAGAGAGCATGTGGCAAGAGTACCCATAATGCCACATGACTCCAAAGCTTCAAGCAATAATCTCCGGGGACCTCTGACATAAAATACACCTCTAAACAAATCATTAATCTGGTATTGAACCCATGACCTCATGAATACAGAACAAATATATTAACTCCTACACCACAAAGATCCTCTCTCCTGTAATTACAAAATAGCAAATGGTTACTTTATGTGTGTCCATTTTTTGATTCAGCATTCCTTAAAGCTTCATCATCTCCCTATCACCCAATGACCCTTCAAATAGACTAGAGCTGGAAAACATTAAAAATACTCAAACATCACTTTTCAATGCCTACCAGTCCATTGTGGCACCACTAGAAATGAGAGACATGATGCCCGGCAAAATCAGGAGGCAAAATGGAACAATTCAGCCAACCTCAGCTGTACAGTAAAACCAAAACAATAATCCACAACAATTATACAACACAGTAGAAGATATGGATATTTATCAGAAATCAGATCTCCATACAACTTCAGAAGCAACAACAGACCATTATCATTCCGCTTAGAACTGGGTACTGCAGACTACAGGGCCACCTGTACCGGATCAGGGTGGTTCACACAAATGAATATCCATGTGGAACAAGAATACAGACCCATGTTCACATACTCCAAGACTGTCCAGATAACAAAGAACTGTGAGGCAAGACATCCCCACACTGGACTGAACACATACTTCAAGACTGTCCAGATAACAAAGAACTGCGAGGCAAGACATCCCCACACTGGACTGATACTAGACCAAAAGAATCCTGAACGCAGAAGACTCTTCAACACCCACCTGAAGTAATTGCCTCTCGCCTGAAGTGATATTGTTAACTGTTTCCCATGAACTACTTCTTCTAATGACGCACATCCTACCCGTAATTTTATTTACCTGTTTCTTTATTTTTGTCATTTGTTTCTTTAGACTCTGTAGCAGAAGCTTCTGAGTTTGCTGGTCCAAGAAGGTCATCCAGACCCCAGCTGAGAATGTACCTAGAACCAAGAAATGAGGACACTTGCCCTTGTCCACCCTCACACTCAAGGAGTGAGGTCAGAATCTCCGCAACGGGCATGGGTGGAATATCATGAAGCTTCTGTAGCAAGTGGACTGCATGAATAAATGTTTTGACATGTCCTCTGAAAAATAAAAAGGCAATAAAGTTGCATAACCAGTTGTAAAATAGTGTGCTGTGTAACCAGTTGTAAATTGTGCTGTGTAACCAGTTTGAAAATCGTGTGCTCTGTGTAACCAGTTGTAAATTGTGCTGTGTAACCAGTTTGAAAATCGTGTGCTCTGTGTAACCAGTTGTTAATTGTGCCGTGTAACCAGTTGTAAGCTTCTGCGCTCTGTATAACCAGTTGTAAACTGCTGTGTTGTGTAACCAGTTGTAAACTCATGTGCTCTGTGTAGCTTGTTGTAAATCAGCTGTAATCCATTTAGCTGTCTGTCGGCAGGTAACTCTTGACACATGATGACGATAAAGTAATCTCTAGCTGTGAGCAGATAAGATGACAACCCACAGCCTTTCTGACAAAAGCTCAGGTCCTCCTCAGTCGAGTAACCTCAGTCTGAATTAACATGCTGCTTGTCTTTAAGGCATGGTTGTGTTAAGAGGGGTTTATGGATGCATGTTTAGTCCCTGAAGGGATGCATTTCCGTGTGACAGTATACCAAGATCATCATGTCATTGGAAAATACAAGCCACATGGCCCAAGACAGAGAAGGGTTCAGGGAGTTCATTGGGAAGACAACATTCTGGAGAGAATACGTCACATACCATCTTTGATGGAATGTGGTAGACTAGTTGATCGTGAGCTTGCTTACTTTCACTGGGTTACAGCATGTCAGCTTCGTACCATCACATACCATCTTTGTTGGAATGTGGTAGACTAGTTGATAGTGAGCTTGCTTACTTTCACTGGGTTACAGAGTGTCAGCTTCGAAACCATGTCCAGACACAAAATATACGGGATATACTGGTCGTGGTTTCTCGCCTGATACAACCACTCCAGTCGACCCAGCAGTAAATTGGTACCTGACGTTTGAGTTGGGGAATGTAAACACAGCAAGGAAGGGAACTAGCCACCCTACATATTAGTTTTGCTGCTTAGTACATGAAGAACATGAAATCATGATTAACATTGTAATATTTGAAGTCTTAACTTGTCATTCAGTCATGATTCAATCACACATATTATTTATTCATTTTATATTGTGTGCCATTTGAATCAGCAGTAAGATGTATGATGTCATATGATTTTCAGGACAACTAAAAAATGCTACTTTCAATTCAACTCTACTTAATAGCACATGTCAGATAAGTATTATTTTTTATTTTATTATACCCATTCTTTTGTTTTCCCTTTTATTCTTTCATTGCTGGATCTTGTGTATTTGTCTTCTGTCTTCTTGTTCTTTCTCTCATACTTTCCTTTATCTGTTCTTAGTATTCCTTTATTCCATTAGTATCTCTTTTCACAATATTAATTTTTTGCTTCTTGTTTTTGTTCTAAAGAAGACTATTTAGTTGCATGTCATATGTTTTTGTATATAGCCCCTATTGTTAGTGGGTTATGTACTCTGTTGTTGGCAACACTCAATACATATTTCTATTTTTTTTCCTTATTGCCCAGTGTTTTACCATCCTCATATTTCTAGTGTGTTTGGTTGTTGCTCTCAAACACTGAAGATTTATCCCCTTTTTACTTCCAAGATTATGACCGTTATCCATTAGCATATTGGTAACTTATCCAATCATTGACATATTGGTAACTTATCCAATCATTGACATATTGGTAAGTTATCCAATCATTGGCATATTGGCAACTTATCCAATCATTGGCATATTGGTAACTTATCCAATCATTGGCATATTGGTAACTTATCCAATCATTGGCATATTGGTAACTTATCCAATCATTGGCATATTGATAAGTTATCCAATCATTGGCATATTGGTAGCTTATCCAATCATTGGCATATTGGTTACTTATCCAATCATGAGAAATGTGTGCAAACATAATGATAGTTTTATGTTGCGTATTGAAAAAAAAATATTTGTATGAATGATACAGAATGATGATCTATACTGCAATGATTGACACAAACAGAAAATATGATTAAAAGTGAATGTAAACCAGTGACCTGACTAAAGATTTAGAAACAAAAACACTAGAATATAAACCTGAATGACAAGATTTGCAAACTAGAACATTAGAATTGATATTAAAAGTGAATGTAAACCAGAGTGACTAAAAATTTGTAAACAAAAACATTAGCCTATTAAAAGTGAATATAAACCAGAATGGCTAAAACTTTTCAATCAAAATTATTAGAGCCTATATTAAAGTGAATATAAACCTGAATTACTAAATATTCGTAAACAAAGATATTAAAGTCTATATTAAAAGTGAAGGTAAAAGTAAAGATTAGTTTCTTCACTGTGCTATAAATATCACACTGTTTACATTTTTAACTAGCAGATATGGATTTCCCTGGAGCATCAATAATCCATAGAGTTGATAAACTGTAACAATGTGAATAAAACGAAACACTCACCTTATTCAGCATTCTCTGTGGGATACACTTTTTAATTCCAGAAATGAACTCCATGAATATTCCCGCTATTCTATAAACTAATAATTTACCCTAATTCTAATCCTTAACCCCTAACCCTAATACAATCATTTTCAATTAATAATATATCATTGAACCTCACACGTTTTCTTCTCCATATATGAATTTATAACGAAAGTAAGGTCACATTTAACAACACGCGCCATGGCTACTGTTCTTTCCGTCTATAATGTATACTACTGCGCATGCCCCTTATATCTTCACCGCAATTGTATATAATAATAATTTACCTTAATTCTAAATACTCAAAACTAATTATAATCCTTAACCCCTAATGCAATTGTTTTCAATAAATATTACTTAATTTTAAATACTAATTATACTCTAAGCTCAATCATACAACAATAGCACTGTCCATGGCAATCACAATACAAAGGTTAAGAAATACCTCTAAACTAGAGCAAAGGTCACAGTGAAGAACTATACTTGCGCCAATGAATATAAACCTGAATTACTAAATAGGGCAATAGATATGTTCTCTTTGGCGTGGGGGTTTACCCTAAAAAATTTCTTTATTTATAAATTTCATGTGTCAGACCTACCTTATTGTGAAAAAAATTTATACGGTGGGAAGGTTGGCCCCCTTCTGATGAAGTTTATACTGCTAAAGTCATCTTCCGATTTGCTAAGAGGAGGGAATGCTTAAAACTCCCTCCCCTTATCTACAGGTCTGAACTAAATGTTTGGAAACACAAACATTAGGTTAAAAATATAAACTCACCTAGCACAAGCAAGGGCTACCAAAGCTGCTGCTGCATTTTCTTGATGCTTTCTATCCTTGACCGTCTGTACAGTTCCAGCAGTGTCTTCCTCCTCTCCAAGCCATCCACACAACAAAGACTCTAGCCCATTTAAGCAGTCACCTGGTTCTTTTGCTAAACTCAAAGGTGGACAATCTTGTAGACACTTTAGGATTACACCAGAAGTAACTCCGCATAGTTCTGGATCAGTCTTGCTTTGAGACTGCAAGAGAGGAAGAATGAGCAAGAGGCTTATGCGTGTAGAAAATGAAGCTTGATCAGGATCTTTCAGCAAATCTTGTTTTTTCAGTTGAGCTAAAGCTTCATCCTGACCTGAACTATCTCTGTCATTCTGTTCCTCTTGACTAAACGATTTCTTTGCTTTCCATAATCCTTTCAATGCATTCAAACGATATTCTAACAAAGTATTAAAAGCGTTATTCCTGGTACCACAAATTTCAAGAAGCCTAGCACTTAGCTCCTCGGGGTCTTTCGAGTCAAATGTAACAACTTCATTGTCTCTGGAACCACAATTTTCTACATTTCTTGGCAGCTCTACAAGGTCGGTGACTCGAAGAAGGCCATCATGCAAAAACAAAGTATCTTCTGTGACCGAAAGCCATTGTGAGCTTTCTGTATTCGAACTTGACATACTCAACATTGATCACATACGAACACTATCTCTTGTTCGATTAGAATTCACCATTTTGTACTGTTTCAGTCTTGAACCGTTAACAACATTATTAAAAAATCAGTTTCCGAGGACAGCAAAACTGAATATTTATTTGAAGAGCCCGAAGCGACATTGAAAGTGCAGGCCAGATTTTTACACACGTTCATTACAAGTTATTAACACCATTGCCGTCTCCGCAACAAAGGTTGGCTGCAACAGACATTCAACACCCTCTATCGTTGGCATTACTTGGTACAGCACTCTAATAGACTATATTGTGTTCATCTCAAGATCTTTCCCATCCCACTTGTATGTCTGCCTACCTCTTATTCGTCACCCCTCAACTATACTATCAAGTGACGTTTTCAACAACACCTCAAAACTGGAAATTTGTTTATGTTAAAAATGCTATTGTCTCTAATATTAAGTTAGTTTTGCATCACATAAAAAGTCAGTTTTTGTTGTTATCCACCCGTATATTCACAATTTATACTGTGTGTAAGATTTATTTAAGATTTTCGCTTTATTATCGAGTCTGATCTTCGATGTGTTAACAGTTGGTTTAGCATTATTCTTACGTATACCTGAATGTGTCTATACTTAGTATCTGATGCAAAGCTATCTTTCTGGTTTCTCTATGTCTGTTTCTTCGATCTTACATCTTTTATTACGTTCCTATTTTAATCCATTTCTGTAGATGATGAAATTGTTTGGCAATGCATACAGAAATTATTTGAAATTTAAACGCTAGTTAATATCATTTATTTACTATCGCATTCATGTTGTGTGAGACTTTAACATGAAGATAAACACAACAAGAACCGGGGTATCTCAAACACAAGAAAAAACACTAATATTTTCATCGATGACCAACACAGGGGAAAGAATTCAATTGTCTTGAAAGCATCATATCATCAAATGGGAAAAATACCAAAGAAATTCAGCACAGTATAGTATACTATATTTTCAAAAACAAACAAGTGAACATGAATACCAAAACAGCACTACGCCTATATAAAACTATCATCATACCATCGCTATGCTACACATGGCAAACGTGGATACTAACAACAAAAGAAAACCTGTTACTACAGTATTGACTTGTCCACATAGAATTCTCAGAGTAACAATAATAGACAGAGTCAGAAATGAAAACATCAGACTATAGGCCAAAACACAATGCCAATCCTGGATTACATCAGAAGACAAAAGATTAAGTGGTTTTTAGATGCTTCCAGACTACCATCATGAAGTGTCCCTCAAAAAGCATATACAAACACGATCGATACAAAGACAGGGGCACACTATGCAAAAGATGGATCACCGCAATAAAAGAATAACCGAAAATAAACATATATGAAGCATGCATACGGGAAGCATGCGGTAATCAGAGAATTTTTCTTCCCCAGACGCTGCAATGCATGCAGAGGTATAAAGCGAAAAGTAAAAAAAACCATTCCTAACAATTTCAGTCTATGTTCAGAATATTTGACTACATACGTTATTCCAAAAGTTTGTGCAATCCCTCAAGAAAAAAACCGTGCGGGAAATGAGATATTACTAGAAGTGTTGGAACATCGTTTATGAACAAATATATTAACATAGGAAATTGAAATGTTTTAGCCACTTCATGAGAATGAACATATATTGACCAGCAGGAAAAGCATACAACATAATAATGTAAACCACAAGATGCAGAGGAAGACCCTGAAGAAGGCAGATTGAAGGAGTCAACAAGACGTTATGAGATGTTACGATATTACTGCACATCATATCACCAAACGCGCCACAATCTGAAAACCGATCGTCATTCAACCATGAGATGCCTAGAAGCAAAAATATAAGAAGAAATACTTCCGAAAAAAATATTCACTTTTTTGATAGATTAGACGTGTAAGAAAGTGAAAACAAAGGTCTCATTCTAAGCAAGAAGAAAACAGAAGTAATGGTTGTTTCAAAGAAATACACACCTCCAAAAATGCAGCATTACTATCAAGCAGATAACGTCAAGTATCTTGGTATCATTTTAACTTCAGATGGCGGGTACTCCAATGAGATAAAGAACAGGATAACATAGGCCAAATCAACATTTCAAAACATGAGAAACACTCTATGCAATGAAGTAATATCAATGCATACGCGAATTCGAGAGCTATAAAGTTGCTAGATGGACTAGTATTGTGGCACGGTAGAAGTTCACCAACCGAGCTTATCGACAACACAAGAGACAGGGAGTCGTGAAGAAACATGATATCCTACGCCAGTCGGCATGGCACTTGATTGATTAGTCTTATAAAATAAAATATTCAGTATCGATATTACTTTAGTTTATGCATTCAGTTTTTAAAAAGCAACAAAAAAACACATCTCTCCCTCCAAACAAAATTTACACGCACACACGATTAACTATTGGCTCGATATAGAGTTAGACAATATAGACTGATCTTAGGTTGAAAGTGTCGTGCTTCGTCAAGAGGCCTTAATTCCCCATTAAAAGAAATCTAAAGTACATATTATAGAGAAAAGTATATTATGCCCATAGAAACATTAATATACATTTCAAAATTGTTGTGTTTACAACTATCTCTATTCGCTAAACCCTTTGTTGCCTTTCAGGGTCTTTATCAAGACACAAACAAAAACATGAAAAGACGACGAATGGAAAAATTATCACAACATCATGTTTTATTTGTGTCTTGATAAAGACCTTTTGGTTGAAACGTTTACTGTGATTTGTGTATTGTAATTTTTATGATTTCTTGTGTGCTCACCATTGCCCACCATTACCTACTAGTTTTAGCTATAGTCTGTCGTGTCCTATTGAAACGATATATAAACCTGTGTTTTACGTAAGTCTAATTGTTGTTACGTTTCACGCAGTTACATTGTATTGATTGTCATATTGTTATTTTTAGATAGATTTCTCCATAAACCCAAAAACTAAGAAAACACGGCCGAAACTCGCACTGTCGGGGATACAGTTTGCTTCCTGGGGCAGCGTTGTTTAGGATCAATATGATAAAAGATAGTCTTCCATTCTTGAGAGAATTATCAATGTCTTTTTTTTTTTTTTCCCTTTTTGCTTAATGATGGTCTGCAAGAGGTAAAAGGTCATTCAGATCCGCGTTTGACATTCGTTTTGGGATTAGCATGTACTTGTTGAAATTAACCAACAAACATCACTATACTACTGTCGAACCATTTCAGTCTCTGTTTTTCAATATATTTAACCACGGATCTTGTTCAAATATTTCTTGTAATCTATTCATTGCTCACACTTCTTCGTGTTCTGTTCGCTGCTTTTCTTAGACATCTCATTTCACATTTAGTAAGTTTTCTCTCTTGTTCTTTTCTTAGTGTCCAAAATGATTTGTACTGGAAATATTGCGCTACAGTGAGTCTTCCAATCGTGTGAAGTTGTTCAGAGAGACAGACGGAGAGAGAGAGAGAGAGAGAGAGAAAGTCAGAAGACAAGTAACGTAGACGAATAATGGCTGCACACAGATTTATTATGTATATTCCGTTATCATCTCCACAGATAGAAAATCGGCAACATCAATCACGAAAGGCAACTCGTTTTGGTTATCAATTTGTTACTGGCCTGCTTCTTGATCGTCTATAAATGTTACTGGCCTGCTTCTTGATCGTCTATAAATGTTACTGGCCTGCTTCTTGATCGTCTATAAATGTTACTGGTCTGCTTCTTGATCGTCTATAAATGTTACTGGCCTGCTTCTTGACCTCTATAAAGATGCAAAAGGCTACAATAATAAGCATGACTTGGAATATCATGACGACTGGATTACCATAACGGCGACCACTACTTCTTGTTGGTTGCAAAACTCTGATAGATTTGGATGGTGATTTGAATCCCGTAGATTTAGATGGTGGGGGAGAAGGATGAGGGAGCTGGGTTGGGGTGGTCTCCACCCCCCCCCCCCCCTATTTCCCCCATCCATTTCTGCAAAAACGTTGATCACACTTGTCATCAAGAAGAAGATATGGCACACGAAATCGCTCGAATGGCCTGTTTTTAGGTAAAGTTCCAATTTTCCTTTTGAGGAAATAATTCATATCTACGGCCCTCCACGGATATAAACAAAATTGAAACATCTTCCTGGGTTAAAAGCAGCGTACATCTCCAAAAGAGGTACATTTTATTTATCCAATAACATATTCATCACAGTCTAAAGTGAGAAATGTGTTTAAACGACTTAATTCAAACGACTTTTTTTCTTTAGGGCTGCTATTAGCAATGCAACAATATTTCGCTGCCGTAGCTATTGCTTTGATATTCTTCTTCGTCTAAATTCCAGGCAACTTGTAATCGTCTCTTTTCAATAATAAATCCCTCAGCCTTTACGTGTGGGCAAATATTGAGGCAACCGTGCAGACCTATAATAATCTCCAATGGGTTGACAATAAACAAAGCATATAGTATGATAATCTTATAGTCAGAACCAGATAAGAATCATTGCTGAATCACCACAGTAACAAGTGCCTAAACCGTTTAAGATTCCAGTGAGCTAGCATTGCAATTATTCGCCGCATAGTTAGGACTAGCTTACAGCGTTGCCACAGCTGTGGGTTTTTCACTTGATCTGGGGTTTGTGGTTGCCGTCTGGGCTGTTGGGTTATTTTGACAAATTTGTCTTTAATCTGGGATTTTTAAGTTAAATCAATAGAAATTTAGATACAAAAATGAGCAAATCCTCCTGATTTCCAAAAACAAAAGTCATAAGAAGACGAAGGAATTGAACATGAATTTAGACGAACAGGATATTTTATAAAAATTAAATTATATTGTTGAGTATAACTAACAACTGTTCTGTCCTTTTTTCTATTGATTTATATAGACTGGGGTTCTATCTATTCGTTAAACTCTTTATTGTCTTTTAGCGTCAGGGGTAGAAGAGTTCTCTGGAGATGGCCCTCGTGTGCGATGAGTATATTGTGGAAGTTGTCGCCTGTTTTATTTCGGTGGTTCATCGCTTTCGAGGTCGACTTCTAGGTCTGCCTTCACTGTTCCTGTGTAGCATATCGAGATGTGGTATACTGTCTGGTGATAGTCTGCTAACGCGTGCAAACCATTTGATCTGTTGGCTCTTAATATACTCCAAAATTGGGGAGATGCCGGTTCTTTGTCTAATGTCCTAATTTCTCACTCTGTCTTTTTATAATATTCCTAGGATTCTACGTAAGCATGCCATTTCAGCTGTCACTAGTTTACGTTTGTCTTGTGCTGTCGCTGTCCATGTTTAGGATTGTTAGCACAGCGTTGGCATAATAATAGTTTTGAATAGTGTTGTTTTAGTATTTAATCTACATTTTTGTTTCAGAAGATTGGTGTCATTTGCCCTAGGGCTGGGTATGCGTTACTACATATATTGTGTATTTCTTTACTGCTCTTGCCGTCTGTTGTTATATTGCTTCCTAGATATGTGAATTCTGTCACTTGTTTAAGTCTGTGTTATCAATATATATATATATATATATATATATATATATATATATATATATATATATATATATATATATATATATATATATATATATATATATATATATATATATAATAGGTGTTTCTTTTAGTCTGGGGTTATCTGGGGTTTTTAATAGGACAATCTGGGGTTTCCCCCAAAATGTTAGTGGTAGCACTGAATACAATTGATTTTCAACCCAGAGCTCAAGCATCCACAAGAGACAGTGTGTTTGCAGAAGTCTACGAGCCTACACGTTATTACAACCAGCGCACAGCTGCGTATCTTGTAAAGGTATGTTGACATAATTTCATATACGTATGAATCTCGTTTATGTGAATACATTACATTATTTTCTTAACACATAATGGACATGTGTAATGTTTTCAGTAAAGCATTGATGATGGGGTCACTACACACAATATACAGCATGTGTGTGTTGTTGCATATCATGAAGACACGTTTGTTAACTTTGTTGTGTTTGTTGTGTTTGTTGTGTTGTTGTGACTATGTGTGGAAAGTGTTAGATCCCTCATAAATTAAGAGATGTTATCGTCCGTGGGTTGCCGGGGCCCAAAAATGGAGCGAAGAATAGCAACATAGTTACCTGCAAGGCATGTCGGTAAGAGACGGTTAAGGATGTACGCGGGTGGAGCCAGATGTCTAATCTCATAGAGTCAAAGTTATCTATAGACCATGCTTAAATCGGATGTGCCAGGCCACAATGAGCGAATATCGGGAGTAACACTGTAACCATGACACAGCGCATTCCGTTTTCTGGATTATATATCACGTGACATATTCTTTCCAGAACGCTGTCTTCGTCGTGGATACTCTGAACAGCTCTCTGTCCCAGGAAAGCAGGCCTGCATTGGCCAGAGACAAATGCATACATTATTCGTTGCCTCTTGTCCATCGACTTCTTGGTCTTCCTCTTCTTCTCTTGCCTGGCACACTGCCCTCCAGAATCAGCATTTCGATGTCACCATGTCTCTTTAAATGTCCAAAATACCGTAGCTTCCTTCTCTGTACTCATCATCATCATCAGGTGCCATAGGCGGTCATGGCTCTCCACATCTCTCTGTCCACAGTATTATGTATCAAGGTCGCTGTTGTTTCATTGCCGTGCCAGGCTGTCAAACTGTCTAATATTTTCTCACGTTGTCGCCCTCTGTCTCTGTTGCCTTCAATTTTGCCTGTTATGGCTATGTTCTCTAAACCTGCCTGTCTCATGAAGTAACCAAAAAAAGAAGATTGCCTTTTTCTTATATTGTTGATTAAGGTCCGTTTCGCATTTGACTCTTTCAACACCCCTACATTAGTTTTTTCTGGCAGTCCATGGTATTCTCAGCATTCTTCTGTAGAAACACATCTCTGTTGCCTCTAATTTCCCACTTTCCAGTTTGTTTATTGTCCAAGACTCGCATCCATATGTTAGTATAGGGGTTATATAGAACTGCATAACTCTTTTTCTCACCTCTAATGACAAGGTCATATTACACAGTATATTTTTAATTTATTTAAATGTAAAAATTTCTCTGTATTACGTTCTGATAATCGAATGCAGTTTGTGAATGAAATTACAAGAAGAGAAAGAAATTTTATGTTCATGACAGAAGAATTCTACTTATTTCCTATGTCTTTTAAATACAGGATGTCAAAAATACTTTATTTGTTTGATCTCTATTTCCTTTCATAATTTTTTTCCATAGGAAATGTTGTTAGAACCTCTTTGTTCATTTTCTTCTCTTTCCACGCAGTTCTCCCTATTTTCTATATACTTTCTCACGCGAATTTGAAAAGTGTTTGAAAAAGAAGTGCATATCTGACGCGTGAAGAAACAGGGAATAGAGGATTCTTGTATTCATTGAATGAGACGCGTAGTTTCATGACTGTGGTTTCTACGTACCGACCTACCTACCTACCTACCTACGTTCCTACCTACCTACCTACCTACCTACCTACCTACGTACCTACCTACATCTCTATCTATCTATCTATCTATCTATCTATCTATCTATCTATCTATCTATCTATCTATCTATCTATCTATCTATCTATCTATCTATCTATCTATCTATCTATCTATCTATCTATCTATCTATCTATCTATCTATCTATCTATCTATCTATCTATCTATCTATCTATCTATCTATCTATCTATCTATCTATCTATCTATCTATCTATCTATCTATCTATCTATCTATCTATCTATCTATCTATCTATCTATCTATCTATCTATCTATCTATCTATCTATCTATCTATCTATCTATCTATCTATCTATCTATCTATCTATCTATCTATCTATCTATCTATCTATCTATCTATCTATCTATCTATCTATCTATCTATCTATCTATCTATCTATCTATCTATCTATCTATCTATCTATCTATCTATCTATCTATCTATCTATCTATCTATCTATCTATCTATCTATCTATCTATCTATCTATCTATCTATCTATCTATCTATCTATCTATCTATCTATCTATCTATCTATCTATCTATCTATCTATCTATCTATCTATCTATCTATCTATCTATCTATCTATCTATCTATCTATCTATCTATCTATCTATCTATCTATCTATCTATCTATCTATCTATCTATCTAATCTGTCTGTCTGTCTGTCTGTCCGTCCGTCCGTCCGTCCGTCTATCGTCAATTTATCTTGTGCCGCTAGCGAAGTGGGAGGGTGGGGGGTGGGATTTGGAGTTGTCTGGCCTGGCGACTTGGGGTGCACTGATCATGTTCAGCCTGTGTCTCTAAATGGTTTCTTTGCTTATCTCCACCCATCTAGTTCCTAGGCCTTCCTCGTATCTTGTAACCCGATCTTCTGCTGTTGTATGCATGAAGGGCTGGTTGAGTTTGTTCCATTATCATGAGGTCGCCAAACCACGTTTTTTTTTTGTCACTCGATGTAATCCTGACTCGAGATGGTATTGATTTCGTTCCTACCGCCGAAGACGGATGTGTATGGTCATGGCGAAAAAAACAAACCGGCGACACAACGTATTTCTACTCTCTGGACTACATCATGCTGGAAATCTAGTAGGATGGTTGTTCTGTTACAAAAGAGATACAGTGGGAGTTTGAGAATGAACGTTGGGGGAGAAGATGTCTTTCCTGATATCTTCCTTTCTCCGCGTGTCTCTTCTGGTGACATTTATTATAAAAATTTTATGAATATACATTTATTATAAATTTTATAGCTTTTCTAAAATGTATCATTTGACGCACTGTGATCTTTTTTCGCTAGTCAAGAAATACAAGAACTAGTCACATAACTTGAAGAAATACAAGAACTAGTCACATAACTTGAAGAAATACAAGAACTAGTCACATAACTTGAAGAAAAAACAAGAACTAGTCACATAACTTGAAGAAAAACAAGAACTAGTCACATAACTTGAAGAAATACAAGAACTAGTCACATAACTTGAAGAAAAAACAAGAACTAGTCACATAATTTGAAGAAAAAACAAGAACTAGTCACATAACTTGAAGAAATACAAGAACTAGTCACATAACTTGAAGAAAAAACAAGAACTAGTCACATAACTTGAAGAAAAAACAAGAACTAGTCACATAACTTGAAGAAAAAACAAGAACTAGTCACATAACTTGAAGAAAAAACAAGAACTAGTCACATAACTTGAAGAAAAAACAAGAACTAGTCACATAACTTGAAGAAGTAGACATGTGTGGGGTTTTACCCCCTCGAAAACTCACTCATATCTATGTTAGTGGGGCTCGGGGGTTTGAGCCCGTCGAAAACTCACTCATATCTACGTTAGTGGGGCTCGGGGGTTTGAGCCCGTCGAAAACTCACTCATATCTACGTTAGTGGGGGTCGGGGTTTTACCCCTCGAAAACCCACTCATATCTACAGGAGCAAGGGGAGAGGACCGTGGGTTTGACCCCCTCGAAAACTCCACCCATATCTACATGACTTATTGGTAAAAAAAAAGCTAAATGTACAAAATGCTATCTATAGACACCAGGATGAGTTTCAGTTTTAATATAACATTCTTCATTCATGCTCACACTACTGCAGGATGTAGTTCGGAGAACGGAAAGTGATGTGTCATGGGTTATATACTAGCTGCGATTTCCACGCCTATCGACATGATATATCCTACTTTCAGTACTGCTTCTGTGTCACTGACATGGCACGAGACCGTCAATTTCACCCCAAAACTTACGTAGTCACGATTCATCTTAAGAGTATTGTCACGTGACAGTCATCAATAGATGAAATACACATATATCAAATAAACCTTTTGAGTCATGCCTCTCGAATATTCCCGTACATTTCATTGGTTGACGATAGCAGGTGACACAAAGTACGTAAATAGTTACCAATGAAAACATGACAACAATCGAAAACATGTCTCAAATCGTGTCATTAGACAGTACTATACGAGAGACTGTCATGCCGAAAAGGTTTATTTGAATTCCGTTAGTAGGTCTTGTATGTGTGATCGGACACGGTTTATGGGGTTACTCACAATTAGCCAATGTGCGACATTAATTGGTCATTGTAACTTGGGTATGTTCCCAAACTTGCAACAGAGCGGGAGGTGTGGTATCAACTTCCTTATAACCAATTAATTATTTTGTGGCTGGTCTATTTTTAAATAGTCTGGGAATCGAGACAACTTGACCTTCTATTTATAGTCAACAAGGAAACATAGGGCGGATGTGAGTGTAGATGTTCATGGCAAAGTGGATGTACGTCAATAGTATGACTGTTGAATTATTTGCTCATTCATTAGTTGTGTGAGTTATTTGCGTTCAGTATTGAGGTGTAGAACTTGTAGAATATTCTTTCACATGGTCACTCTTTATTACTCACTCTCTCCATTACGTGGTCACTCTTCATTACTCACTCTCTCTATTACGTGGTCATTCTTCATTACTCACTCTCTCTATTACTTGGTCATTCTTCATTACTCACTCTCTCCATTACGTGGTCATTCTTCATTACTCACTCTCTCTATTACTTGGTCCCTCTTCATTACTCACTCTCTCTATTACGTGGTCACTCTTCATTACTCACTCTCTCCATTACGTGGGAATTCTTCATTACTCACTCTCTCTATTACTCTCTCTGTTTGTCATTCTCTCTGTCATTATTTCAATCTCTCACTCTTTCCATCATTAACTGTTCAACACTCACTCTCTCCATCATACATTCTCCCCATCACTTATTTGTGTACTTGACCGTCTAGGTTCAGCCTCCATTACTAATTCTCTCGTTTAATCCCTCATTATTAGCTTCTCATTCTCCCCTCAAACTCCCTCTTGAAAATACTCACGCCTCTCTAATCCACTAACCCACTCCCTCCTGATACACACACACCTCTCTGACTCTATCTCACTTCCACACACACATTTATAACTCACTCACTCACACACTCACAAACATTTATGACTCACGTACTCACTCCATCACACTCACATCTATAACTCACCCACTTACTACTCACACACACATTTAAAAATTACACACTCACTCCTCCACGCTCACATTCATAATTCACACAAGCACCCCCCATACATTTCTAACTCACCCTCACACACACACATTTCTAACTAACCCACTCACCCACTCACACACACATTTCTAACTAACCCACTCACCCCCTCACACACACATTTCTAACTAACCCCCTCACACACATTTCTAACTAACCCACTCACCCCCTCACACACACATTTCTAACTAACCCACTCACCCCCTCACACACACATTTCTAACTAACCCACTCACCCCCTCACACACACATTTCTAACTAACCCACTCACCCCCTCACACACATTTCTAACTAACCCACTCACACACACATTTCTAAATAACCCACTCACACACACATTTCTAAATAACCCACTAACCCCCTCACACACATTTCTAACTAACCCACTCACCCCCTCACACACACATTTCTAACTAACCCACTAACCCCCTCACACACACATTTCTAACTAACCCACTCACCCCCTCACACACACATTTCTAACTAACCCACTCACCCCCTCACACACACATTTCTAACCCACTCACCCCCTCACACACATTTCTAACTAACCCACTCACACACACATTTCTAACTAACCCACTCACACACACATTTCTAACTAACCCACTCACCCCCTCACACACATATTTCTAACTAACCCACTCACCCCCTCACACACACATTTTAATTCACCCACTAACACCCTCACACACGCATGTATAATTCACCCACTCACTTCCTTACACACGCATATATAATTCACCCACTCACTCCCTTACACACGCATATATAATTCACCCACTCACTCCCTTACACACGCATATATAATTCACCCACTCACTCCCTTACACACGCATATATAATTCACCCACTCACTCCCTTACACACGCATGTATAATTTACCCACTAACTCCCTCACAAGCGCATGTATAATTCACCCACTCACTCCCTCACAAGCGCATGTATAATTCACCCACTCACTCCCTCACACACGCATGTGTAATTCACCCACTCACCCCCTCACACACACATTGCTAACTAACCCACTCACACACACATTTCTAAATAACCCACTAACCCCCTCACACACACATTTCTAACTAACCCACTCACCCCCTCACACACATTTCTAACTAACCCACTCACCCCCTCACACACATTTCTAACCCACTCACCCCCTCACACACATTTCTAACTAACCCACTCACACACACGTTTCTAACTAACCCACTCACACACACATTTCTAACTAACCCACTCACCCCCTCACACACATATTTCTAAATAACCCACTCACCCCCTCACACAGACATTTTTAATTCACCCACTAACACCCTCACACATGCATGTATAATTCACCCACTCACTCCCTTACACACGCATATATAATTCACCCACTCACTCCCTTACACACGCATGTATAATTCACCCACTAACTCCCTCATACACGCATGTATAATTCACCCACTCACTCCCTCACAAGCGCATGTATAATTCACCCACTCACTCCCTCACACACGCATGTATAATTCACCCACTCACTCCCTCACACACGCATGTATAATTCACCCACTCACTCTCTCACACACGCATGTATAATTCACCCACTCACTCCCTCACACACGCATGTATAATTCACCCACTCACTCTCTCACACACGCATGTATAATTCACCCACTCACTCCTCACACACGCATGTATAACTCACCCACTTACTCCCTCACCCACTCACTCTCTCACGCACACATTTATAATTCACCCACTCACTCCCTCACACACGCATGTATAACTCACCCACTTACTCCCTCACCCACTCACCCTCTCACGTACACATTTATAACCCACTCACACCCTTCCATACACATTTTTAATTTACCCACTCACTCCTTCACACACATGCTTCTAACTCACTCACTCCCTCACACACACATCAAACTCACTCACTCAGACATACATCTCTCTAATTAACTTCTCTCACACACACGCACACACTCACACACATACACATCTAACTCACTGCCCCTCACAGACGAACACAGAATTCTACCTAAAGTTCAAAACGAATGTGAACTCACACAAGAGATCAAAGGGCGTATACCAGCCAGAACTATTAATATTACACTAAGTCCTTCACTGAAGCCCAGCCCATATAAACTCCAATTTGGCAAACGCTTGCATTTCTCACACCAACCTGATCGCAATCAGGTATATAACAGCCAATGATACATCTCCGTTTTACGATATCTGATTCATTCAAACATAGACGTTCCTTTCGAGGAGTCCAGCATGTGAGATTTTGCCGCGTATACACAGAAACAGTCGTTTAATGCTCTGAACATCACGGGACTTGACACCAATTAAGCAGAGAAAAGGAACTAAATTTCTGTTCTATTTTAGTTTTCGAAGGACTCTATTTTAATCAGCACTCAACGAGCAAAGTGTCAATTACCAACGCAGATTCGCGAACATACATCGAACAGGGAAAGTATTGTGGTCTGGGCCAATTGGATACACGCACACATGTAAATATTTCAATATAGAAAATGTGATAATTATTCGACGTGTCCATTGATAACTTATAATAATGAAGTTATTGTAGATAGTTTTAAATTAATACTGATTAACATTTCGGAAAGTTTGTTAATATTTCCTATGTTGTGTTGTTTGTATAATCTTCATCATCTTACCGACATTGTTAACATCATCATCTAATCTCGTAGAGAAAAAGGGTTTGGTGGGTGGAGGGGGATTCAAATCACTCTCCTTCCGAAGGACATCAGAACATGACATTTCCTTCTCTAGGAACTTAACCAAATGGTGAGCAACTTCCACCCCCATCGTAACGATTGTCTACAAACAGATCAGGAATAATCTAGTGAAAATGTGGGATATACAATGGAAATGAGCGACTACCTTTTTTTTAAGGTTAACCCCATTCTCCCCATAAAGATAAATACATTCATTGGCATGAACATTCGTCGACATAAAGATAAATACATGCATTGACATGAACATTCTCTGACATAAAGATAAATATTTGCATTAACATTAACATTCTCTGACATAAAGATAAATATTTGCATTAACATGAATATTGTCCGACATAAAGATAAATATTTCCATTAACATGCAAAAACAGATAATATCTACAATCTTTATACCAACATTCTTCTATCAATATCAAACGTGAGTTATAACAGCCTCACAGCAAAGAAAAATTGTCACATTTGTGAAATGAAGTGTCTGAGAAAAGCTGCAATGGTTACCAAACTAGATAAAATAATAAATGAAGAAATTAGGAAAAGAGTTGGTATAATATCATGTATCGAACATATTGAGAGACAGCAAGTAAAATGTTCGGTCACCTTATGAGAATGAAGCCAAACCAAATACCAATAAGAGCATATAATACAAGAATATCTGGGCGTAAGGCCAAAGGCAGCCCAAGAAAACGGTGGATAGAAAACATCAAGATAACCTTGAACAAACATGGACTAAATTCAACCACGGCGACACATCTGGCCTTGGAACGACAGCTTAAGCTCACCCCCCCCCCCCCCCTACGTTTAACACAATCAACCATTATTCATGTGGGGACAGACGATAGACATGCATTAGCATGAACATTATTTGACATAGAAATATGCGTGTGTATTAATTCATCCATTAGGTGCCATGCCTGCTGGCGCACGCGATCACTGTTCTCCACAACTCTCTATCTTCAGTATTATATATCAGGGACATTGTTGTTTTCCTGCAGTGCCAGGTTGTCAAACTGTCTAATATTTTGCTCACGTTGTCGCCCTCTGTCTTGCCTGTTGTGACTGTGTTCTCCAAACCTCCTTGTCTCATAACGTGGTCAAAAAATAAAGATTGTATTTTTTTATATTGTTGATTAGGGTCCTTTTCGCATTTAACTCTTTCAACACCTCTATATTAGTTTTCCTCGCAGTCCATGGTATTCACAGCATTCTTCTGTAGAGCGACATCTCTATTACCTCTAATTTCCCACTTTCCTGTTTGTTTATTGTCCAAGACTCGCACCCATATGTTAGTATAGGAGTTATATAGCACTGCAGAACCATCTTTCTCACCTCTAATGATAAGGTAATATTACACAATATATTTTCATTTTTCTGAATGTTGTTTTTGCCTGCCCTATTCTGCTTCTTACTTTTGTTTAACTTCTCCCATCTGCTGTAATCGTTGTACCTAAATATTTGAATTGGTGGACTTGTTTTAATACCATATCATTCACTTTGATTTTTCAAGGTGTGGTATTTTGTTTCTTTGAAATAACCATTACTTCTGTTTTCTTGATATTTAGGAAGAGGCATTTCTCTTTACTTTCTGTGACTACTACATTAATTAAATCTTGAAGGTCTTCCTCACTTTTAATAATCAGAACAGTGTCATCAGCATATCTCAAATTATTTATATTATATCCTCCCGCTAATATTCCTGGGATATCAACTATTACATGTATTATGTTTTCACTTCATGATGATTCTGATAAGTATTTTTGGTTATTTGACTCATGAGGCTGATTGTACCGTGTTCTTCACATTCAATGATCCCCGATTTATGTGGTAAGGCTATAAATATGGATCTTATTAAAACCTTGTTACAACAGAAGTGACATGTCTATGTAGAATCCTCAGAGTAACAATAAGAGACAGAATCAGAAACGAAAAATCAGAAGACTAACAAACACAATCCAAAACCTGAATGGCATCAAAAGACAACAGATTAAGTGGTATACGCATGCTTCCAGACTACCGTCAGACAGTGCCCCACATAATACATTACTATACAGACACGATGGATACAAAGCCAGGGGCAGAGCTTGCAAACGATGGATTACAGAAATAAAAGAGTCAACGCAAACAAACATATATGAAGCACACAAAAAAGCCATATTCAGAGAACTTTTCCATTCCTGATGCTGCAAGGCATAAAGTGGTATAAAGCAAAAAGGAGGAAAGAAGAAAGATTAACATAAAGATATGAAATATATTACCAACATGAAGATATATATGTGTGTGTGTGTGTGTCGCGCGTGCGTGTGTGTGTGTGTGTGCGCGTGCGTGTGTGCACACAGATACTAATATGTGAACCAAAGTATTGTATCATCATTACGTACCGTTTCCGCAACGATGGTTGGCTGCAACAGACCTCCAACATCCATTGTCTCTTGTTTTGGTGGTGCACTCTGCTAGACTGTAACCTGTCCATCTTGTGATGTTACTCTCCCACTTATTTCTCTGCCTACCTCTTGCTCCCTTCCCTTCGACTTTATCCTCAAGTAAGGTCTTCAATAAGGTGTCATGTCTTTCTATATGTCCAAAATATTTTATTTGCTTGATCTTAATTTAATTTAAAAATTCTTTCTTCATGTTGTTAAAACCTCTTTGTTTGTTTTCTTCTTTCCATGATGTTCTCCCTATTCTTCTTTATACCCACATCTCAAAGGCAAAATTCTGTCTTCTAATTGTTTATTTAGTGTCCATGTTTCTGAACCATATATTAATATAGAATAGATGTAACATTTTATAATTCTCAATAATAATCAATAGTTGTATGGGTACTTTGAAAAATAAAACCACATATATTTTATACATTTGTGGTCCCTCGGATGTTGAATATATGAAACGAAACAATAACAACATATGTACAAACATTTAAATTAAGATATACATTTGTGAAATCGAGTATTACAATACATAATTAATTACCAAATGGATGGGTAGATGAAATTTAAAAAACAACCACAAATACAAACAATTAAATTGAACAGACAAATACTTACTCATAACCATGTACAGATACAAGTATTTGCAAGAACAAGTAAAATACGGGATTGGATGTTATTCAGAGGAAGTAAGTCGACATATGATACGGAACAATGTCAAGACAATTAATGATTAATGTTCGTTATGTTGGAGGACACCTAGATGGAAAATTAACCAGAAAATGTAATTTCCGATGCTCAGAGATCGTTGGTGAGACATCTCTGCGTATTTTTCAACAATTAAAATAAGTTTGTGTTTCTGTTTCCCGTTTGTATTCGTTTCTTGAAAAATGTGCCTGTTGGACCGCAAAGTAGAAAAAGTCTTTGCTCCCCTGTTTATTATTATTTATTTGTTACATTAGTTTTACTATTTGACAGTTTGAACATCCAGTAACATTATTACATTAATATAGTATTTATCGCTTGTTTGTTTTGTTACTGCAGCACTCTCCACTTTGCCGGACATCCTCTGACGGTTTTATTATTTTTTTTACTTAAGTTGAAAGGTACGTGCCTCGGTTATAGGCTTCAATTTCCAATTTAACAAACAAAGAAACGTGGAAGGGGGTCTGAAAAGTATGACAGTATTTGACAAAGGGAGATGGAATTTGGGGAGGGAGGTATAACAAAAGTTGACGTCAATAAAAAAAATTAAGTTTTTAATACACCGATTAAATTGTGTGAATTTGTTTTTGTTTTTTAAAAAGTGAAACAACTATATTGTTTTTTTTTTTAAATTACAAGTTTAAAAAAAATTTGTATGAGGGACCGAGTAAAAGATATTTTTGACATAGTTTAGCAGTTTGTGTTTCTTGATTCTTGACAAGTTGTTGACACTCAAAAATTGTCCAAACATTATTGACGTTATTTATATACGGCTGCCTATGGTGATGTACGCTACTTTCAACCGCTGACGATAGTAGAATTTTGATATATCAAAGCGTTACAACCATGAAAAAATATAGTGGGGGTCGCGATTCTGGTAACCCAGTCACCATAATATCCAATACTTAGGAAATTCGGTTTTTATAAATGTCAGAGATTTACCGGGCAAGAAACAGAATGTTGAGGTCAGTTGCAGTTCACTTCCGCTACGGAGATAACGCCAGATTTTGGTGACATGTGACCGTATCCTTTTATGCCATGCTGGAAATATGAAGATAATTGTTATATGCGTGATATTTGGTCGGAAAGGATGTTTAGTTATCTGTCGTCTCGTGTATCCGTTTACAATATATCCTATATCGTGTATTTATCTGTCTAGGACTCGTGATATGGGAAGTAATTCACGATTAGTTCTGCTCATCTAACCTTCCTTGTGAAGATAACACTCCTTCCGTTTCCTGTTATGGCACTGTCGTCCCGAGAATCCTTGACAGAGCACAAACATCTGGATACAAAAGGAACGACATTTTCTTTTTGAGTCCAGTTTCCAGTAAAATTCAGTCTCCTATAAGACTAGATATTTGACTGCCAGGAAACCTCTGAGTTAATCGCCAGTCTCCTATAAGACTAGATATTTGACTGCCATGAAACCTCTGAGTTAATCGTCAGTCTCCTATGACTAGGTATTCGATTATCCTTTTTATTAGGGTTTTTTTTCTGGACCACTGTCACTATGTGTTTTTTTTTTTAAATTGGTGAACTGAAATGATGTGACCATCTGAATAACAGCTTAATGCAGAACATGAACACGTAACAGTTAAAAAATAAACAGTTAAACTGAACAATACTTGATAGGGATGTATAGGGAACAAAGGGTTAAGATAACATGAGTTACGAGTCAACGTCATAGCAGACGGTTACTATAAGTGTTCAGCTGTCTTGTCAGTGGTTGACCAGAAAATGTCTGACTAGCGTCGCCTACCGCGCTTGCTTAGTAGCTGATGGCGACATTTCTCGACTGTCCCAGAGCATAGACCCTACAACCCTACTTCCTGGTGGCTGGGTGAACCATGGAATGGTGCCCTACTTCCTGGTGGCTGGATAAACCACGGGAGTAATTATTATTTCAAACCTCGAATAAAGAGTGAAATCAGGGTTTGCTGGGTTCGAAGTAAAGAATATCAACACTGTGGCCTGTCATTATGTTGCAAACAAAAGTTATTAAGGAAGTTTGAGTTTCCTACACTATCCAGTAAGTTAAAATGATTCAAAAGACAAATCATAGGGTGTATCAGACAGAAAGACAGAAATCATAGGGTGTATCAGACAGAAAGACAGAAATCATAGGGTGTATCAGACAGAAAGACAGAAATCATAGGGTGTATCAGACAGAAAGACAGAAATCATAGGGTGTATCAGACAGAAAGGACGGATATCGCAGCTACGCTGTAAAACATGCATCAGAGCATTTCGTTGACCACACAACACATGTCTAGAAAGACGAGGGAAAAACCCAAATGATTTACCAAATGATAGTATTTATCCCACATGACGAGATTACCGGTAGTACGGACCTCTGCATAGAAAGTAAACACGCTATCATTTTTCACGTTTTTGTTTATTGTCGTGGTTTACGTTGGTCACTATTTATATACTTGGAGTCGCATGTCAAAAAAGGCATGGCCGACTAACGAAATTCATGAAAATAGTCAAAAACAGCCCTTTAGGTCATGTTTGCTTTCTGTACAAAGGTCTTTACTGGAGCCCGGTAACGTTCAGATATTAGTTTTTTAGGGGCTTTAGGGACCCTAAATTCGCATCTTCTGTCCATGTCATAAATCCTGCCAACCAGCGAGTTTAAGTACGACGAAGACGATGAAGATTTACAACACATTGGTGTGTAATGACTTTAAGATTGCTTACGTAAGCAATCGATAACTTACGTGTGCGTGCATAACACACTAGCAATTAGTGTTATTTGAAGAATGTGTACTGTAGTCTATAAAGCTGCTGTGCAATTTGAAATATTTGTGATCAATTGACGTCATTGAAAATTGTGTATTTCCATCGTCTAGTCTACAGTCAGACTCAACAGATTGTTGTTAACTGCAGACCTAACTGTTGTTCCCTGACCCAAAAATATCTTTATTGTGGTGCGAGCCATTTTTATCCACTACGTCGTGAACATGAGCAGTAGAGTATTTTCCTGATCGTTTACATTTATAAGACCCTTTAGCTAATGGAAAATTCATCCTAAAATTACTCAAAATGACTATTCCCTTGCTGATTATAGGCTGCCCCTCACAGTATAATCAGAAGTGGACAATGGAAAACATGGGAATAGTCACATGAATCATTTAGAAGGGATGATTTCCAATTAGCCCGTAGGTCTTCTGGTTCAAATGATGCCAAACAGACGTCGACATCAGGGGACAACTCTGGCCCTTGCGACAGGTTTAACACTCATATCTGGAAATGAGATTTCTGCTTGATCTCCCCAGTATTAGAGTTCGACACAAGGAGCACATGTTAGGTCGTACATTAAAATAACAGAATACAACAACCACCCATTACACCAACGTCTAGATGAGTCAAAGGGAAAACGAATCAAGCGCAGCAGACCATGGATGGCAGAGGCTGAAGACACGCTGCGAAGAGTATGGGAATTTGAAGAAAATAAACAAGAAAAGGCAGTGAATCAGTGGAGGTAGACATTGAGAAGAAATCACTTACTAAAGTAATAGCTGATAGAAAAATGGTGGGGCATTGAAAACTCAATGTGCAGAGCATTACATGGATGTACTGCCCTGGTCATGCTTAGAACCTGTACTTCTGCAGAGTAGTTGGAGCAGAAGACTCCAGTTGATGAACATGTGGATTCATTGTATTTTTCTCGAAATGTTATGAAAACTCTAGCACTTCCATTCTTCACTGTTCCGGTTGCTGATACACCAGCATATACTTGTATCTACTCTTCTCTGGGGTACATATCTTCAATCATGTTGCATACTATTAATTTCTTGTGCAGAGTGTTCAGTTCTATCATAGTGTGGTAGTTGTTTATGGTGGTTCTGATAGTGAGATTTGGATATTGCTCCCACAAAACTGTGAAAAGTGTTGGTGTTATTTCTTTTGTTATTTCTGGTAGTTCTTTCTTATATTCTCTGGTTTTTTTAAATCTATGAATATAACTGCTTCTCTTCAGCCTTTGACTGGCTGGGTCACAGACTCTGGTCTTCATTGAGTGTGCTGGCATGTTCTTGTTATTTTTTACATGTATACTGGTCTTAGTGTCCGGCCTGTATGGTAAGGGAGTAACGCCTGCAATTTTTTTCAATTTCATTTATGGGATACGTGTTCATGGAACCTGTGATAAGGCCAAGTGCTTGTATAGAATCAGAGCTTGTATATATGAATTGGCTGCTTTAGTCCATGCTGTTGATACATATTCTAGTACTGGTCTAATTGCACTTGTATCTTTCTTTCTTTCATTTCGCGTTATAATCTTTTTTGACTTGCAACATCAGGAGTAGAAGAGTTCTATGGAGATGGCATTTTGTTTGCTTCATACGTTGTTTTTTTTTGTTGTTGACTCTTTTATTTCTGTAATCTATCTAGTGTATGACGACCTGTATATGCTTTATATAATGTTGCCACTTTGCCCCAATTGACTCAGAATGGCAAGTTTTTACTTTCGTTTTCCTCTATCTTCTCATTGTGAGGCCTTCATGTCAGTCTATTAACTGAGTAGTGCCCAAGTACACCGACTCCTCTTCTATTTGGATATGAACATTTAAAAGTTTTATCTCTCCTGCTTTGTCCTTATTTGAGAGCATGAAAAGTGTTTTTGATTTTTCAGCATTGACTAGGTCTGATCATGTTTTTTTTTCCTCAATAAATGTTGTAGTGTCAGTGACGTCACACATATCTGCACTAAATATCCACATTTCATGTGACATAGTCACTAGAAATGTAAATGTGGCATAGTCACCAGCAATGTAAATGTGACATAGTCACCAGCAATGTAAATGACTGCACATCGTCTTTATAGAAACCCGGTATATGACAATTTAAACAGTAACGCTGAAGCTGTGTATGTAACTTCGGTGCAGGTCACTCACTCATCAGTTATGTAGTCATGATATCAGTTCATCCATCAACAGTGACGCTATTTGTCTTTTCTCGTGATTTTCATTGGCTGTCGGCACAAATTACATAATATAACAACCAATAAAAACATCGCACGAAGTCAAACACTGTTACTTTTGAATGATGATATAGACCACATAAGTGCAGACCCGTGTTTAAGCGGAAAGGGGGGGGGGATATGTTCAATACACCCGTAACAAATTGGAACATGACGTTTATTACTAGAAACCTTTCCAACTGGCGTGGAAAAAAAAACACCTCCCGCCCCTTCCTTTAGATATTTTTCACAAAACGGGCATCAAAATATTCACCAAAAGGTACAACCAACAAAAGAAAATTTGTTTCATAACGGAGGCAATTCCTTCATACCAACTTTTTAATACTGTGCGTAATGTCATTCAGCTTTCGTGACTTGGAGATTAAAAAGTCACAACTGCTGCTGCCGATGCGTCGACCTGCGCGCTATGCACTGAGAGCCTACCGCCTCTCTCCAGGGTCATCCAACACCTCTATCGCTATTGGATATTATTATTTTATAGACTATTATTGGTTAGATGTGTAACATCGATACATGCGAGTCCCCTGTCTGTTGTATAGTCCTGTAGATAACGGTCTATATACTTCAGAGGTGACGTTATTTTACTATTCCCATGATTTTCACTAGTTGTCGACACAAAGTGACCAATCAAAATCAAGGACAAAGTTCAAATAGCATCTTATTCTGCATTCGTTCTCAAACTCCTGCACGTTATAGTCAGGATATAGTCTGGTGAACAGAACGCATGGTGTCATGGTTTACTGCTTAGCAGTGATATCTACACCCTTCGGTCTGACAAGTCCGACTTCAGCATTGTTTCCGGGACAGTGAACTCCACAGCATAATATCCTTAGTGTCCTCTCACGACAAGATCCGGTAACACACGAACGACGGATATCGTCACTTTTGAAGCACAACATCGATGAGTCCACAGGACTATTTTATCAATGCAATACTCGACTTAATTGTGATTGTGAATAATCCTTGCCAGAGTAACTCGGTCAGATGACTGGGTCACATAGATCATCAGGATGTACTGACATAGGTCAGCCAGTTTCCATATACTTTATCTAGTTAATTTCTGCTCGTCATGGCAGATTTGGTTAAGTGTCCTTTATCAATTAGTCCTGCCGACTCATCAGGGAATGTCCCTCTAAAATGACGCAATTACATTTTCCGAGATTTAATTTGTTCACTTTGTGAACACTTTGTGTGTCTAACCAATGAAAATCTCAGGGAAAGTCATATTTATATATATAGCCATTTTCATGTTTTCACTCTGTCACGTGACGTAGTCTTTCTAGAACGGTTGTGTTCCCAATGAATTCCCTGAACCCCTCTCTGTCTTGGGCGATGCGGCTTGCATTTTCCAACGATGTATTCATGTTATCGTTAATGTTATCAGTTCATCGTTTTCGTGCTCTGTCCTTTCTCCTCTTCCCAGGCACTCCGCCTTCCATTATTTGTCTTTCTAAACAGTTTTGTCTCTTTATATGACTAAACAGGAGTAGTTTTCTTTGTCGCTATTTTACTTAGGGTCCCCGTTTCACAGCCGTATGTTGCAACCGGAAAAAATAAAAGGTCGTAGCATTAGCAATTTCATTTCTATTTTGTTGTTTTTCCATATGTTTTTCTACTGTGTTATATGTTGTTCGTCCATCACAAGTGATGATGACCATTTGTTACATCCACTTTTGAAAATTCAATTTTAGTTATGTCCTTGATTATGAGTTCGTAGATGGATAATGAGCCTTATTCGAGCTGTAAATTTCATTGGACAGTTTGGACATGGAATGACGACTGTAGACGGATCTTGGTCTATCCGTGACTTTCTAGCTGCTCTCCGCTGTTGAGCTGCTGCATTTCTTTTCTTTTCACAAGATGATGCGCTCTTTTTTATTCTAGAACGCCATGTAGATCTATTGTGTGCAAGTTCTTTCCATGTATCGTGGTCTATTTCAAAGACTTTCAGTGAGTTCTTTAACGAGTCCTTGTAGCGCTTCCTTTGGCCACCTTGAGATCGTATATCCTTCTCTAGCTCACCATAAAGAAGTATCTTTGGCAGACGATGGTCTGGCATACGCACCAAATGACCTGCCCAACGAATCTGTGTCTGCATCAGGATCGTGTCAATGCTTGGGATACCAGCTCTATCAAGGACAGTGGTATCTGGAATCTTGTCTTGTCATCTGATGTTCATAACTTTTCTGAGACAATTTGTATGAAAATGATTGAGTTTTTCACATGACGTCTATACACAGTCCATGTTTCACTAGCGTATAGCAGCACTGGAAGTACCACTGCTCTGTAAACTTTCAGCTTAGTCTGTATACACTTCATCATCAACATTGGCATTTTGTGATAACGTACTGCCTAGATATGTGAATCTATTCACAACTTTCAGTGCTACACCATTTACCTTTATGCAGGGCTCGAGATAGCCTTTGCCAAGTGCTGGTTGTAAAATGACTTCTGTTTTCTCTGTGTTAATGGTAAGCCCAAAGTTGGTACAGACTTTGGAGAATCTGTCTATAATACATTGTAGATCAGCCTCAGAGTTGGCATTTAGGGCACAGTCATCAGCAAATAGAAGATCCCTGATTGTGTGTGATTTAACTTTGGTTTTTTGCTCGAAGCCGCCGAAGGTTGAACAATTTACCGTCTATGCGATAGGTGATGTTTACTTCCAGGTCTAGATCTCTGAAAGCATTATTCAACATAGCAGAGAACATGATGCTAAATTGGGTAGGTGCTAATACACATCCTTGTTTTACTCCATTTGAGACAGGAAAAGTTTCAGATAACTCTCCATCATCCTGAACTCTAGCTTGCATTCCATCATGCAGTTGCTGCACCATTGAGATAAATTTCTGTGGACATCCATACTTTACCAGAATCTTCCACAGACCCTCTCTACTTACTGTGTTATATACCATTTCTATAATATACCATCGCCAATCATTTCCTTATTTCTACCATGCAGTCTCATGCACCGCTGATGTTTGCTCCAAAGTATTCGAATTTATCCACACATTCTATCTCGGTATTATCTATTCTGATTTTGGGTTGTTGTGTTGTTATATCTGTTGACATGATTTTTGTATTTTGCGTGTTTAAATATTAGTTTTGTGCTTCGTTATATTTCTTTGTGTTCTTGATTAGTTGTTCCAATCCCTTTATATCATTTGAAAGAAGCACGGTGTCGTCTGCGTAGCAATGTTGTTACAATGTTGTTAGTATCGTGATGTCAGCCTCAGTTACAATGTTCTTAGTATCGTGATGTCAGCCTCAGTTACAATGTTGTTAGTATCGTGATGTCAGCCTCAGTTACAATGTTGTTAGTATTGTGATGTCAGCCTCAGTTACAATGTTGTTAGTATCGCGATGTCAGCCTCAGTTACAATGTTGTTAGTATCGTGATGTCAGCATCAGTTACAATGTTGTTAGTATCGTGATATCAGCCTTAGTTACAATGTTGTTAGTATCGTGATGTCAGCCTCAGTTACAATGTTGTTAGTATCGTGATGTCAGCCTCAGTTGTGATGCTGTTATTACCATGATGTCACCGTCAATTGAAATGTTATTATCATGATATAATCCTCAGTTACAATGTTGCAATTATGTTGATATAATCCTCAGTTAAAATGTTGTAATTATGTTGATATAATCCTCAGTTACAATGTTGTAATTATGTTGATATAATCCTCAGTTACAATGTTGTAATTATGTTGATATAATCCTCAGTTACAATGTTGCAATTATGTTGATATAATCCTCAGTTACGATGCCTTCCCCACAGCACAGATGCATAGATTACCTATTTTTTAGCTACTACCTGATACAAATACCTACAACGTTGCTATTTGATACGCAGGGAGTTTATACAGACTGGTTGTATCCGGCCTGGGTGAGTACTACTTCTGTCTTGTTACTATGGTTACTATCTTTGTGGCATTTTCCCATTTTTCCAGACGATAATTGTTGGTGGTATTTAGTGCGGCTCTCTGTCTGACGTCAATGCACGTGCACGTCGTCATCATGAACAAATAATTAGCGTCTGTCTATAAATGAAGTCAACATTGTTCTGGCTACTTTTTAACCCTTCCAACCCTTGTCCAAGACTAAGTTAATAAATTTTACTAACTGTAACCTTTAAATCATCCTCAATGGAGAAACTATTCAAACATTTCATAACTTTTCTTATCTAGGTAGCAAAATGACATAAGATGGAGATACAACAAAAGAGATCTCTACCAGAATTGCGTTGGCATCAGGTGCGTTCAACCACCCAACAAACATCTGGAAATCAAAAACAATAAGTAAACATACCAAACTACGACTGTTCAACTACAATGTGATGTCCGTGTTGATATATGATTGCGAAAATTGGAAAATGACAAGGTCACCGGAGAAGATATTGAATTCATTTGAAAATAAATATCTTAGAAGACTGTTAAATATTGGTTGGGAAGAATTCAAGTCAAGCATGCAAGTAAGAGAAGACACCAAACAGCGATGTGTTTCTACAAGAATAAGAAGAAAAAGATGTACTTAAATCGGACATGTACTTAGAATTAATGAAAACAGACTGTCACTACAAACATTAAAATGGGTACCAAATGGCAAAAGAAAAAGAGGAAGACCAAGAGAGACTCTTCGCAGAACAATCATCAAAGAAGGTATGACTAAGGGTCTCAACAACATACAGTAATTACCTACAGTAGCATCACATCTCTCAAACTGGAGAGCTCTGGTTTCTACCCTCTGCACCATATTCGGCGCTGAATGAACAAGACCGCTTGTCAATAACTATCCAAAATTCAGGATATCCCCTCTCTTAATTATGTAACATTTTTTTTTACCCCACACCACCATTCCTTCAAAAATAATTTCGCGCAAAATGTAAGAAAAAAACTACAATAGTTTGACTTAACATTTTTTGAAATATAGTTCATCCTCAAAATATTATATTTCTGGAGAAAATCTGCACTGTTGACCCCCCCCCCCGGTCAAAACCCCTCCTCCCAAATTATTGAGGTAATTTAATGACATCCTCTAAATTAAAAACACAGATTATGTCCTGTTAGTGACAGCGTAATCGAGATTAAGGCACTCGTTGTCGAATTTGTGTCAGACACATCTGTTGTCATTTACTCAGAGCCACCAGCTGTGCTTATGAGCCTTCGCCACCAGATCAGTTGGAAGAATATTTCACGAAGCCAGTTGTACCTTCGCTGAAACAACAAGTAGTCTAACGTTGGAGTCATGAGATTCTGGTTAACAGGATGTAGAAATGACAACATAATCCTGTGTGTCACTTTATACAGCTAGTCTGCGATATCTCAGTTTTTTAGACTAACACATCCGACTTCAGCATGACGTTTGGGTCAATTTGGCTTATGAACAGTGAATTTCACCCACGATATCTTAAGTCGCCTCTTACAACATGCATGGCAGACTATATTTTTACCATTCTTTAATTCCTTTCTTTTTTCGTTTTGAGGCTTCAGCACCACACGATTAGTTGAGGATTTGAACCCTGCACGCTTCCAGCCCGGCTGTATCTACATGCTTTATAATAACGCTAAACGGCCCTGGTATAAATCTCTCATGTTGTCTGGCGACAGATAGGAAGGCTGCCACAGGTTAGAGAAGTTTATCAAAATAAAAGCACTCCCAAAACGGATGTATTGGGTCGGAAAGCGCAAAATAATGCATCTCTGCTGTGAAACCAGTGGCACAACGTACTTCACGCCTCTCCCCATTCCCAGAGGAAATCACATGGAATTAACGTTACTTATTCAGGAAACGAATGCAGAAGAAGAAGAAAGCACACAACTAGTCATAGCCTAGTCAAGAAGACTTCTAGCCGGGATGGGGGGGGGGGAGACTATGACTTTATTTACCACATATGCATGTATTACACGGTGTTTTTTTTTAAGACTCAAATATCTTCGCCATTTTGTGTCTCCAAATTTAACGGCTATTTCACTTTAGAGCCAGATTTTTTTTTGCTGCATCCATGAAAATTTCCATGAAAGATGATACATTATTTGTGTGTTATTCTGCACGCTTTTAAATTTGTGAAACCAATTTTTTGGTAAATATGTTTGTTTTTTCTCCATTTTTACAAGGTATATTTCTCTTATTTAATTTTACTTTAGTTAGTTTTCTACGCATATATAACATTGATACAACTGTAATCTATTTCTGCATATAATGTTTGTTGAAATATATCCCTTTCTTTCCAAAAATCATATTTTAGAGAAAAGGGTACCACGCCAATAGAAACATTAATATAGGCCAACAACTTTTACAATTTTTAAAATCTATTCTGCATATCTGAACCTACCGGTAGTAGTCTTGAAATATTCAGTAATCATATTCAGTAATCATATTCAGTAATCATATTCAGTAATCATATTCAGTAATCATATTCAGTAATCATATTCGGTAATCATATTCAGTAATCATATTCAGTAATCATATTCAGTAATCATATTCAGTAATCATATTTTTATCACTGAAAACCTTAAAATAGTGTAATAGGGGGATGTCAAGTCTTAGTACAATCATCTGGGTATTCTTCTTCTTCTTCTTTCGTTCACCTGGAACATGCTGACATCTGACGATTTGTTTCTACTATAAACGTGACTGTTTTGTATCTCACACGAAGGTCTGTAGAGTTATCCTTCCATTGTTCTTTCTCGTTAACAGTGCACTCATCTCAAATATAAATAATCAAAATATCGGAGAATGTCCGACAAAATGAAAAGTGCCGCAGAAACCAAACAAATAAAAGGTAAATCGTAAATGAAGTAAACAGGTTGCTGAGAATACATAACTATTGATATAAAACAATAATAAATAATAATAAAACATAAAACATAGATAATTGTCTTTGTTCTGTTCTATTGTTATTTATTATTGTTTTGACCACATCCTTGTAAAGGTCTTGCGGCGATTAAGATTATGGCTGCTGCTCAATGTGAACAGAGGCTGCTATTTTTGCTGTATCAGGGATTGGTGGTGGCGGTGGTAGGGTACGCGCTGGCTATTCTAACACTGAGTCAGACTCAAACAGAAAGATTGGATAGAATCCAGAATGAGGCAATGCGAATCATTTTGGGGTATATGAGAGATAAGTCGGCACGAGCTATGCGATACTTACTGGATTGCCCAACTGCAGAGCAAAGAATATAAACCTGCACGGCGCGGGACTACCTACAAATCACCGCAGATAAAGAACATCCCCTACACTCTGAAATTCTCAAAGTGAAAGTCAGTCGACTTAATAGAGGAAAGTCGTGGATGGGGCGCGCAGAGGATATTATACAGGGTGTGTGCAGATTGGAGGATGTGGTACCTGGTGTGGAATGGAGTCATGCGACATTAGATTTATTTAACCTTCAAAGTAATAATAAAAGTAATAATAACACCCAGTAGAGAATGCAGGGAATGGTGTCCGACAGTGGTGGAGTCGGAGGTACTCGCTCTAATCGGTGAAAATTCCAGGGAAGGTGATATGATTGTATATACAGATGGGT
This sequence comes from Meghimatium bilineatum, assembly GCA_034231615.1. Taxonomy (NCBI): domain Eukaryota; kingdom Metazoa; phylum Mollusca; class Gastropoda; order Stylommatophora; family Philomycidae; genus Meghimatium; species Meghimatium bilineatum. The sequence continues at coordinate 7,651,156 of CM067304.1, read as the reverse complement.
CGGTTGAGAGACACATCGGAAGTGTCTAGGTCTTCGCGGCTCAAAAGTGCGGGGTAACCATCAGAGAGGAAAGTGGTGCTGTCTCTCAGACGACAAGCAGCATGACAATGGAGGTTTTGGCAGCAACCAAAGCTTTGCTATGGGCCTGCTCGCAGACTATCTGCGAGCATGCCTGCATTCTCAGTGACTCGATGAGCATGATTGTGAAAATTCAGGCGGGATACATTCGGTAACAATGGCTGGATGCAGTGAAGAATTCCTGTTTGCGTAAAGTGACTTTAATTTTTGTGCCGGGACATGCGGGAGTCCGGGGTAATGAGAGAGCAGATAGGTTGGCCGCACAAGCTGCTGCTACGGCTGTTGGTGGAAAGATGGATGGGGGCAGACATTTTGAACGCCCTACGGGAAAACGCACGAGAAAATGACTGTATAAGCGACGATGACTCTTGTTCCATGACTAGAATAAAGGAATTTTGTTGGAAATGTGGTATCGCTAGAACGGAGCGGTTTCGTTGGCGAGAAATAATTATGGTCAATCAACTGCGTACTGGGACCATCAGTCAACGTGTAATGGAGGCTACACATAAGGAGAGATCTGAGCACCTATGGACTTGTCCGAGTGCGGTGACGATGATCCAACGACTAACTAACTAACCAACTAACTAACTAACTAATTATTGTTTTATATAGATAGTTAGGTATTCTAAGTAACCTGTTTACTTTATTTAAGATTTACCTTGTATTTGTCTCAGCATTTCATAGTATGGGCATTCCTGAAAAATATGTTCTGCTGTCTGAGCTGCCTCACTACATGACACATGACACATGACAGTGCTGCGAATCTTGAACTTTGTATACAAGAATGTGTCATGTGACGTATTCCTTCCAGAACGTTGTCTTCCCAATGAATTCTCTGAACCTCTCTCTGTCTTGGGCGATGTGGCTTGCATTTTCTAGCGATGTATTCATGTTATCTTTAATGTCGTCAGTTCATCGTCTTCTTGGTCTGCTCTTTCTCCTCTAGCCAGGCACTCTTCCCTCCATTATTTGTTTTTCTAAACAGTTGTGTCTCTTTATATGACCAAGCAGGCGTAGTTTTCTTTTTGGTATTGTGTTTAGTAACCAACACTCTGGAATCTTCAATGTGTTTATAATATCTGAGTTTCTCATTTTTTCCTTCCATGATATTTTAAGTATCTTTCTGTAGCATTTCAACTCGAAGGCGTTGATCTTCTGTGCCGCTGTTTTACTTAGGGTCCATGTTTCACAGCCTTCGAGATACAAGAATATCTGAGTATAATATAAACTTATATACTGTATTGTTGTATTATTTCATTTATCTAAGAGCAATAAATGTACAAAAGACATTGCTGCCAAACTTTAACTTTGTATGCACGAATATTTGGGTATAATTTAAACTTATATACTATATTATATTATTTCATTCAGCTCAGATCAATACGAGATCATTACTTGGAATCATACAGAGATCCATTTCTAGCAAACGCATGGAAACATCCTTGGTACTTATCTATCTGTCTGACGGAACACTTCGTAGAAGTTCCTTTTTTCTTTTGGGCTACAAAATCATATTTTTATGGTAAGTAATCATTGTTTTCTAGTCTGTACTGTTTTCTGGTAGTAATCATTGTTGTCTAGTCTGTACTGTTTTCTAGTAAGAAATCATAGTCCTTGTCTCGATTGGTCCGTCCTGGTGACTTTGAGTGCACGGTTTGAATGGCTTGACAAAATCGCATTTTTTTTGGAGATGCGGTTAGTCAAGTACGGAAGAACAGGTGTGCAATAGTTGCTAGGCGATTTGGTGCCGATGAACGGACTGGTTCAATTTTCGTTAGTCTCAAGAATTTTTATGTTCATATCAATCACCTGTTCTAACGTTATAATAATAATAATAATAATAATAATAATAATAATAATAATAATAATAATAATAATAATAATAATAAAAGCCGTAATTCATTAGGGTCGTATGAGTGTCACATTGAAATATTTGATGCAGAAAGATCTCCACGTATCTCTATCTTCTACTATCCTGATGAGTTTAGAAACTTCTAAACTATCTGTCCGACTCTCATAGTATGCTGCACAAGATAGAAAACCGCATGATAAGAAAGGAGTGGGTTATTCTTCTAAAACAACGTTCGAAGTATTCATTAGATCTGCTTTCCATGTCATGCGGGAGTCAGAGGCAAGGAAAATGCTGATACATTGGTGGGTAAATTGGTAGGATGCCGAAGAAGACAATGTACATGTACAGAGAATGATAGAAATAGGAGTGACCAGGGGAAACGGAGGAAGTACCTGCTATCTAGAAAGATCAGAAGAATCCACAATCAACAACTGACTGGGATGGAACACTGAATTTATAAACCCTTAAAGCAATCATGTAACATCAATCTTTCAAATTTATTTGTTTATACGACTCTAGAACTCTTTCTTCACTGTTTTCTTCAGCCACTATCAGTTTATAGAGCAATTGACGCCTGTAATGTCGTTTGGTGCTCTCAGTAACACCATGATCCATGGGCTGTAGGAGACTTGGGACATTAGGCGGCAAGAACAGACATTTATATCCGCTAACGCTCTAAAATTAATTCGCCCAGATTCAATTCGGATAATTTGGAATTCGGTTAATCGAGAATCGGATAATCGGAGTTCTACTGTACCTGGTTTCTATCCTAAGCACCGTATTCGGCGCTGAAGGAGCATAGAAATAGATAGTATATAATCCATTATTAACATCTCAATGTAGACATCAAAACATTTGTAGATCTTTACATTTATTAACCCATTTTCTTCTTCTTCTTCTTCTTTCGTTCACTTCAAACATGTCTATATCTGTACACATTTTTCTTCTTCTTTCGTTCACTTCAATCATGTCTATATCTGTACACATTTTTCTTCTTCCTTCGTTCACTTCAAACATGTCTATATCTGTACACATTTTTCTTCTTCCTTCGTTCACTTCAAACATGTCTATATCTGTAAACATTTTTCTGACCAATGACATTCTTTATTTCTAGGAGCCAAGGTCAGGCCACAAGTCCTTATCCCTTCAATAATATACTGTGCGCACACAATAACTGTTGTTCTTGGGATATGGGCTATGGCAATGTGTGCAGATTTCAGCCAAGAAACAGCATTAGCACCCAGAAACCTATTAGAGAGGTTAAAACTATGTTCGGCATACGCACCATTTTTTTTCATACCTCTAACAAATTTAGTAGACTCAGCAAAGTTGGCTTGGAAATGGAAGCTGGATTGAAAAAAAAAATGTCAGTCTGATTGAGCAATATATTCCATATTTTTTTTCCTAGAGATTATATTTGTTAATTATGTTATTTACAATATATTTTGTTGTTTGAATTTTTTGTTTTATAGCTATGTCGATTTTGCTTTATTATTTCAGAATACTTCCCCGGTGTAGGGGTTAGTGTTTCCTCGGTGTAGTGGTTAGTATCTATCCGGTGTAGTGGCTAGTATTTCCCCGGTGTAGTGGTTAGTATTTCCTGTGTAGTGGTTAGTGTTTTCCTGGTGTAGTAGCTAGTATCTTTCCGATGTAGTGGTTAAATAAATTTCTTTGTGCTCAAAAGAACGTAATGAATTTCGCTCGCGACGTTTTGTTAATAAAGTTGATGTTTCAATTTCTCTCGCGACGTTTTGTTAATAAAGTTCATGTTTCAATTTCAATCCCGACGTTTTGTTAACAAAGTTGATGTTTCAATTTCGCTCGCGACGTTTTGTTAAACAAATATATTTATTTCTGAGATCGATTATCGCTTGACGCTACAAAGTAATAATACTCATTTCGTTTTTGTGCGGCGTGTAGCTTCGTTGAGGGACAATGTACATATGGGGTTACCCTAGTACGAAGAAGTTAGTCCTTTTTATATTTCCTTGTAGATATATATGAACGGTTTTAAAGTTCAAATATTCTTCAGTATAACCGAATCCCAATCATCATCATGTGTTGCTGACAAGGTTGTGGGATTTATTATTGTACATATATGGTTGTGGCAGATACGATTAAATAAATGGCTGGTTATGAACATTTGGAAAATTATGAAAATGTGAAAACATATAAACATGTGGAAATGTGTAAAGTTATGAGCATGTGGTAATTTATGAAAATATGGCAATTTATGAAAATGTGATATCCACATTTATGAAAATGTGGAAATTTATGTAAATGTGGAAATTTATGAAAATGTGGAAAGATGAAACTAGAAAAATATTAATATGTAGAAATTTATGAAAATGTAAAAAGTTGTAAAAATGTGAAAAGTAATAAACGTGAAAATTATGAACATGTGCAAAAATCAAGTACATTTAGCTGCTTATTGATGTGTTCTTGTTTCTTCACATGCGTTTGGAAGATGGATATGTTGGGTCATTGGCTCTAAGAAAACGATGACACAATCAATCTCTATTCTATGGACTACAGAGCTGGAAATCTAGTAGGACCATTGTCCTGCTACAAGAGAAATCCATTGTGAATTTGAGAATGAACGCTGAAGAACAAGAAACTGTGCTTATTGACATGTGTTTGCCAGAGTCCGAAAGAGAAGCAAATAATATCAACACTATTGCTTGCCATGCATGTCATAAGATGCGACTAATGAGTTTTGAGGGGGGTTGCGTCGGTTGTTACATTCATTCTATATTCAGAGTAACTCAGCAGCCATGTTGAAGTCGGATATGCCGGATATCAATTCGCATATATCGCAGCCGAGCTGTAAATAATGACACAACGTGTTCCATTCTCTGGACTATATCCTGCTAATCTGCAGGAGTTTGAGGACGAAAGGGAAGAAGACATGTGTCTATGATGTTGACGTTTGAAAATGTGCAAAATTAAGAATGTGTGATTTTTGACAGAAAAATACAGTCACTGGATGATAAACCACAGCAGCTAATTCAGGGATGACGGACCACAGCAGCTAATTCAGGGATGACGGACCACAGCAGCTAATTCAGGGATGACGGACCACAGCAGCTAATTCAGGGATGACGGACCACAGCAGCTAATTCAGGGATGACAGACAACAGAAGTTAGTCAAGAGATGACAGAAAACAGCTGTTAGTTCAACGATGACGGCCAACAACTGTTAGTTCAATGATAATTAGACTACAGCTGTTAGTTTAGGGATGGCGGACCGTAGGAGTTAGTTCAGGGATGACGGGCCACAGTAGTTAGTCCAGATTTGCCGGACCACATCAATTAGTTCAACGATGACGGACCACAGTAGTTAGTTCAGGTTTGACGAACCACATCAGTTAGTTCAGGGATGACGAACTGCAGCCAAAGAGATGAAAATAATTCAAATAATGAGATGACAATATGATAGGTAAAAAGATGGCAATATATGACAGGGTTAAAATATGACAGGTAAAAAGATGAGAATATGACAGGTAAAAATATTACAATATATCAGGTAAAAATATTACAATATAACAGGTAAAAGTATGGCAATGTAACAAGTAGAGAGATGACAATATAACGGGTAATTAGTTCAATAACTATAGCAGGTAATAAAGTGGCTGACAGTAGTTGGTAATAAAATGGCCGACGGTAGCAGGTAATTAGATGGCTGACTGTAGCTAGTAATGACACGAATAACTGTAGCTGGTTATACCGTGAATGTATGTAGGTGGCAATAAAATAGCTGTCTGGTAATGCAGTCAAGAATGAACTGGTTAATTGTGGCAATATTTTATATCATTTATACTTATAACCAGTCAAAAGGCATGATTGATGAAAAACAAAATAATAAACTGTAAGTAAGTAATTTTTGACCACCCATCGACATTCTGACAAACGCAAGTCCTCCGCAATTGAGTAACTGAGGTCACACCCGAGCTTGTATGTTTTTTGTGTCAAGGCAGTGTTGTGTTAGGGAGGGTTTATTGTGTCAAGGAATTTGTGAGTTAGGGAGGGTTTATTGTATCAATGCATTGTTGTGTTATCACGGGTTTATGGGTGCATATTCAGTCACCAAATACAGGAATTCCAGTGCGTCATGATCGTCACGTCCTGCCAGAAGTGCAGTATATATGTATGGGACAAAGTAGTTCATCATTCTCCCGTCTGATCTTTTGACCCATCTGCAGTGGCGGCACACGTAGCATTCCACGCTACATAGTCCACCATAGAAGGACAAGAGTGCAATGTTCGCTAGTCTGCATCTCTCCGTCATCTATGGGGCCATTTTACAGAAGACAAAAGCCAGAAATCGAGGCAAGACATATAGTATCAATGACTTTTCCACAGATGACAGGTTCTCAGCGTATTCCCCAACTTTCCTTAGCCGTCCTCCTACGACATGCAAATACAGTGGCCCAATTCTTTGCATCCTGAATTAGAAGTCACGGTTGCCAGATGGATGGAAAGGCATGGATATGTTAGGGTAATTTATGAAAGCATGTTTAGTCACCGAAGAAATACATGTTTAGTCACTGAAGGAATGAATGTTTAGTCACTGAAGGAATGTATGTTTAGTCACCGAAGAAATGCATGTTTAGTCACCGAAGAAATGCATTTTTAGTCACTGAAGGAATGTATTCTAGTGCAGCAGTATCTCAGAATCATCCCATCTTGCAAGGAACATAGCATATACATCTGGGTCAAGTTTGTTATCATTCTAGTCAGCTCTGTAATCCCATCTGCAGTGACGGTACGTCTGACTTTCCCCGCCACTAAGAGTCTTTCATAAAAGGACACAAGCCCAAAGTCTCTTGGCCTGTGTCTCTTCGTCATTATCGAGATATTTCTTTCGCAGAAGAATAAGGTAAGAAATTACGACACAGCATACATTTAAACTTTGAATGCGCACAAACTGAACATACAACATGAAACATTTAGTATGGTAGACAGGAACTGGATTCACTCATTGTAAATAGATTTCTCATCACCGATTCAGAATCCTTGGTGTGGTCATCAAACGTGGACAATGAAAGCATTGCAGACGAAAAGATAAGAAAAAAGTAGAGACTTGTTTTTACCGCCAAGCACTCGAACGTCCCCATAAGTGAACTTTGCGAAAAAGGATAACATGAGAAGGTGTCGCTATGGACATATTAGCACATGAATTACATGTGCTTGAAGCTTACACAAACACAGCTAACCCTAATATAAACACAGCAAATCCTAACCCTTACACAACACAGCTAACCCTAACCTTAACCCTTACACAACACAGCTAACCCTAACCTTAACCCTTACACAACACAGCTAATCTTAACACAAACACAGCTAACCCTAACCCTAACACTTTCTTGATTCTTGATTAGAAAACTGGCCTCGCAGCACGTGGGGCATTCCCATAAGTGCTCCGCGCTTGTGTTCCAGCAGCTATTCGACTCGATAGTGTTTCGAGTCCAATGCCGCCGAAACAGACGATGACATCAGGGCACAACTCTGGCCATTGCGACAAGTATCTTTGTTGTTTCGCCCACACATGCCGTGCTCGCAACTAGTTCAATCACAACGTCTGACTTGGAACAATATGGTAACTATTATCGAAGGTTACGACTACGGGATTGTATAGATGACGTGCCATGAAGTTTCTATAAGAAGATAACCTCAATATAAAGGCATGCCATCTACTAAGGTTTTCTGTTGCATGGTTGGTTTGTCTAGTGAGCCATTGGTGAGACTCACAGACACAACTGCATGCGCCAAGACAAACACAACGCCACACACACACCCGAACACAAACACAGCTAACCCTAACCCGAACACAAACACAGCTAATGGAACTACATCATCTTTATCATCGTCGTCGTCAACCAGTAAAAAATTATCTCTATACTATGTTCACTCTAAGAATGAAGTGGGTCAATGATTATGATTGGTTATTGGACGCAGAGCGCATTAATAGATGGTTAAGTGTCCAAACATATTGTTTTTAAATTCCGTTTTTAAATGTTTTAAAAATAGTTTAAATATTGTTTTTAATTGTTTTTAAATAATATTGTGTTTACATGTCATTAGCTGTTTAAAATTCACATTTGTCGCTGAGTAATAAAGGAGTGAATTTTTACCAACTTCATTCTTAAAGTGAACATAATATAGTTGAGGATGGCAATGTTCTATGTCAATGGCATTTATAACTTGTCAAGAATGAGATTTGATGATAACAATGCTCTATGTCAGTAATATTTATAACTTGTCAAGAATGAGATCTGATGATAACAATGCTCTATGTCAGTAATATTTATAACTTGTCAAGAATGAGATCTGATTATGACAATGTTTTGTGTCAATGATATTTCTAAACCAGGCGGGTATAAAATGTATGAATAAACACACCAATCAGATTCGTTTCTTACTGCCATTTTTTCTACATGTAGGCCTATGCCCTATTAAAAAATTTGTTATGACCTAATCAGTATTCTAATAGTTGTTTTATTGAACTATTTCTGCAACTTTTGTACTTTTTTGCCATAGTGTCTTGGCGATCTGATGTTTGATCATATGAGCGAAATATGTGTTTTTGAGTATATGAGCTAAATGTGTTATGTTTGAGCTAAATGTGTTATGTTTGAGCTAAATGTGTTATGTTTGAGCTAAATCTATTTGGTGTATAGATACATCTTCAGTCAATGTAGGGGGGGGGGGGGGGTTACCTAAAGAAAAGGTCATTCGCTCATTTTACAGAAATTTCCCCCCTATTCCTGAGAAATTTGATGACATTTTTGTGAGAAATTTGATGACCTTTTTGTGAGAAATTTGATGACCTTTTGTCCTGCTCTGTGGCAGCATGATATCTTGGTGAAATATCTTTAAAGATGGGGGGGGGGGGTGGTGTGATTCCCACCTTTTCACCAAATTCATATTCTAAATGTCATCTCTAGTTTCCTAATGTTGGGGGGGGGGGGAGAGAGGTGTGCATATCATTGACTTTACCTTGTGCAGAACTGTTCATAAAGTTCAGATTGGTTTGTTTTTTTTGGAGGGGGGGGGGTGGGAGGTGAGAAGTAGAGAAGTAGACACAGACAAGCTGAATTATTCATGCAAAGTGTGGTATCATTGTGTGTGCACGTATTCCATTGTGAGTGTCACTGTGAGTGTGTGCACTTATTCCACTGACCTCGAACGACCTGGATTCTTTGACAGTTTTCCCGTCAGACTGGACTGTGCAGAAAAAAAAAACAAATTACATCTTTGATCATGAGTGGCTGATTCATTAGTGTAGGTTATTACATCATTTTCGCCAGTGTTATGGTCTATAACTCAAAAGTCGGGGTTAGTGTTCCAGAGATCAAATTGGTCACGGAGTGAAAGGGTTAATGTTAAATGAGAATATTGTTTTGTTGATATTAAATAAATGTTTCTTTTAATCAGCTAATCATCGTGTTGTGTTTTTTTCTTAGATGAATTAGCCCAATGTGATGTAGTTTTTAATCATGGTTGTTGGATTGTATGTTTTAATGATGGCTGTTGGGATTCAGATTTCAGTAATGGCTGCTGGGATGTACGTTTTAATCATGATTGTTCCGATGTACGTTTCAATCATGACTGTTCGGTCGTAGGTTTCAGTCATGGCTGTTGGAATACTGGTTTCAATCATGACTGTTGGAATGTAGGTTTCAATCATGACTGTTGGGATTTTGAGTTCTCACTGTCGGATTTCTAATCCTGTCGTAGTGTTGTGTCGGGAAAACCTCACCTGGCTACGCTGTGATCTCTAATTAACACATACATTAATGAGTCCACCTATTCCAGATGAAGAATCACGAAACACCCAACTGCACTTCCATTTGTGACATGTAGGGCTTACATATTCTTTTATATTCAAAAATGGAATTGATGCTTAATTACACATTTTTTAAAAATTGCCCCCTACTCCATGAACAGTAAAATTGCATCATGTGGGGTGTGCACCCCACGTTGGGAAACGCTGCTCTAGATGATAGCTCACTTAACTTCACATAATAAAATCCATGAGTTTCAAACAACACAAGTTCCTCTTGACTATTCAGAGCACTTCCACTCTGCCGAACGGAAGATTCCGCCATCAATGATTATACTGATTGCTACAATTATAGATGAGTCTTTGCGACTTTATCCTCCTAGTGTTACTTCTAAACTAAGTCTAATTCATCCTTTTATTTTCAATATTTGTCCGTTTGCACAATGCTCTGTGCTAATTTTCCTGGCTCCGAAATCATTCTCCGCGCTTTTCTAAGTTAGTTCATAAATTCTTGCGTGTTTTCACCAAAGTTGCTGACTTCTGTTCCAGCTTACCTTGACAAACTAATATTCTCCTATCTAAATTGTCACTTCAAACATAACGTTAAATCTGTTTTCGTCTCATAGTTATTTTACTCGACAATGTTGACTCAGCAAACAGAGAAACTTCAATTTCTATTTTGGCGTGATGTTTTTGTGTCATCTACCCTTCCCCTGTCTTACTACCCTCGTATATATATATATACATAAATATATATATATATATATATATATATATATATATATATATATATATATATTAATAAGTACTTATAACAAATATTTGACTTATTACTCTTTCCTTAATATCGTCAATTCAACTTCTCTCAGTTATATTTCTTTGTTCAATTTGTTTAATTTGCTCATTGTCTCAGTAATTTGTCTGTTATATACTGTGATTCTATTAGTTAGTCGCCGGATTATTATTACTGCAAACTGGACACGTCCATAGTTGCTCCGATCTCTTTTTCAGTGTATCCGCCATTACACTTCTGCTGACAGCAGCGGTCCTCCGCCGGCCGACCATCATTCTTCTACGCCAGCCAAAATGTTCACTTTTAGCAACCCCGTATTTCAAACCCTGATCTATAATCATGGGCACCGAAAAGGAACCATCATCCACACCGGTCTCACCCTCGCGTGCCACATCTCCCATGGAACCCAAGATGTCAGCTCGATCCACTTCCCCATCGTCACGTGCCACAATCGCGCACGACGCCAGCCAATCTGCCCCCCCCCCAATTGTCCCGGCACGAAAAAAAATGTAGCTACTTTCAAACTCGCTTTCTTCTCAAGGCCTCAATTCACTGTTCGCGAACAAGACCCACTTTTACCTTCCTAATCATACTTATAGAGTCACTCAAGAAAACTGACACCTTAACACACACGGTAAAACTCAAATACTTTCAAAGCATGCTGCGCAAGATAGAAAAGTTCATGCTGAGAATAGAATGGTAGAACTTATTGAACAACTCAATTGTCCAGAGCATTACATGGATATACTGACGTGGTCATGCTGGCAACAGAGGAAACGAGATGACCGACTTATTGGCAGGCAATGCGGCGATAGACGGCGCAATGCTGAGAAAAGATAAAGCAGACTTGATCAAGGCAGTAATAAATTCATTTCAAGATGAAGACGATGTCAATAAAGCTGAGAAAGTACACATACAGAGAATGTAAAAATGGGAGTATCTAGAAGGAAGGGAAGGAAAAGTAATGTTTTTGGAAGGCCCCCGAAGATCACTCAATCAACACCTGACCAGGACTCTGAGTCTATATACGCTGGGATGGCTGCTGGTACGGAGGGCGGAACACTTATGAGAATGCCCCACGTGCTGTGAAGTTAGTTTCTAATCAAGAATCAAGAAACTGAGCTGTAAACGCCCAAGCACTGCGAACATGTATAATCACAGATCCATTCGTGTATATAATCACATCCTTCTCTTTGGTATTCTCACTGACCAAAGCCTGCACCTGGTGCTCCACAGCCGTGGGTCATCATTCTCTGAATTCCCTGTTAAGTGTTATTACTATTCTCAAAGTAGTTTCGAAATCTGTGGGTAGACCTATCCATTCCGCACATGTTACTACATCCTGCAATCTGCTCACTATTTGCATGATATTGTCAGCACGTCACATCCTGCAATCTGCTCACTCTTTGCATGATATTTTCAGCACGTCACATCCTGCAATCTGCTCACTATTTGCATGATATTGTTAGCACGTCACATCCTGCAATCTGCTCACTATTTGCATGATATTGTCAGCACGTCACATCCTGCAATCTGCTCACTCTTTGCATGATATTGTCAGCACGTCACATCCTGCAATCTGCTCACTCTTTGCATGATATTGTCAGCACGTCACATCCTGCAATCTGCTCACTATTTGCATGATATTGTTAGCACGTCACATCCTGCAATCTGCTCACTATTTGCATGATATTGTCAGCACGTCACATCCTGCAATCTGCTCACTCTTTGCATGATATTGTCAGCACGTCACATCCTGCAATCTGCTCACTATTTGCATGATATTGTCAGCACGTCACATCCTGCAATCTGCTCACTATTTGCATGATATTGTTAGCACGTCACATCCTGCAATCTGCTCACTATTTGCATGATATTGTCAGCACGTCACATCCTGCAATCTGCTCACTCTTTGCATGATATTGTCAGCACGTCACATCCTGCAATCTGCTCACTATTTGCATGATATTGTCAGCACGTCACATCCTGCAATCTGCTCACTATTTGCATGATATTGTCAGCACGTCACATCCTGCAATCTGCTCACTCTTTGCATGATATTGTCAGCACGTCACATCCTGCAATCTGCTCACTATTTGCATGATATTGTCAGCACGTCACATCCTGCAATCTGCTCACTATTTGCATGATATTGTTAGCACGTCACATCCTGCAATCTGCTCACTATTTGCAAGATATTGTCAGCACGTCACATCCACGATCTCCCTCTCTTAAGTTTGATACCTTTAACTTTCTGTATTTTGGAATGCATTTGAGTGTTCCTTATCTGCGTGTATCTGAAGGTACGCCCATGCACAGCAATACTGTAATCTGTTCTCTGTCGTAGGACAGTCAAGTAGGTACCCCATAGTTCTTGTAGATGTTTCTTTTGTGCACCCAAGAATGATGCGCATTGCTGTATTCTTTATTATATCCGGTCTTTCGATCTGAGTTTGGCTAAGAGTTAGAATTGCTAGTGCATATTCCAGCACAGCCACATTTAAAACCTGGTACACAAGAAATAACTTTCGCCTTGTTTGCGTTGAGTCCATGAAAATGATAAAAGAATACTTGTTACGACAGAAGTGACATACCTACGCAGCTTTCTTGGAACAACAGCGAGAAACAGAATCAGAAACATCAGAAGACTAAATAAAACAACCAACGTTTTAGATTGTATATGAAGGCAACGGATTAAGTGGTTTGCATTTAATACTGATCATGCTATCTCATCCGAAAAATCAATGCCTCTCAGACACAACGGATACAATGCCAAAGATCGGCTTTACAAAAGATGGGTTACATGAATAAAAAAACTCCCACAGAAACAAACATATATGAAGCGCATAGCAAAGCCAATACCAGAGCTCCCATCTACTCCCTGGCGCCAAAAGGCACAAAAGCACGAGTAGCAGATAGATCGATATATCTCTAAGGACTTCTATATTAGTTTTCGTGGCTGTCCATGTAATTTTCATTATTCCTCTAAACAACCACTTCTTATTAGCATTTAGCTCACTTTTGTTTTGTTTACAGCTCACGCTTCACGTACACAAAGAAGAATTGGGCCGATATAACATCATAGCATTGAATTCCCATACGTATAGCCTGTCTCTTTCTCTCTCTCTGTGAGTGTGCGCGAATGTGCGTGTGAATGTATGTAGTAAAAAACCATAACTATTTAAAATGAATCATATCTATATAGAATTAAAACTACTGTTTTACAAAACAAGACATATTACAATTTACCCTATTACTTACACTTCTTTTGAAAAAATAAATAAAACCACATAGGCCTATATTTATTTGTGCAGTAATACGAAATATGACATACATGTAATCTTGACTATCTAATTTAATCTAACAGATTCACGAGTCACAAATTTGTTTTCTATTTTCATTCGTCCATCTTCTTAGAAAACATAACCGGAAGTCGATCTTGTTGACAACGGGGAAAGTTAAAATTGGAGGTAACCTAACAGCGGTCTATTTTTCAAATGTACTATTTGATACTAACATTTATATGAACTTAAATCATGCAACTCTTACGCATCAATTTATATCACTGTTCCTATTTTCTCAACACTTCCTCTTCTGATATTTACTACTCGCAAGTTCATCTTATTTTAATGTGAACATGTCATGTGTAAAGACTACTTAGTCTTCGTCTAGTAAGTTTAAACTTTAAAGAATGTTGATGTAATTCTCCCGATTTACGTCTAGAACTTTATTGCAGCAGTAGTAAGTTAGTTAATGTTAATGGTTAACACAATAACATGGCCAGAACTACAAGTTAGTCTCATCCAAAATCATTAAATTGTTACTACGTCAACACAATTTAAATTTTGTTAATTCATTCTAGGAAGACTTTCTGAGACCACAGACTGGGTACAATGAATAACTATACCCACGCATACAGAAAATTATGTCTATAACAGTAAGTAAAGTACAGCTATTTAGAGATATCACTTTCTTCTTTGGGGAATATTTTTCCCTTTTAGAAGAAAAAGCGATAATTGTACTAAAAGGTATTTTTAGCTGTCTTGTAGGCCTACTAATAAAGGAATATTTTTTCCCTTTTAGAGAAAGCTTAAAATAGTAAGAAAATCTATTTTAACTATTTAGTGGGGTGCAAAGGGAACGCATTGCTCTAGGCGGACCCATGGTTAGCAGATAACCAAGATCCCAAATGTACCTCCACGCGGTGCACCCTGGAAACAGAAATACAGCAGCTCGAGTTGATTCTGGCCAAATCATTTGGGGATCGTGTCCGAGAATGTGGAGGTAGCAGATGGAAAGAGATTTGACTGCACAAGAGACAGACAATATCTCCGAACCACCAGCATCACCACATATAGCGACACTGTCGACATACAGTGAAGCTAGTCAGTCCAGTCCGAACATTGGAGGGCCGGCCAATGTAAAATGCACGTAAAGATAGATGCATGGCGAGAGACAAATAGATTTCATACTGAGTACAATGAAACAATGAAATGGCAGAACAGGGCTAGAGGGCAGCGCGAACTGCAAATAGAAAGTGAAAAGTCCCTAGGAAAGGGGAACTACAAGCTCCGTCAGCTCAAGTCGAGCTTCTAGTTACCTGTGTTCCTTACAGGCAGAGACCCAGACCCATCCATTGGCGTTTGGTAAAGCAAGAAGACCTAACCCAACTCTAATGTCGAGCCTTCCTAAACCGGAAATATGCTCGCGAAGAGAAAGGGTTCCGTACTCGATGCACTCAGACACAAAAGGGACAATGATTTAGCCCTGGCCCAACTCTACTGTCAGGTTTTGCTACACCGGAAATACACTTGAAGAGAGAAAGGGTTCAGTACCTGATGGGCTCAGGCGCTATTGGGACAAGGACGCTCAGCTCGAGAACGCCTTGCTCTCAAACGCGTGGTGTGAGACTCGAACTTGGACAAGGGGTACACGATATCGGTGAATGACACCTCGGCTAAGAGGGCGAAAGAGCCAGGGTCCAACTCCTCTGTTGAGTTCTTCCCCTTAAGGAACCAGGCTCACGGATGAGAAACGGATCAGTACCCAATGGGCACAGGCACAGCACGTCCAATTACACGAGGCAAGTTCATAGACAGTGGAACACTTCGTTCGAGTCAGACGAGAGCTAAAAATCGTCTGGGCGAAGAGTCTCCACTACGCGTGCCTGGAGACAGATATAGAGGCTGTCACAGGCTAAGGGTAGCCCACCCGAATTGTCAAGGCATGCCGAAATCGGATGTGCTAGGCCTACAAGGCGCATAACGGTGGCACAACGGAATCACGCTCCCGGCGGAAATCGCACGGATATCCGTGATGGTTACAATGGAGCGACCGAAAAACAAAACAAACAAACAAACAAACTATTTAGTATCAAGAATAATGGGGACAATGGAACACCACTAGCGACTTATAATATAAGAGATATTATAGTTTTTAACAGTTCTTCTTGTTTACAGCTTAACATGTCTACACAGAATGTCTGTTTTTCTTGATAAATGTTGCTGTATTTGAAAGCTCCCGAGTGCTCCCATTTAGCTCTCTGGATATCTGTCTCTGTGGGCTGGTGCTCCTCCCGTATCTGGTTTAGTGTAATGCAGTCTTGCAGGATATGTTTTGCTGTTTTTTCTACCTGCCCACATGGACACAGACGTGTTTATATCAGCAATGTTGAAGTTTTATTAGAGATTAAGAATCTTTTTTGTGAAAATATAATCCTTGTGCATGGTTTTCTGGTTCTATTTTAGTCGCATCATTAGCAAGTCATGCAGACCGATTACAATTCTGACACTGACCAATCAAAGCAGAGCCTGTCACCAAAGTTCAACTACCAACATGGAGAGTCTTCAGAGTTGTCTTTTGCAGAGGAAACCACATCTCCCAGAGGTCAAAAGGTGACGAAACCTTATCGTAAGCTGCGGCCCAATAGTGCTCCAAGGACGTATATGACTGATAGTGGCAGCTGGAGAGATTACAATGTTCCAAGCTACTGCGTTCCTGACTTTCGGAGGGTGAGAAAAATCCTACTTATCTAGGTAAAATTTCTTTTCTATAAGTTAAAGAGGCCACTCTAAACGTAAGTGGTAATTATGATGATGATGAATGTACACTATGTCTTGTAGAGTCAATATTTTAGTGCTTGTCCTCATTCCTCAGACAAATTGAATTGTTACTTCCCTTTAGTAGCATCAACATGTTTCAATAGATTGACCTAACACAATATGTCGTAACCCTGACTAACCATAACCCTAAATCAAACCTCTACCCAAAACTTTAAACTTGTTGATGTCACTAAAGGGAAGTGACACGTAAATTTTGTGGTAGGTTTCAGGACAAGTACTCAACTTTTCTGTATAAACCTATTTATTTAATAAACTCCTTAATGTATCCAACTTTCTGCTGTACTTTTGTAAACTCCATATTTTATACTACTGCGATGCCAATGTGGCAACCAGGACTTCTAGTTCAGGGTGAAAAGCATAGATCCAATGTCTTCTTTCCAGACATGCCATAGTGGGTGACTAAGGAACGTTGCAGGATCGGCTAACAACCTGTCACCTGTGGAAAAATCATCCATTTCTGGTTGGCCCAGAAGTGTGTACTGTGATCCGGGCAGGATGTGGTAACCCTGGGATACTGACACACTGAAATGCCTCATTTTGGGAACTAAATATTCATCCATACCCCCCCCCCCATCACTTGTTACACATCCATTCCGTAAGACCTTATGTGAGTCTGGGTGTCGCCTCAATTAAACTACTGAGAAGTACGTGTACTTCTGTCAGAACGACTGTACTGTCAAGAGCTATCTACTCACAGCTAATAGATTATTTCAGCATTCATATTCCTGCGATCAATTACACTAAACATTCAGTCCGATATTGGTCATGTAAACAGCACTTTGTGTTAGGTCGTTGTTGATTTCCCACAGCTAGTTGCAGATACACCCACGTGTCAGATTGCCATTCTGTGAGCATCAAAGCTGGCACTGTCCTGTAGTATGTTTCATGGTGTCAGTGTTATTGCTTCGCAGATCCAGACCACAGGGTTTCTGATAATGATTTGTACAATTTTTCTGTAGTGTAGTTGTCTCATAGACTTTATCTGTCTATCCATTATCATTTCCACTTGTGCCATTAAGCAGTGATGTGGAAGTTGGAGTTGTTTGTTTTGGCCATTTTGGTAGTATTGGCCATGGTTAGCCCATGTCTGTTTTAAGGTTTCTTTGATTGTCTTCACCCATCTACTTCTTGGTCTTTCTCATGCATTGTAGTCTGATATTTTGTTTTATGCATGAAGCCCTGTTTCCATTGGTTAAATTATCATGATTGGCCAAACTACCTGGTTTTTGCTGTCGCTCGAGATAGTCTTGGCGTGTGGTGATCTTTATTTATTTCCTGATACCTTCATTTCTCCGTCATTCTCTTCTGGTGACATTTATAGCTTTCCTCAAACATCTCATTTCACATACTGTGATCTTTTTCGCTATTGTCAAGGATCATGTTTGACATTGGTAACACAAAGTTGGTATTCTTCTTCTTCTTCTGCGATCAGTTTCCTATGCTCATAAGTCTATACAGGAATTTGGGCCGCCTCCATGAATTCAGTCGTCAGCAGGAGGTCCTCACGGTTGCCCCACAGCTTCACCTTCAGATCTGTCTCTTGAGGCCATATTTTGGTTCTCACGTCATCAAAGAGTGGGCATGTCTGCAGAATATGTTCTGGAGTCTGGGGACCCTTTTGACATGGGCATTGGTCAAAGTTGGTATAAAAATACTGTTTAATATTATTGTTTTGTAGCCATACAGATGGTTTGTTGTTTGAGTATTGGTGGCTGCTGGTAAGTCACAGCATTGTCTTTCTGACAAGTTGTTTCTATCTCTCTATTGAGTTTGCCATCCTCTATAAAGACGCTTGCTAAATATTTTAACTCTGGGGCCTGTTTTAGTTTTGTACCATTGACAGATACATTTAACTAGCCATGTGTAGACTTGATATAAAATACAATTTCTCTGTTGTCTTGTTGACACCATGTTACATACAATTTATTTGTGGTACTCTTGCAGACTCCAGCCATTTACATAGAACAAGACATTATTAACAAACAGAGGCAGGAGATTCAACTTCTGATGGAAGAGCTTGGTAATAGGGACCAGGAGTTGAATGACCTGGTTTTGTCCCACCAGAAGCAGGTCAAGGCCTGGGAATGTGACAATGAGAAACAGAAATCTCTTCAGGCCAGGTTGACCCAGTGTGAAGGTTTGTATCAGAACAATAGCTCAGGTTCGTGAGTTATAGTGTGTTAGTTCTTGAGTTATAGTGTGTTAGTTCTTGAGTTATAGTGTGTTAGTTCTTGAGTTATAGTGTGTTAGTTCTTGAGTTATAGTGTGTTAGTTCTTGAGTTCTGGAATGTTAGTTCTTGAGTTCTGGAATGTTAGTTCTTGAGTTCTGGAATGTTAGTTCCTGAGTTCTGGAATGTTAGTTCGTGAGTTCTGGAATGTTAGTTCGTGAGTTCTGGAATGTTAGTTCTTCAGTTCTGGAATGTTAGTTATTGAGTTCTGGAATGTTAGTTCGTGAGTTCTGGAATGTTAGTTATTCAGTTCTGGAATATTAGTTCGTGAGTTCTGGAATGTTAGTTCTTGAGTTCTGGAATGTTAGTTCTTGAGTTCTGGAATGTTAGTTCGTGATTTCTGGAATGTTAGTTAGTGAGTTCTGGAATGTTAGTTCTTGAGTTCTGGAATGTTAGTTCTTGAGTTCTGGAATGTTAGTTCGTGAGTTCTGGAATGTTAGTTCTTGAGTTCTGGAATGTTAGTTCTTGAGTTCTGGAATGTTAGTTCTTGAGTTCTGGAATGTTAGTTCGTGAGTTCTGGAATGTTAGTTCTTGAGTTCTGGAATGTTAGTTCTTGAGTTCTGGAATGTTAGTTCTTGAGTTCTGGAATGTTAGTTCGTGAGTTCTGGAATGTTAGTTCGTGAGTTCTGGAATGTTAGTTCTTGAGTTCTGGAATGTTAGTTCGTGAGTTCTGGAATGTTAGTTCGTGAGTTCTGGAATGTTAGTTCGTGAGTTCTGGAATGTTAGTTCGTGAGTTCTGGAATGTTAGTTCGTGAGTTCTGGAATGTTAGTTCTTGAGTTCTGGAATGTTAGTTCTTGAGTTCTGGAATGTTAGTTCGTGAGGTCTGGAATGTTAGTTCGTGAGTTCTGGAATGTTAGTTCGTGAGTTCTGGAATGTTAGTTCGTGAGTTCTGGAATGTTAGTTCGTGAGTTCTGGAATGTTAGTTCGTGAGTTCTGGAATGTTAGTTCGTGAGTTCTGGAATGTTAGTTCGTGAGTTCTGGAATGTTAGTTCGTGAGTTCTGGAATGTTAGTTCGTGAGTTCTGGAATGTTAGTTCTTAAGTTCTGGAATGTTAGTTCTTGAGTTCTGGAATGGTAGTTCGTGAGTTCTGGAATATTAGTTCGTGAGTTCTGGAATGTTAGTTCGTGAGTTCTGGAATGTTAGTTCTTGAGTTCCGGAATGTTAGTTCTTGAGTTCTGGAATGTTAGTTCGTGAGTTCTGGAATGTTAGTTCGTGAGTTCTGGAATGTTAGTTCGTGAGTTCTGGAATGTTAGTTCGTGAGTTCTGGAATGTTAGTTCGTGAGTTCTGGAATGTTAGTTCTTGAGTTCTGGAATGTTAGTTATTGAGTTCTGGAATGTTAGTTCGTGAGTTCTGGAATGTTAGTTATTCAGTTCTGGAATGTTAGTTCGTGAGTTCTGGAATGTTAGTTCTTGAGTTCTGGAATGTTAGTTCTTGAGTTCTGGAATGTTAGTTCGTGATTTCTGGAATGTTAGTTAGTGAGTTCTGGAATGTTAGTTCTTGAGTTCTGGAATGTTAGTTCTTGAGTTCTGGAATGTTAGTTCGTGAGTTCTGGAATGTTAGTTCTTGAGTTCTGGAATGTTAGTTCTTGAGTTCTGGAATGTTAGTTCTTGAGTTCTGGAATGTTAGTTCGTGAGTTCTGGAATGTTAGTTCTTGAGTTCTGGAATGTTAGTTCTTGAGTTCTGGAATGTTAGTTCTTGAGTTCTGGAATGTTAGTTCGTGAGTTCTGGAATGTTAGTTCGTGAGTTCTGGAATGTTAGTTCTTGAGTTCTGGAATGTTAGTTCGTGAGTTCTGGAATGTTAGTTCGTGAGTTCTGGAATGTTAGTTCGTGAGTTCTGGAATGTTAGTTCGTGAGTTCTGGAATGTTAGTTCGTGAGTTCTGGAATGTTAGTTCTTGAGTTCTGGAATGTTAGTTCTTGAGTTCTGGAATGTTAGTTCGTGAGGTCTGGAATGTTAGTTCGTGAGTTCTGGAATGTTAGTTCGTGAGTTCTGGAATGTTAGTTCGTGAGTTCTGGAATGTTAGTTCGTGAGTTCTGGAATGTTAGTTCGTGAGTTCTGGAATATTAGTTCGTGAGTTCTGGAATGTTAGTTCGTGAGTTCTGGAATGTTAGTTCGTGAGTTCTGGAATGTTAGTTCGTGAGTTCTGGAATGTTAGTTCTTAAGTTCTGGAATGTTAGTTCTTGAGTTCTGGAATGGTAGTTCGTGAGTTCTGGAATATTAGTTCGTGAGTTCTGGAATGTTAGTTCGTGAGTTCTGGAATGTTAGTTCTTGAGTTCCGGAATGTTAGTTCTTGAGTTCTGGAATGTTAGTTCGTGAGTTCTGGAATGTTAGTTCTTGAGTTCTGGAATGTTAGTTCGTGAGTTCTGGAATGTTAGTTCGTGAGTTCTGGAATGTTAGTTCGTGAGTTCTGGAATGTTAGTTCGTGAGTTCTGGAATGTTAGTTCTTGAGTTCTGGAATGTTAGTTCTTGAGTTCTGGAATGTTAGTTCGTGAGTTCTGGAATGTTAGTTCTTGAGTTCTGGAATGTTAGTTCTTGAGTTCTGGAATGTTAGTTCTTGAGTTCTGGAATGTTAGTTCTTGAGTTCTGGAATGTTAGTTCTTGAGTTCTGGAATGTTAGTTCGTGAGTTCTGGAATGTTAGTTCTTGAGTTCTGGAATGTTAGTTCTTGAGTTCTGGAATGTTAGTTCGTGAGTTCTGGAATGTTAGTTCTTGAGTTCTGGTATGTTATTTCTTGAGTTCTAGTATGTTAGTTCCTTAGTTCTGGGATGTCAGTTCCTTAGTTCTGGGATGTCAGTCCTTGAGTTCTGTATGTTAGTTCTTGAGATCTGGTAAGGCATTCCTTGAGTTATGAAATGCCAGTCCTTGAGTTATGAAATGCCAGTCCTTGAGTTTGGTATGTTAGTCCTTGAGTTATGAAATGCCAGTCCTTGAGTTATGAAATGCCAGTCCTTGTGTTTGGTATGTTAGTTCTTGAGATCTGGTAAGGCATTCCTTGAGTTATGAAATACCAGTCCTTGAGTCATGAAATGCCAGTCATTGAGTCATGAAATGCCAGTCCTTGAGTTTGGTATGTTAGTCCTTGAGTTATGAATTGCCAGTCCTTGAATTATGAAATGCCAGTCCTTGAGTTATGAAGTGACAGTCCTTGAATTATGAAATGACAATCTTTGAGTTATGAAGTGACAGTCCTTATGTTTGGTATGTTAGTTCTTGAGATCTGGTATGCCAGTCCTTGAGTTATGAAATGCCAGTCCTTGAGTTTGGTATGTTAGTCCTTGAGTTATGAAATGCCAGTCCTTGAATTATGAAATGCCAGTCCTTGAATTATGAAGTGCCAGTCCTTGAGTTTTGTGTGTTAGTTCTTGAGTTATGGGATGTTAGTGTTTTTAGTTCTGGTATGTCAGATTTTTTATGTCAGTAAATAATTCTTGAGTATGTTGCTGTAAACATATATGTAGCACTTCTATATATGTAACTGTTATTCTTCATTGAACGTTAATGCTCCAGATTTTGCAGATTGTTTCTCTTGTTGACCTGGTCACATAGCATCTACTTTTATCCAACAGAAGAGTTGAAATCCAAGGACGAAAAGTTGACCAAAATGCTTACTGAGATGGCCCACGTCGGTGAGCAACGGGAAGTCGATGCCTTGGAATTGAATAGGACGCAAAACGATATGATCAAGCTAACTGAACGCATAATGGAGAACTCATTGTACATCAAGGATATGGAGGCAAGTCCTTGTGTTGTCAGATGGTTACTGCTGTTTTATGTGTTTGTAGTGATGGTCATATGAAAAATGACAAAACTTAGAACTGAATCATGAAGTTTTGCTAATCACTGCTAATACACATAATAACATAATAATGCACAGAAATTGATGTTTCAACCAAGAGGTCTTTATCAAGAATGCTTAGTTTGTCAAGTAAACTTGTTTGGCTTGGAACAGCCAACTCCATCCCTAAAAGCCCCTTAGTCGCCTCTTACAATTTTTATGGCAGGTAACAGTGCCACTATTCTTTGCTTCAATTTCGGCAGCATATACACAGTGATTAATCATTTCATCCTGTATGCTACATCCTACATATAGGCTGGAGTTTGAGAACAGATGAAAAAGAAAATTACCTGTCATGCCATCAAACCTGACATCTGACACTGTCACCTCACATACCATCAAACCTTACATCACACACTGTCACCTCACATACCATCAAACCTTACATCACACACTGTCACCTCACATACCATCAAACCTTACATCACACACTGTCACCTCACATACCATCAAACCTTACATCACACACTGTCACCTCACATGCCATCAAACCTTACATCACACACTGTTACCTCACATGCCATCAAACCATACATCACATACTGTCACCTCACACACTGTCACCTCACATACCATCAAACCTTACATCACACACTGTCACCTCACATACCATCAAACCTTACATCACACACTGTCACCTCACATACCATCAAACCTTACATCACACACTGTCACCTCACATACCATCAAACTTTACATCACACACTGTCACCTCACATTCCATCAAACCTTACATCACACACTGTCACCTCACATACCATCAAACTTTACATCACACACTGTCACCTCATATTCCATCAAACCTTACATCACACACTGTCACCTCACATACCATCAAACTTCACATCACACACTGTCACTTCACATACCATCAAACTTCACATCACACACTGTCACTTCACATGCCATCAAACCTTACATCACACACTGTCACCTCACACACTGTCACCTCACATACCATCAAACCTTACATCACACACTGTCACCTCACATACCATCAAACCTTACATCACACACTGTCACCTCACATACCATCAAACCTTACATCACACACTGTCACCTCACATTCCATCAAACTTCACATCACACACTGTCACTTCACAAATCATCAGACCTGACTGACATCTGACACTGTCACCTCACATATCAAACCTCACATCTGACACTTTCACCTCATATACCATAAATCCTGACACTATCACCTCACATACCATCAAACCTGACACTGTCACCTCACATACCATCAAACCTGACACTGTCACCTCACATACCATCAAACCTGACACTGTCACCTCACATACCATCAAACCTGACACTGTCACCTCACATGCCATCAAACCTGACACTGTCACCTCACATACCATCAAACCTGACACTGTCACCTCACATACCATCTAACTTGACATCACACACTGTCACCTCACATGCCATCAAACCTGACACTGTCACCTCATATGCCATCAAACCTGACACTGTTGCCTCATATACCATCAATCCTGACACTGTCACCTCACATGCCATCACTCCTCACTTAAGAAAGTCCACGATCCTCAGAGTCAGAATCAGAAATTGAACACCTCCATGAGAGATTTCATCAATGCTAAACAAGCATTCAGTTCTAGAGAGCAGGAATTGTTATCATTACTCAAAGATAAGGTAAGATCATCTTAGCATTGCACTTTGAAATCCATGCGGACAATCATAAGTACTGAATTTGATATATACATATCATATAAATATATATATATATATAACTATAGTACTCATATATTTAAGAAAACAATAATTATTACTGATTTATCTATGAAAATAATCACGAGTACAGATTTATCTAAGGAAAAAAATCATAAAGTACAGATTTATTAATGGGAACATTCATAGTTACATATTTATCTATGAGAACAATCATGAGTACAGATTTATCTATGAGAACAATCATAATTACAGATTTATCTATGGGAACAATCATAAGTTTTGATGTGTATATGGAAACTATTCACTGTTGATCGGCTTACACTTCACAAGATGCGGCTAAGATCTAGCATTAGATTTACTATGTCACCCCCACAATCTCCTCTGTGATGAAACTTGTTGTATACCCATTCCTGGAAGAATAGAGAGTCAGCGCTCATGGGAGTGTATCCTGTCTTATGATGCTAGTTTCTAATTAAGAATCAAAGATCTTGTAAATAATCATATCTATAGGAAACAGTAATCTTGTAAATAATCATATCTATAGGAAACAGTAATCTTGTAAATAATCATATCTATAGGAAACAGTAATCTTGTAAATAATCATATCTATAGGAAACAGTAATCTTGTAAATAATCATATCTATAGGAAACAGTAATCTTGTAAATAATCATATCTATAGGAAACAGTAATCTTGTAAATAATCATATCTATAGGAAACCATAATCTTGTAAATAATCATATCTATAGCAAACAGTAATCTTGTAAATAATCATATCTATAGGAAACAGTAATCTTGTAAATAATCATCTCTGTAGGAAACAGTAATCTTGTAAATAATCATATCTATAGGAAACAGTAATCTTGTAAATAATCATATCTATAGCAAACAGTAATCTTGTAAATAATCATATCTATAGGAAACAGTAATCTTGTAAATAATCATATCTATAGCAAACAGTAATCTTGTAAATAATCATCTCTATAGGAAACAGTAATCTTGTAAATAATCATCTCTATAGGAAACAGTAATCTTGTAAATAATCATCTCTATAGGAAACAGTAATCTTTGAAATACATAGTTGCCAACTTATTTTTTCATAAATTTGTAATTTTCACAATTTAAATGCACATTTTAATAAAAACGTCTGTACTTATTACTAAAAGACTTTTTTCCCTCTTCAATACATTCATGGGAGATTTTTTAAAAACATTTGCATTAGTAATAGGCCCCCTAAATACTGAAATTTTACACCAAATAACATTTTTAAAAAAATTAATTTTTTTTTGTCTATCGATCTATCTATACGTTGTGTTACATGTTTGCCTATCGATCTATCTATACGTTGTGTTACATGTTTGCCTATCGATCTATCTATACGTTGTGGTCCTTGTTTGCCTATCGATCTATCTATACGTTGTGTTACATGTTTGCCTATCGATCTATCTATACGTTGTGTTACATGTTTGCCTATCGATCTATCTATACGTTGTGTTACATGTTTGCCTATCGATCTATCTATACGTTGTGGTCCTTGTTTGCCTATCGATCTATCTATACGTTGTGTTACATGTTTGCCTATCGATCTATCTATACGTTGTGTTACATGTTTGTCTATCGATCTATCTATACGTTGTGTTACATGTTTGTCTATCGATCTATCTATACGTTGTGTTACATGTTTGCCTATCGATCTATCTATACGTTGTGTTACATGTTTGGTCTATCGATCTATCTATACGTTGTGTTACATGTTTGGTCTATCGATCTATCTATACGTTGTGTTACATGTTTGGTCTATCGATCTATCTATACGTTGTGTTACATGTTTGTCTATCGATCTATCTATACGTTGTGTTACATGTTTGCCTATCGATCTATCTATACGTTGTGTTACATGTTTGCCTATCGATCTATCTATACGTTGTGTTACATGTTTGCCTATCGATCTATCTATACGTTGTGTTACATGTTTGCCTATCGATCTATCTATACGTTGTGTTACATGTTTGCCTAGCGGCATGAGATGTAGAAGAGTTGTCTGGAGATGGCTTTCTTGTGCGCTGTTTGTATTATTGTTCCTGTGGCTGATTTCTGTGATCCATCTTTTACATGGTCTGCCTCTGGCTTTATAGCCGTGATATCTATGTGTCATGACCATCTGTGGTATGCTGTCTGTTGGTAGTCTGAAAGTGTGTGAAAACCACTTGATCTGTTGTCTTTTGATGTGGTATTGTTTTGGTTATGTGTCTGATGTTATCGTTTCTAATTCTATCTCTTAATGACACTTCGAGTATTCTTCGTAGACATGTCATTTCTGCTGTCATTATATTTTATTTTGTCTTGTGCTGTCATTGTCCAGGTATGGCACTGGTAGCATAGTGATGGAATAATAATAGTCTTGTATAATGCAACTTTAGTGACTATGTTTACATTGTTGTTCTTGAAAATACGTGTCATCTGTCCTAGGATCTGGAATGTTTTGTTGCATCTATTTTGTATCTCTTTACTGTTTCTTCCTTCACTCGATATAATGCTTCCCAAGTAATTCAACTTCTTCACCTGTTTACGGTGGTTTTTTTTTGTGTGTGTTTGGCCCAAAATCCATATCAATATGAAAGATCCGTACTAATTGGCAACTATGAAAATATATCATACAACAAATAATCATCTCTATTCAACGTTTGTCTCTGCTAAGGTTTTCATGCCCTGCTACAATGTATTTAGAATTAACTATAAAAATTGGGTATTTTATCGGCTGTGCCAGAGATTATCTTGAAATAAAAGCACATTAAATGATGAATAAATCAAGTGGCGTAGGGGATTATGTTTCTGCACAACTCTCTTTCTCTTGTGTTGTTAATGAGTTCAGTTGGTGACAACTTTCTGTGCCACAATCCATTCAGAAATTTATGTCTTTCTCTGTCTCTTCTCCCCTTGATCTTTCCGGTGGTTACTAAATGCTCAAGTTTTACTTTTCTCATCACATGCCCTAAACATATTAACTTATGCTTCTAATTTTTTGCTATAATTTCTCCTTTTTTTTCATCTCAGCATTTGTGAGAACTTCTACATTAGTTTTCTTTTGCTGTCCATGGAATTTTCATGATTCTTCTTTTAAAAAAAAACGCATCTCAGTTATCTCCAGCTTATCGTGAGCTCTTTCATTTACTGTTCATGCTTCACATCCATAAAGAAAGATTGGTTAAATATAGCATTCTAGCACTCAAATTCGCGTAAACATTGATATTACTACATATAATGTTTATCATCTTTTTTAATGCCGATTTGACCTGTTCTATCCTGCTTTTTATTTCATTGGAGCACTTGCCAAATTATTAACACTTATTTTGTTTTTAAAAACCAACTTCAAAATCTAAAATCTACTAAGGGAACAATTTTATAGATTTAGAATGTCATTTTTGAAATCATTTTTATGAATAATGCTTTCATATGTGATCAGGATATGCTTCTGACGGAGAAGCAACTCGAG
Organism: Meghimatium bilineatum; assembly: GCA_034231615.1. Classification (NCBI taxonomy): domain Eukaryota; kingdom Metazoa; phylum Mollusca; class Gastropoda; order Stylommatophora; family Philomycidae; genus Meghimatium; species Meghimatium bilineatum. The sequence goes on along the minus strand of CM067304.1, from coordinate 7,623,275 downwards.
TTTAAGAAACTGTCCGAGCAAGTCAAATATTTGGAGTGTCAGTGCCGGGAACTCGGTGAGAGAAATAACAACATGACTGAGGAGTCTGTCAATTGGAAAAAAAAGTTTCACCAAATGAAGGAAGAAGCAGAGAGATTGAATGGTAATATAGTTTTTGTAGCTGTATAATGTTTCAATTCTTCAGCATGTCTGAAAAATTCTTAATTGTCACTGTTAAATCTTGTATCACTCAGACTAAAACCATATTTTCACTTGGTGTTTCTGAGAGAACACTGTAGTAAGGCCACTGTAGGTGGCTGTTATAATAATATGGAAGAGGAAATGCCACTTTATCCTCTACTACGCTAAGTACACATTACGTAACTTCCCCCCTGCATGCCAGATTTTCTTTTACTATTGACTAAGAAGATGAAAAAATGCAAAATTAAAAAAAATTTTGTATAAATGTCTCACATGATTTTGTCTCTCCGGATTCTTGAAGAAAAACCTATACCTTTCTAATTTCTTGTGCGATTTCATAACCAAACTAACATGCCCATAGTATCACCTGTGAAAATAAAAAAAATAAAAAAAGTGTCTTACCTTCTGATCCACTCTTCAATAATAGACCTAATACAAATTTTCTTCCACACGCATGTTTATTTTCAATGCACGAGGTACAGATCTACTTTTGTCAATGTCATTTCATAATGAAACTAATGTTTTCCTAATATCTTCTTTGAAAATACACGTAGTTCCCAACAATTACACATTATTATAAACACAATCCATAAGAATTTCACTAAAATTACTTCCATTCTGACTATATTTGCGAAGATTGTAACATAATTGAAATTTTAAAACCATTATCTCTATGCTGGCTTTTATGACCTTGCCTTAAATTAAGCTAGATCAGGGGTCGGGAACCTTTTTGTCTGAGAGAGCCATGGACACTACATATTTTGAAAAGTAATTCTGTGAGAGCCATACATTATGTGTAAAGCTAAAATATAAAGTAAATGTGTGCATAATGTGTAATTTCAACACTAAAAGTACAATAATTATGTCTCTGAATTCTTTTTAATAACATTGTTATGCTGGTGCTGTTTGTTTGTTTGTTTTTCGTTCGCTCCATTGTAACCATCACGGATATCCGTGCGATTTCCGCCGGGAGCGTGATTACGTTGTGCCACCGTTATGCGCCTTGTAGGCCTAGCACATCCGATTTCGGCATGCCTTGACAATTCGGGTGGGCTACCCTTAGCCTGTGACAGCCTCTATATCTGTCTCCAGGCACGCGTAGTGGAGACTCTTCGCCCAGACTATTTTCTTGCTCTTAGTCTGACTCAAACGAGGTGTTCCACTGTCTATGAACTTGTCTCGTGTAATTGGACGTGCTGTGCCTGTGCCCATTGGGTACTGAACCGTTTCTCATCCGTGAGCCTGGTTCCTTAAGGGGAAGAACTCAACAGAGGAGTTGGACCCTGGCTCTTTCGCCCTCTTAGCCGAGGTGTCATTCACCGACATCGTGTACCCCTTGTCCAAGTTCGAGTCTCACACCACGCGTTTGAGAGCAAGGCGTTCTCGAGCTGAGCGTCCTTGTCCCAATAGCGCCTGAGCCCATCAGGTACTGAACCCTTTCTCTCTTCAAGTGTATTTCCGGTGTAGGAAAACCTGACAGTAGAGTTGGGCCAGGGCTAAATCGTTGTCCCTTTTGTGCCTGAGCACAGAATCGAGTACAGAACCCTTTCTCTCTGCAAGTTACTTCCGGTATAGGAAACCTTGACAGTAGAGTTGGGCCAGGACTGCCATCGTTGTCCCTTTCTTGCCTACACCCATCGGGTACAGAACCCTTTCTCTTTGCAAGCATATTTCCGGTTTAGGAAGGCTCGACATTAGAGTTGGGTTAGGTCTTTTGCTTTACCAAACGCCGATGGATGGGTCTGGGTCTCTGCCTGTTAGGAATTCTGGTAACTAGAAGCCCGTCTCGAGCTGACGGAGCTTGTAGTTCCCTTTCCTAGGGACTTTTCGCTTTCTATTTGCAGTTCGCGCTGCCCTCTAGCGCTGTTCTGCCCTTTCATTGTACTCTGTGTGAAACATATTTGTCTCTCGCCATGCATTTACCTTTACGTGCATTTTACATTGGCCGCCCCTCCAATGTTCGGACTGGACTGACTAGCTTCACTGTATGTCGACAGTGTTGCTATATGTGGTGATGCTGGTGGTGTCGGAGATATTGTCTGTCTCTTGTGCAGTCAAATCTCTTTCCATCTGCTCCCTCCACATTCTCGGACACGATCCCCAAATGATTTGGCCAGAATCAGCACGAGCTGCTGTATTTCTGTTTCCAGGGTACACCACGTGGAGGTACATTTGGGATCTTGGTTATCTGCTAACCCTGGGTCCGCCTAGAGCAATGCGTTCCCTTTGCACCCCATGCTGGTGCTAATCAATAATGAGTATTTCTTACCATTAATGTGACTTCTGATGCTGAGCTGCAGTAGACTTTAGCTCATTTGTAGAATAAAATATTGATATGTAATTAATATGTAGATCAAAGGAGTCTAAAGAAACATTTTTTTTTATAATCGAACATTTGTCTGCGAGCCAGATGCAGCCATCAATAGAGCCACATCTGGCTAGCGAGCCATGGGTTCCAGACCCCTGAGCTAGATTAATGCTACAGTGTTTCCACTCTTTTCCCAGAAGAAAAAAAAACTAAAAGTTTTTGTCATAGTTACAAAATTGCTTACCGCCGTTGCAATTCTGCTACCACTGCGTTCAGCTGAGTACAATTACAATTGAGTTTTTATATGCGCCAACAGAATTATAAAGGTAAGGTGCACCATATACTATAAGAGTTACTGTCCAAGATTCACAACCGTAGATTAAAATTGATTCTATGTAGTAATGGAAGGAACCTTTTCTAACTTCCAGCGATACAGATTTTGTTTACAAATTCTACTTGTCATCCTTTCAAAAACAGTCATACAGATAAACATCAGTATAAATAAACAACCACAAATGAACAGCCATACACATGAACAGCTATAAAATTGATAAATCATACAAATAAACAGCTATAAAATTAAACAGTCATACAAATAAACAGCTATAAAATTAAACAGTCATACAAATAAACAGCTATAAAATTAAACAGTCATACAAATAAACAGCTATAAAATTAAACAGTCATACAAATAAACAGCTATAAAAATAATTCTACAACAGTAAAGCTATAAAAAAAAACAAAAAAACAATGCAAATGAACAACTATAAAAAGGAGCAATCATCAAATAAACAGCTATAAAAAACAGCCATACAGATGAGCAATCATACAAATGTCCAGTCATAGAGATGTGCAGTTATACAAATGTGCAGTCATACAGATGTGCAGTTATATAAATGTGCAGTCGTACAGATGTGCAGTTATATAAATGTCCAGTCATACAGATGTGCAGTTATATAAATGTGAAGTCGTACAGATGTGCAGTTATACAGATGTGCAGTTATATAAATGTGCAGTCGTACAGATGTGCAGTCATACAGATGTGCAGTTATATAAATGTGCAGTTATATAAATGTGCAGTCATACAGATGTGCAGTCATACAGATGTGCAGTCATACAGATGTGCAGTCATACAGATGTGCAGTTATATAAATGTGCAGTTATATACATGTGCAGTCATACAGATGTGCAGTTATATAAATGTGCAGTCATACAGATGTGCAGTTATATAAATGTGCAGTTATATAAATGTGCAGTTATATAAATGTGCAGTCATACAGATGTGCAGTTATATAAATGTGCAGTCATACAGATGTGCAGTCATACAGATGTGCAGTTATATAAATGTGCAGTCATACAGATGTGCAGTTATATAAATGTGCAGTTATATAAATGTGCAGTCATACAGATGTGCAGTCATACAGATGTGCAGTCATACAGATGTGCAGTCATACAGATGTGCAGTTATATAAATGTGCAGTTATATAAATGTGCAGTCATACAGATGTGCAGTTATATAAATGTGCAGTCATACAGATGTGCAGTTATATAAATGTGCAGTTATATAAATGTGCAGTTATATAAATGTGCAGTCATACAGATGTGCAGTTATATAAATGTGCAGTCGTACAGATGTGCAGTTATATAAATGTGCAGTCATACAGATGTGCAGTCGTACAGATGTGCAGTTATATAAATGTGCAGTCATACAGATGTGCAGTTATATAAATGTGCAGTCGTACAGATGTGCAGTCATATAAATGTATTTTATTTCCAGATGATTGTAAAAAAAAAGAAGAGAACATGCAGAAGATGACACAGCAACTACATGAATCACTCCAGCAAGCCATAGCTCTACAGAAAGCCTTATTTACCAGCTGTAAGCTTGTCTGTATCAAGCATTTGTAGCACACAGTCTTTGTGCATTGTGTCTCATCTCATTCTGCATATTGTGTCATCTCATTATGTGTAGTGTGTCATTACAATCTGTGTAGTGTGTCATCATAATCTGTGTAATGTGTCATCTCAGTCTGTAGTGTGTCATCATAATCTGTGTAATGTGTCATCTCAATCTGTGTAGTGTGTCTCAGTAGATGGCATGTCAATGTAGTGAAGTTTTCCTCATGTGGAAGCCTCACAATATTTCATCTGTACAAGAAACATTTCCCTTTGTGGTGTAGCATTGAGAGAATCAAGCAATACACTGGAATCAATTGATCTCCAACTCTGATCATGGACCTATCTGTTAATGCGTACATGGTTCTCCATCTATGAACAGGTGACATATGGGGTGTAGTGAAAAGCATCTCTGTTCAAAATGTGATAATTCCCTAGGAGAGCTCACAACCAGGTAAACATGTTAGTCCTGTATAATTGAAGAGCCCCCATGGATGGCAGAAATGCCTAGCTGGCTGCTCCTCCCATACCAGTGATCATAGTCCAGAGCTGGGTTGCTATGGACATCCGACAGGAAATGATGCTTGGCAGGGAAGCTGAATTCCTGGACTCCAACTCTGCCATGTTGCAGGAAGGTAGAATGGTTTTTAAAAAACCCCTAGAATGTACCCTCCCACAGTAGGAGGCTACTTCACAGAGTATTGTACCCTCCCTCAGTAGGAGGCTACTTCACAGAGTATTTTACACTGCTGAGAGTTGGGATTCTTCTGGTTATGAAATAAAACTCTGAACATGAAATGAAAGCACCATTGAATATAGGAAGTAAGAGCTAATTGCTCGTAACAATTGGGGATCGATACAACAATAACAGAATGATACTAAACCTTGGTTTTTATCTTCTACAGGTGAACGAGAGAAGTGTAAAGAAGAAGTGATGTATTCACTCCGCAAACAGCATAAACGTACCATGCAGGAGTTACAGAACATTCGTGAGGTTAATACAGTTAACATAGTAGTGGGGGGGGGGGGGGGGAAGGGGATTGCAGCTCACAGGTTTGTGACTGATCGTCAGAGCCAATAAGTTGGGCAGTATGAAGGCTGACCACTAAAGTTAGAGTTAGTGAATGTGACAGACTTGTGACCACTGAAGGCAGTGAGTTGGGCAGTCTTGTGACGTAATACTTTGGAATGAGTGAGTGTGTCAGATTTATGAGAGATCACTCTATGGTATAAGTGAGTGTGTCAGATTTATGATGGGCCACTCTATGGTATAAGTGAGTGTCAGATTTATGATGGACCACTCTATGGTATAAGTGCATGTGTCAGATTTATGATGGACCACTCTATGGTATAAGTGATTGTGTCATATTTATGATGGACCACTGTGATATTAGGCTGCTTTAAGGCATGTTGGGGCAAAGATCTGCTCGGGGCAAAGATCCGCAGATTTCTTTCAAATATATGGGTTTTCTTGACACTACACATTGCTATGTCAGATGCCAACAATTCAATCTCTCACAGAACGAAGTTTGATGTTTCAAGGATGAGTCGATTTTCCACAATGGGGAAAATACTTTCTCATCTATTTTTTGTTTAAATCAATTTTGTTTTCAATTTCTTACTCAGTCAAATTAATATTGTGTTTTTTTTTAAATATTTAAACAGAAAAATATGTTGTTAAGTGCTTAAGCACATTACCTTGTCTAGATATTTTTGGTTTTTTATTTCATGGAAATTTATGATAGTTGCTAACAATGTGATGTGGGTAAATATTCACACGTTAGTGGGGCAAAGGTCAGCATTCAGAATCATTCTTCACTAAGGCCGATGTCATGAAGAAATTTCAGATGCCAGTCCAAAGCTGGGAGAGATCGATATATATAATTATAACGATCATCCAATGTTACAATGACATAATTAGCTTTAAAACGGAACTTATCAATAGATTTTTTATTCTGTTTATTATTTGAGATTGGGGGCAGCATAGCGTAGTGGTTAGCGCAATAGCTTTGCATATGAATGGTCCTAGGTTCATTCCCCAGTTGAGAGTGAAATGTTTTTCGGACTGTTTTTCTCCTGAGTCGAACCAGCCTTAATTTGGTACCAGATTCATCTACGTGGGAGAGGTGATGGCTATTGCCCTCATATAGCAGAGCTACTGAAATGTGAGATCACTCACATCTCACTTCCCTACGGCATTAATAAATGCTATGGATTAACTTAACTTTTGACTTAGTTTGAGTGTTTTATAATGTTCACATAAAGACAAGCTGTGAATCAATTACGTGACAGTTTTTGTCATTCTCTCCAGAATTTATTATGGTGTTGTAAAACTGCATATAAGTTCATACAACCTCATTCTATTGTCCACAATCAAGACATTTGTTTTCAATAGCCTCATTAATGTAAGATGAATAGATAATTATAAGCTGATGACAGTTTGTTGTCCTGTAGTTAGGTCTAGTTGTCAGAATACACTAAAAAGTTAAAAAATGCTTATCTCGGCCCACTTCTACCCTATTTCATAAACTGCTATATTTCATAGATTTCTCTATTCATAAATATCTATTTCATAAACTGCTATATTTCATAGATTTCTCTATTCATAAATATCTATTTCATAAACTGCTATATTTCATAGATGTCTCTATTCATAAATATCTATTTCATTAATTCCTTTATTTCACAAACTGCTCAATTTCATAAACTGCTTTATTCATAAAATTGCTCTTTTTTAAAATATTGCTATATTTTATGAGCTGCTAAATTTCATAAATTGCTCTGTTTGTTTCATAGATGACTCTATTGTTTCAGCTTTATGATCGTTTGAGTCGCGACACAACGCTGTATCATCTGAGTGTTAAAGACAAAGACAGTATCAGTGATTCCAAGAAAAAAGATGAAGATAGCACAGAGGATGAGGGGAGAAAGAAGAAAGATAGCAAACAAACAGAAGAAGTCGATAAGTGGCGCCAGGACGGCAGGCATAAATTGAACATAAACATGAGGTAGGTGTTATAGAATATAAGTTATGATGTCAATTCAATATTCTCTCTTTCATTTCTACCATGCAAATGTTTTGGAATGTGAGCTGTGTTTCATTTAATCATTTGTACCAATATTCCAATGTCAATAAAAAAACATGTAAACATAAATACCAAAACTGCACTATATAAAACTATCATCATACTATCAATATGCTACCAATGTCAAACGTGAAGACTAACAACAAAAGAAAAGAAAAATTGTTGCAACAGAAATAACTTGTTTACGTAGAATTTACAGAGTAACAATAAGAGGCAGAGTCAGAAATGAAAACATCAGAAGTCTAACAGACACATTGCCAATCTGGGATTACATCAGAAGACAACAGATTACGTGGTTTTCCCATGCTTCCAGGCTACCATCAGACAGTCCCCCTCAAAAGACATCGCTATAAAGACACAATGGATAAAAAGTCATGCACAGATCATGCCAAAGATGGATTACAGAAATAAAAAAATCAACGAAAACAAACATATATAAAGCACATAAAAAGGTCATCTCCATAGAATTCTCCTACCCCTGACACTGCGAGGCATAATGGGGTATAATGCGAAAATAAAAGAAAGATTTCAATGTAACACTTCAGTGGGCAGAAGTTTACTAGGCAGTGCCCATCTCCATTCCAAAATTTGGCTTATCGTCAAACATAAAAACATTGCTGTTTTTCTACAATATTAAACCAGAAGTTGATTCTAGTCAAATTGCTAGAAAACCATAAGTACACTAGAAAAAAAAGACAAAAAATATGATCAGGAAATATAATATTACATAGGCCTATGAGCAAGAAATATAACACTAACATATGGTCAGGAAATATAAATTAACATATGGTCAGTAGCTGACAGATTTGATTGGTTAAATAGAAAGTGCTTCTTGTAGTGAAATATGCTACTTCAACTATGGTTTTTAGTCAAGTTTGGTTATATCAAGGCTTATAGCCATTAAAAAATAGTGGAGGTCGCGGCTCTGGTAATCCAGGTAACCATAACCTTTGGAGTTAGCATAATATGACATTGTAGTTAGCACATGAAATTGACATAATAACACCTCAAAATTATGCTAGAAATAGTTGAATAATATAATATAGAAAAAATCTACTAAAAAAATTACTGCAGTAAATGGCATTTGAACCAGGTCCATTCTTCTGGTTGGTGTCAACTGAGCAGACCTGGTTCAAATCCTGTTTTCTGTATTATGAATATTATCTATATGAATAAATCCTGGATGCTTCTATAATATATTATCCAATTATATTATCCAGTTATATTATTCAATTATATTATTCAATTATATTATTCAATTATATTATCCAATTATATTATTCAATTATATTATTCAATTATATTATTCAATTATATTATTCAATTATATTATCCAATTATATTATTCAATTATATTATCCAATTACCCATGTCTAATCTGAAGCAACCTTGTCTATGTATTATTTATGTTTACAAGTAACCAGAATTGGTCCTTGTTGTACTAAGGCCTTCTGGCGTGTGCTAATGTTAAATGTTTGTGGTCCTCGAATTATTAACATCCCCATGCAGTGTGTGTGTTAGAATTAATGTAGCCTTTTTAAACTTTTAATCGAAACTATTCATGTTGAAATAATGAAAATGACCAAAAGTATATAAAATGGTTGAAATTGTAAATTTATGTAAATTTCTTTCTTTCTTTCACAGCAAGAAACAGTCTGAAATTATGGATGATAGTTTTCTAGTTAAAGAAATGAAAGATAGAATACCTCAGACCAGAGAAGGGAAAAATAATGGAGTGAGCGGAGAAAATGATATAGAAAAGAAGAACTATGAGCATGCAGATACGGGTACAAACTTCAGTGGAAAGACAGAAATGTCTAAAGCTCATGGTGTGGAGTTCATGAATGCATCGCAAGACACATGTGAAAGACACCCGCATAACAGTCTCCCCACAATTTTGAAGAATGGACAGCAGTCTTCAGCCGTGGCAAAATCAGGCCACACAACCATTTATCGTAATGCCTCAACGGTTACTAGCAGTACAACAATATTTGCTGATGAAGCAGGTTTTGTCAGGTATGTGGCTGATGCAACAATATTTGCTGATGAAGCAGGTTTTGTCAGGTATGTGGCTGATGCAACAATATTTGCTGATGAAGCAGGTTTTGTCAGGTATGTGGCTGATGCAGCAATATTTGCTGATGAACCAGGTTTTGTCAGGTATGTGGCTGATGCAACAATATTTGCTGATGAAGCAGGTTTTGTCAGGTATGTGGCTGATGCAACAATATTTGCTGATGAAGCAGGTTTTGTCAGGTATGTGGCTGATGCAACAATATTTGCTGATGAAGCAGGTTTTGTCAGGTATGTGGCTGATGCAACAATATTTGCTGATGAACCAGGTTTTGTCAGGTATGTGGCTGATGCAACAATATTTGCTGATGAAGCAGGTTTTGTCAGGTATGTGGCTGATGCAACAATATTTGCTGATGAAGCAGGTTTTGTCAGGTATGTGGCTGATGCAACAATATTTGCTGATGCGTTTCATGTGGCTGATGTAATTGATTTTTTTCATGTGATTATTTTGTGTGATTTTGTGGAACTAGAGTACTTTGTGTTTATCTTTTTTTTCTATAAACTCAATCACAGAGATGTGGTTTTGTATAAGAACGCTGAATGAAATTACCAAGGACATCTAGAAAAACTAATCTAGACTGAAAAAGTCAAATACGAACAGGGTTTTTTTTGTTTTGGACAGAAAGTTGTCGGCTGGCGGCAGCAGGACCTCCATCGGCAAAGGGGTCTGGGGCATCTGTCTAATCCCTTGTTCTACAAGGCCAATACATGCATGAAAGACCCCATTGCCCATTATAGACCACAATGATACAGTCTATACCACCATCAAGGGATAGGTAACAACCTGCTCTCCACAACCATTTTTCTGTGTCTTATTGAAAGCAATTTGGACAAGCCTACATTTTATGTACTACCTAAAATTCACAAGTCTTTAATCCTGGCAGACATAGTGTTTTTGCTTGTTCCTGCCCTGCGAAACACATCTCTGACTCCCTGGATATTGTCTTTCAGCAGACATAGTGTTTCTGCTTGTTGCTGTTCTGCAGGATGCATCTCTGACCTTGGATATTGTCTTTCAGCAGACATAGTGTTTTTGCTTGTTCCTGCCCTACGAAACACATCTCTGACTCCCTGGATATTGTCTTTCAGCAGACATAGTGTTTCTGCTTGTTGCTGTTCTGCAGGATGCATCTCTGACTTCTTGGATATTGTCTTTCACCCATTAGTTGAGCAACTCCCTACATTCCTAAGGCAGTGCAAAAAAGAAAGTCTAGAAGTATTAAGAACATTAATGTGGAAGAGGGTTGCTTCTAAATGACATTGTAACAAGACAGTTGAGGTTTTTTGGCCATATAAAGTGGCATATGGCAAAAAATATTAACATCTAAACAAATTACAAACAAGCTAAAAATGAGAATTATAAAATACTACATCTATTCTATATTAATGTGTGGCTCAGAAACATGGAAAACAAACATACAATTACAAGATAGAATTGATGCCTTTTAGATGTCGATATATAGAACAATATGGAAAATAAAACAAAGAGATTCTAATAATACTTCGTACAAAGAAAGAATTTGCCCAGAACTTTCGTACAGAAAATTACGTTCTGTGGAGAATGTGTCTATCTTGTCTTTTCTCTGCTTATGCTGTGAGGCGTCGCAGAATTGAATGATGATCGGTTTTCGGGCTATTGCACGTCTGGTCACTTGATTGAATGTTGGTAACTCCTTCGATCCACCTTCTTCTTGGTCTTCCTCTATATCTTGCAGTTTCCATTTTCATGTTGTATGCTCTTACCGGTTGCCAATAAGGGTACATTCTCATTAAGTGGCCGAACCATTTCAATCTCTGTTTTTCAATATATTTGACCACTGATGTTGTTCCAAAAGTTCAGGAAAATGTATCACCTGGATAAATAATTAATGTTTCTAGTTTGTGATTTACTGGACTACATCCTACAGCTGGCAGGAGTTTGAGAATGAATGCATATAAAATAAAAACATTGTTCATGAACACAGCCCATTTATAGGTAACCACAGCCTCAAGTGGCTTGCTGGAACTTTATTTACTAAGACAATTATCGTGTCAGTGTCTATGTTTTGAAAGATACAAAATAGTCTATGTCAATATGATTGGTTGATATCTATAACTACTTCCAACCTCAGTGGCATCACATGGATTTACTGTCAGGAGCATGCAGGTGTTCACAGTGTCATCACTTGGATTTACTGCCAGGAGCATGCAGGTGTTCACAGTGTCATCACTTGGATTTACTGTCAGGAGCATGCAGGTGTTCACAGTGTCATCACTTGGATTTACTGCCAGGAGCATGCAGGTGTTCACAGTGTCATCACTTGGATTTACTGTCAGGAGCATGTGAGTGTTCACAGTGTCATCACTTGGATTTACTGCCAGGAGCATGCAGGTGTTCACAGTAATTATAGAGCAGACAGACTAACATTCAATGCATCAATGGATGAGTAGTTGATAATGGACAATGAGAACGTACTGAAACTGCTTCAAGAAGCGCCTGTTGGAGGCGGACTCAAGGATTGACGAGAAATCTAGGCCGTGATTCAGAGAATTGGATATTAAGCATGGAAGTAGTATAGCTGGATGTGTTAAAGGTAGTTGAGAAGGGTATTCAACCTGTGAATCACAGGAACAATTAGCATGCACATTCCCTTGGAGATGTCCTGGGGGATATTGAGCATCTATGGGTTTGCCTGAAGTGCAGATGTCAGTTCATAAGTAATAATCCTGCTCATCGTGTTACAATTTCATTGTAATGTTTACTCTCTCACAGACCCGGCAGTAGTAGGCAGGACTTCATGAACAGCACATCCCACACAGACTCCATCCACACACAGCATCCATCCAGGAACTTTGGCAGCAGTTCCAGAAATGCTGAATCCAGAGACGCAAAGACTCCATCGAATTCACACTTGGGTACCTCCACAGCAAATTCTGTGCAGCCTCATAATTTAGCTGCTAGCTACCACAACATCCCAGATGGTTCAGCAGGAACAGGTTACAAGTTATCTGGCAAGCACCATTTTGAGCAGAAAGATGGGGACTTTTGTTCAGATGGCAGTCAGACTGAGTCTCCATCGCAGTGTGACGATGCCGGCAGCAACACTCGCAGCAATCAGGAGTCTTTTGAACACAGAAAAGGTGAGACGTTTTTATCTTTGTGAACTAAGTATCTTTGATTGAAGTGAATTAGAAAGATATGTGAAAGTCAGTATGTTTGAGTGAAATGAGTTAGAAGTATGTTGTGTGAAAGCCAGTATGTTTGAATGAAATGAGTAAGATTTATGTGTGAAAGTCAGTATGTTTGAGTGAAGTGAATTAGAAAGATATGTGAAAGTCAGTATGTTTGAGTGAAGTGAATTAGAAGTGTGTATGAAAGTCAGTATGTTTGAGTGAAGTGTGTGAAGTGTGTGAAGTGAGTGAAGTGAGTTAGATGTGTGTGTTCTGCTATAAGAGAGAGCCAGAGAGAATTTAAGAATGAGCCCTGAAGAAGTTCTCCGGCAGTCATCTACCAGGGTATATCATTTCATAATCCCATAACCCATCAGGGTCATACAGGTACCACATTTCATAATCCCATAACCCATCAGGGTCATACAGGTACCACATTTCATAATCCCATAACCGATCAGGGTCGTATAGGTACCACATTTCATAATCCCATAACCCATCAGGGTCGTACAGGTACCACATTTCATAATCCCATAACCCATCAGGGTCATACAGGTACCACATTTCATATTCCCATAACCCATCAGGGTCGTACAGGTACCACATTTCATAATCCCATAACCCATCAGGGTCGGACAGGTACCACATTTCATAATCCCATAACCCATCAGGGTCGTACAGGTACCACATTTCATAATCCCATAACCCATCAGGGTAGTACAGGTACCACATTGGATGCATCAATACAGAGTCCTCCAGTGACTTCTGTTTTCAGCATTGAGAATAAGTGAGAAAGAATCCTGACCTGCCTAGTCTTTGACGTTTTCCTTCCATGATTTTCTTTGTCCTCCTCTGCTTCTTCCACCGTTGACTGTTCCCTTCAGTATCATTTGTGACAAGGAATCATGTCTGCATAGATGTTCAAACCATGCAAGTTTTCCTCGTTTCACTATTGAAAGTAATGCTTCTTGTGGACTAGTATACATATCTACTTGATTTTTTTTACATACATGTGTCCTATGTTCTCTATGGGAGATGCAAAGAATACATGTGTAACATTTGTATTCAAAGGCCTGTAATTGTCTCTCTCTCTCTCTCTCTCTCTCTGTCTGCTGTGAGTGAAGTCATAGGCTGTAGAAAATATCTCTCAAGCCTACTCTGTCCTTATATTTATTCTCCAAGTCTTTCTAAAGTTGGTAACATTTTCTATTCAGGACTTGGTGATCTTGTGAAGTTGGTATTCATGAGGTGGTGATCTTGTAAAGTTGGTATTCATGAGGTGGTGATCTTGTGAAGTTGGTATTCATGAGGTGGTGATCTTGTAAAGTTGGTATTCATGAGGTGGTGATCTTGTAAAGTTGGTATTCATGAGGTGGTGATCTTGTAAAGTTGGTATTCATGAGGTGGTGATCTTGTAAAGTTGGTATTCATGAGGTGGTGACCTTGTGAAGTTGGTATTCATGAGGTGGTGATCTTGTAAAGTTGGTATTCATGAGGTGGTGATCTTGTAAAGTTGGTATTCATGAGGTGGTGATCTTGTAAAGTTGGTATTCATGAGGTGGTGATCTTGTAAAGTTGGTATTCATGAGGTGGTGATCTTGTGAAGTTGGTATTCATGAGGTGGTGATCTTGTGAAGTTGGTATTCATGAGGTGGTGACCTTGTGAAGTTGGTTATTCTATTCAGGAGGTGGTGATCATCCCAGCATTTTTATGCTTTAGTGATTTTCTAAGACATTTACGTTCACATAGGTTGATGTTGCTTTCTGACTGGTCAGGATGACATGTAGTTGAAATTGAACCTGATACCACAACCATACAGGTCAGTCTCTGTACCTCTCTCGCCAAGCTTTGATGTGTAGAGCAAATATCACAGAGCATATATTGTCTCTGTGTCCAAGTTGTTTTAAGTCTTCCTTGTTTTCTTCTCCCCTGTGGGTTACATGTCAATTCATGTCTTGTCAATACAGTTTTCTTTCTGCATCAATGTCTTTTCTTCTTCATCGTTCATTCTCAAACTCCCGCTGGATCTTCCATGTAGCAGGACCATGGTCCTATTAGATTTCCAGCAGGATGTAGTCCAGAGAATGGAAATGCGTTCGTGGAAATGTCGTCGTTTTATTTGTGCCAATGGCCTGACACATCCGTCTTCAGTGGGATTATCTCTTATGTCTAATCTATCTCTATTTCCTAGACACGATTTATAGGTAAGCAGGATTCTGTCCTCATTTCTCTTCATTTGTAGGTAAGTAAGATTCTGTCCTGTTCTCATTTCTCTTCATTTGTAGGAAAGTGAGATTCTGTCCTCATTTCTCTTCATTTGTAGGAAAGTGAGATTCTGTCCTCATTTCCCTTCATTTGTAGGAAAGTGAGATTCTGTCCTCATTTCCCTTCATTTGTAGGAAAGTGAGATTCTGTCCTCATTTCCCTTCATTTGTAGGAAAGTGAGATTCTGTCCTCATTTCTCTTCATTTGTAGGAAAGTGAGATTCTGTCCTCATTTCTCTTCATTTGTAGGAAAGTGAGATTCTGTTCTCATTTCTCTTCATTTCTATCTTTCTATTTAATAATTAATATTTTTCTCAAGCAGTAATTCTTTTGTTGGGGTGTCTTTGTCATCAGCTGTGTTCATGAACCATACATCAAAACAATCTTTAAGTAGTTGTTGACTACTGTTTAGAACCTATGTTGGATCTGCATGTTGTGTACGACAGAAAATAGCATGTCAAGTACGGAATTAGTTATGCTACTCAGCAACTTGATTGTCCAAAGTGTTAAAAGTATAAATTGTCGTGGTCATGCAGGAGTCAGAGGCAATGACAAAGCAGACATATTAGTGGGAAATGCTGTGGTTGATTGCACAGTATTAAAAATAATTAGGACTGACCTAATAAGGGCAGTCATTGTTTTACTACAAAGTTAAAAAATGACACTTAAGTGATAACATTCACATACAAAAAGATGGTACTTAAAGTGATAACATACACATATAAAAAGATGGTACTTAAAGTGATAACATACACATATAAAAAGATGGTACTTAAAGTGATAACATACACATATAAAAAGATATAAGTAGGAAGCCAGAGGACAATTTTTAAAAATTCTTGAGACTAACGGGAATTGAACCAGTCCGTTTAACGGCACCAAATCGCCTAGCAACTATTGAACACACGTTCTTCCGTACTTGACTAACCGCATCGCCAAAAAAAGATGCGATTTCATCAAGCCTTTCAAACCGTGCACACAAAGTCACCCGAATGGACAGATCGAGACAAGGACTATTACAACAACAACAAACATCCCGTACTGGTATTGAAATATCCTCAGTAACAACAAACATATAACATAATATCCGTATTAGTTATACAAGGGCCGATAGGTCTTCTTGTAAACATGGATAACATATATAGACAATACAATTTTGCTTCAAATAATTGTTTATACAAGTAAATTTAAGTAGGAAGCCAGAGGACAATTTAAAAAAAATCTTGAGACTAACGGGAATTTAACCAGTCCGTGTTTACAAGAAGACCTATCGGCCCTTGTATGACTAATACGGATATTATGTTATGTGTTTGTTGTTACTGAGGATATTTCAATACCAGTACGGGATGTTTGTTGTTGTTGTAATAGTCCTTGTCTCGATCAGTCCGTTCTGGTGACTTTGTGTGCACGGTTTGAAAGTCTTGATGAAATCGCATCTTTTTTTGGAGATGCGGTTAGTCAAGTACGGAAGAACACGTGTTCAATAGTTGCTAGGCGATTTGGTGCCGTTGAACGGACTGGTTCAATTCCCGTTAGTCTCAAGAACATATAAAAAGATGACACTTAAGGTGATAACATACACATACAAAAAGATGATAGAAATTGGGATGACCAGTAGTAACAGGAGAAAGCGTATCCTCTCTGGAAAGATCTGAAGATCACATAATGAACATCTGTCTTTGAGTCTGCATACTCTCTGGAACGATCTGAAGATCACATAATGAACATCTGACTTTGAGTCGGCATACTCTTGGCTGACTTCTAGACGAGAGCGTGGCACTTATGGGAATGTTCAGTGTGTCATATTACTTGTTTATAATCAAGAATCCTATGTTGGGCCGTTTTTATGTGTCATTCTCTGTACCATACATCAGAACAGCATTTAAGATTTTAATTTCAAGAACATAGTTTAGTTTTAAGTTTGTCTCCATCAATATTTTCATGGAAGAAGTGGAAAAGGTATTGGCCTTATTTTTGTTATACTTAGTTTGACATGTTTTCTATACTTCATATTTGGCCAGATTTCTGAGCATGATTTGGATGAATTAATTTGGGAATTCTCTTATGCTCTTTAAAATTTGGCTTCCCAAGGGTTTTATCTCTAGAAGACCAAGGGAGAGAACTTGTATCAAGAGAAAAGAGAGTTCTCATATTGAAATATTTACCAAAAGTTAGGGTTCATGTGCAATGCTACATATTTGTCATTAACTGAGACATAACTTGTCGAATAATTCTTTCATAAACTTAGTGCCATCTTTGTTATCTATAGCAAAAAAATGGCCCTACTAGATTTCCAGCAGAATGTAGGCCAGAAAACGGAGATGCATTGTTTTGCCATTTTATTTTGCACTGATAGCCCAAAACGGTTCATGTTTGGAACCAGTTTCCCCAGATGTGATTATTATAATTATCCTTGACAATGTTTGTCAGTTTATGTTTATCCTTTATTAATTTTTAAATAAATTTATTTAGGGTGTGGGTTAGTTATGTAAAACAAAACCTCTCCAAACCCTAAACCTAACCCTAAAAAGATTAATAGTTAAATTATTAATTGGAAAATATCAATTGGCAAACATTGCCAAGGGGAATAATAAAATTAATAATCACATCGGGGGACATGGGTTCCAAACAGGAACCCCCAAAACATCACACTTCGACAGTGGCAACTAATATGTTCCATTCAGTGCTTACAGGATCACCCTCTCCCCCCCCCCTCAATAAACCAGAACATGATTTATATTACTAGCTGGCATCGTAGCCAAATGTGGGGTTTAAAAAAACATGTAATAATTTTCTGAATAAAACAAAGGTAATCAAAAATCTAGTGTGAATGAGGGACTTGCAATAAAAACGGGCACATACTTTTTTTTTTAAAGGTAAACCCCTTTACTGAGGAATTATCTATGTGAAAAAAGTAATGTTATCCCCATAGCATTTATGAATGCCGTAGTGGTGTGAGATGTTAATGATCTCAAATTTCAGGACAGTATAGCTCAATATAGCTGTGCTATATCAGGACAGTAACCATCTCCTCTCCCTTGCAGTCTTTACTTCCTGGATTAATCCTGTACCTAATAAAGGCTTGATCGACCCAGGAATCATTGCGATCTGAAAAACATTTCCGCCTCAGCTAGGGAATGAACCCAGGACCACTCATATGCAAAGCCAGTGTGCTATACAGCCCCCTCACTGTGCTACTCAGATCTCTTTTCATTATATATAACCCTATACCAATACCACTGAAAAATGGCATCTGTCGCCATATTGTTAGAAAGTCAGCCATATGCTGCAAGTTAATCATCTCTGCATGCCAGTCATAATGGACAGTTTATAAGGGCTGCTTGTGAAATTGTGAAATAATCATGCCATGATTATTCTGTATGAGCTCAGATTTGTCAAAGTTCAGGCAGACTCTCCCATGGCCTTCTCTTCTTCTTCTTCAACGTTAATTCTCAAACTCCAGCTGGATCTCTTGTAGCAGACAATGGTCCTACTAGATTTCCAGCAGGATATAGTCCAGAAAATGGAAATGTGTTGTATCAGTTTTATTTTTGCTAATGACCCAACACATCCATCTTTGGTGGGATGATCTTCTCTAACTCAGATGTTTTTATCATCTTAGAAAAATGTATATTTAGTGCAGGCATGTTCCACTGTAATCAGAAGTTGTTTGTGGTTTTTTTTACAGAAATGTTATGCTCCAGTAAAGTGTTTTTTTTTTTTTTTTTAAATTTTAGAATATTGTATAATAGAATGGAAATGTTCTACTTCAGTCAGAAATGTATTTATGCCAACTTGTAAAATATGTATTAGAACTAAATATAATGTGTATTAAATGTTCAATTTTAGTCAGAAGTTGTTTTTTTCATTTTCGGTCATCTTATAATATTGTGCAGTTGAAAAGAAAATGTTCTATTTGCATTCAGATGTGCTTTTTGTGCTTACATTTTAGAATATTGTGTGCTGAAGTGGAAATGTTGAAACTGGTTTGGAATTAGTGCTTACCTATTTGATTATTTCCCTAGCCTGTTTGATTATTTCCCTTGGCTATGTTTATCAGTTTATGTTTATCATTTATTAATTTAAATATAATTATATTTAGAGTTAGGGTTAGGGTTAGTTATATAAAACATAACTAATAACATTCTTGATAAAGGTCTTTTGGTTGAAACATTGATTTGTGTTATTCTGTGATTAGCACAACTTCAGTACTCATTTTCCAAGTTTCACCCGTCATGTTACAGTCAGAAGTGTTTTTATTCCATATTATAACAACAGAAATGTACCTCAATCAGAAGTGTTTTTTTGTTTTTTTTAATCTTAGAATATTGTTTACTAGAGTGGAAAATGTTATAATCCAGCCATAAGTGTTTCTTTTGTTTTTAATCTTAGAATATTGTATTCTGTCCATTACCAGAACTGATAAAGCTCAGTAAAAAATAACTTCATTTTTTGAAACAAAATCAGGGGTAAGGCAAGGATGTGAGCTCTCACCTATACTTTTTAACATATACAGGGACATAATAACAAAAGAATCCCAAAACAAGAAAGTAAACACAGTAATTAGAGGAGAATCTGAAGAGGAATTAAATAACGCAAACAACGAATTGCTATTTGCTGATGATCAACGCCGTATCTACGAAGAGGAACAGCAGTTACAAAATCATATTAATGCACTCACGACAACGTGCAGCAAGTATAACATGAAAATAAGTACGCAGAAAACAGAAGTAATGAAAATCAGCAAGTCATCAAATTTAGTGAATGTTACAGTAAATAAAACTAAAGTGAAACAAACTCTGAATTTAAATAAGTGGAAAATATATTCACAGACGGAATATTAGACAGAGATCGAGACAAGATGCCAGAAAGCAAACATAAGAGTGACATACCAGCTATCACCAGTACTGCTCAACACAAAGATCAAGATGCAAGCTTAGAGACAGATGATAAACAGTATTTTTATGCCAACACTCTGCTATCAATGACAGACATGGACAGCAGCCCAGCAGAGAAAACCAGAGTGACCAGACTAGACAAAATGAGAAATGATGAAATCAGGAGAAGAATCGGTATAAGATCATGCACAGAATACATGGAGAAACAACAAATAAAATGGTTTGGATACCTTATGAGAATTAACCAACTACCAACAAGAACATATAACATAAGAAGATTTGGATATAAGGCCAGAGGAAGACCTAGAACAAGATAGATAGATAACATCCCTGAACAAATATGGATTCAACACAGCACAATGCGACACATCTGGCCTTAGATAGACAACTAAAGTTTCTAGTCACCACCCCTAGTGTGTATGTGTGTATACTCGGCAAGTGTGTATATTCTGACCATCATCCACCTGGGGATAGATAATATTGTATACTAGAAATGCTCTAATCAGCCAGAAGTCCTTATAATAGTGTAGATTAGAACAGAAATGTACTCCAATCAGAAGTTCTTATAATAGTGTAGATTAGAACAGAAATGTACTCCAATCAGAAGTGTTTTTTGTCTTTTCATCTTGTAGTATTATGTACTAGATAAAATATTCTATTACAGTACAAAGTGTTTTTTAAAAATGTGTTTTCATCTTTGAATATTTTGTATTAGAGTGGAAATGTTCTTTTGCCATCAGTTTTTTTTTCTATCTTAGAAATTTGTGTAATGGAGTGAAACTGTTCTAGCATATAGAAGAGATAATAACAGGTTAATTCATACAGAAATCTACAGTAGTAGAGAAATACAGTTAACACACCCCATGAAGGAAAGACTGGATGATTATGGAAAGATGCTAAGAAGACAGTGTCAAGAAGATCTACCCATAAAATTATCACCCCCTGCTTACCTGCCCTTTACCATGAGACATGGGAGCAAACTAATGATTTCCTTCAAATGAACACATCAATCAGCGGTCTCAGTCTCACAGACAAAGAAACAAATGAACACATCAATCAGTGGTCTCAGTCTCACAGACAAAGAAACAAATGAACACATCAATCAGTGGTCTCAGTCTCACAGACAAAGAAACAAATGAACACATCAATCAGCGGGTCTCAGTCTCACAGACAAAGAAACAAATGAACACATCAATCAGCGGGTCTCAGTCTCACAGACAAAGAAACAAATGAACACATCAATCAGCGGGTCTCAGTCTCACAGACAAAGAAACAAATGAACACATCAATCAGCGGGTCTCAGTCTCACAGACAAAGAAACAAATGAACACATCAATCAGCGGGTCTCAGTCTCACAGACACAGAAACAAATGAACACATCAATCAGCGGGTCTCAGTCTCACAGACACAGAAACAAATGAACACATCAATCAGCGGGTCTCAGTCTCACAGACAAAGAAACAAATGAACACATCAATCAGCGGTCTCAGTCTCACAGACAAAGAAACAAATGAACACATCAATCAGCGGGTCTCAGTCTCACAGACACAGAAACAAATGAACACATCAATCAGCGGGTCTCAGTCTCACAGACACAGAAACAAATGAACACATCAATCAGCGGTCTCAGTCTCACAGACAAAGAAACAAATGAACACATCAATCAGCGGTCTCAGTCTCACAGACAAAGAAACAAATGAACACATCAATCAGCGGGTCTCAGTCTCACAGACAAAGAAACAAATGAACACATCAATCAGCGGTCTCAGTCTCACAGACAAAGAAACAAATGAACACATCAATCAGCGGGTCTCAGTCTCACAGACAAAGAAACAAATGAACACATCAATCAGCGGTCTCAGTCTCACAGACAAAGAAACAAATGAACACATCAATCAGCGGTCTCAGTCTCACAGACAAAGAAACAAATGAACACATCAATCAGCGGGTCTCAGTCTCACAGACAAAGAAACAAATGAACACATCAATCAGCGGTCTCAGTCTCACAGACAAAGAAACAAATGAACACATCAATCAGCGGTCTCAGTCTCACAGACAAAGAAACAAATGAACACATCAATCAGCGGGTCTCAGTCTCACAGACAAAGAAACAAATGAACACATCAATCAGCGGTCTCAGTCTCACAGACAAAGAAACAAATGAACACATCAATCAGCGGGTCTCAGTCTCACAGACAAAGAAACAAATGATATGCACAAAAATAAACAAATGATATGCCTAAAGATAGAAATGATATGCAAAAATAAACAAATGATATGCCTAAAGATAGAAATAATATGCAAATATAAACAAATGATATGCAAAAATAAACAAATGATATGCCTAAAGATAGAAATGATATGCAAATATAAACAAATGATATGCCTAAAGATAGAAATAATATGCAAATATAAACAAATGATATGCCTAAAGATAGAAATAATATGCAAATATAAACAAATGATATGCCTAAAGATATAAATGATATGCAAATATAAACAAATGATATGCAAAAATAAACAAATGATATGCCTAAAGATAGAAATGATATGCAAATATAAACAAATGATATGCCTAAAGATAGAAATAATATGCAAATATAAACAAATGATATGCCTAAAGATAGAAATGATATGCAAATATAAACAAATGATATGCAAAAATAAACAAATGATATGCCTAAAGATAGAAATGATATGCAAATATAAACAAATGATATGCCTAAAGATAGAAATGATATGCAAAAATAAACAAATGATATGCCTAAAGATAGAAATGATATGCAAAATTAAACAAATGATATGCAAAAATAAACAAATGATATGCCTAAAGATAGAAATGATATGCAAATATAAACAAATGATATGCAAAAATAAACAAATGATATGCCTAAAGATAGAAATGATATGCAAATATAAACAAATGATATGCCTAAAGATAGAAATAATATGCAAATATAAACAAATGATATGCCTAAAGATAGAAATAATATGCAAATATAAACAAATGATATGCCTAAAGATATAAATGATATGCAAAAATAAACAAATGATATGCAAAAGCAAACTTCAACAATGATCCACAAATAATTTCCTGATATAGATACATGCATTTACAGATGAATCAGCTACAGACACAACCAGAAATGGAGGTGTTGACATCCTGACATAACCTGATTATGCCCAGAAGCAAAGTCTATTCCTAAAGAAAAGCTCTACTCAAACTACAATGCTGAGGTTCAACCAATACTCTGACTCAACAAGTGGTCATCATCACAGATGCACAATCTGTTCTACAGGCTCTCAAGGGTGGTAAACTAACTCCTGAAAAATAAACTAATTAACACAGCAAGCAAGAGCAGAACTGTACTTGAGTGGGTACCATCACACTGTGGTGTTCTGTATATGAATGGGTAGATGAGCTGCCCAAAAAAAGAGAGGAGAGCATGCAGGAAGACAATGGAGTCTCATAACAAGAGAAGAAAAGAGCTATACAAAACATCAGAAGTGAAAAATAACATTAGAGATGCCTACCATCAGCTAAATCAGCATAATTTTCCTGAGAACATGACACAACAGACTGAACAAACATACCTGTCTGCTACACCAACAGACTTCTGAACATACCCTGCACAACTGCCCCCAGTATGAACAATTGAGAGAAACATACTGGTTTAATGATTTACCCATGAAAACAAAGAAATATGCAACCAAAGAAGAGCTCCTTACAATGGTAGAACTCACCCAGAAGATTGTCTGACTGTTTAGAAATCAAGTTGATAACAAAAGAAAGAAAAATAAAAATATTTTTAGCGAACAACAAAATATTACTGATTAATTAATGTGCTGTTGAAATAAAAAAAACAATCGGTGATCGGTCCAGTAGGTTTTTTTTATTTTGCCAATATATCTGTGATTCGTCCAGAAAGAGTTTATATTTATATTTTTTTTTCACTAGCGTTAGAGCTTACCCAGAATTCATGTACAGCTAATTTCATTATGTAGGGAAAAGTTGCATTTATAGGATTGTAGTTTTGTGTGTGTAGATATTTTTGCCGTTCCATTTATAGGATTGTAGTTTTGTGTGTGTATATATTTTTGCCGTTGCATTTATAGGATTGTAGTTTTGTGTGTGTAGATATTTTTGCCGTTCCATTTATAGGATTGTAGTTTTGTGTGTGTAGATATTTTTTCAGTTGCATTTATAGGATTGTAGTTTTGTGTGTGTAGATATTTTTGCCGTTCCATTTATAGGACTAGTTTTTTTTTGTGTAGATATTTTTGCAGTTGCATTTTGCTTTTACAGATGGTAAACAGATGGTGACAGACCCCAAAGGAAATCTGAAGCAGCTAGACAAAATGAATATTCACTGTGATTCCAGGAATTCAAACAAGTTAGTGGATAATCAGACTTTGTCCAAAAGTGAAATGTTTCAAACGGACAAGACGAATTGTGTGTTTTCCACCTGTAACAATGAAATCATCCAGACCTCAAACCAGCCACGCCAAAAGAAAAGTATAAAATCTCAGTTTCAAGAGAATCCTACAGATTCAAATATCAAAGAAGCACAGACCCAACCCATGGTGGGTATTGGGTGCGCACCACAGACCCAACCCATTGTGGGTATTGGGTGCTCACTTGAATCATCTTCAGGGGAAAGAACATGTTGCAGTTCTGCAAGGACAAGTTTGTCTGATACTGTTGTCACCTTGTCAATGAAGCAATCTGAAGATCGCAAAAGAGGTTTGTCTCCAAGAAGATCATACAGAAGCCAATCTTCAGAAGAATCAGAAACTCCACCTGATGAAATCCACCTTCTTAAGGGAATTGAAACAGGATGTAGCTGCCACTGCTTTGAGTATCCACAAAATCTGGAACAAGAAATTATTCACAAATGTTATACAAGTTCCAAAATTTGTGAAATCCCCATGAATCTCAAGTTCAACGGTCTTGACATAAATCAACTTCAATTTTGTTATGATCCTTGCAACAAATACACATCTAAAAACATTTCCTGTGATTATTCTAGAATCCAAAGAAAGTATTCACAGTGTTTGAAGAATGATCCAGATGCATTTGATCTAGACTTGTCAAAACCACAAATAAGTTATCCTGTTCAGAATAAGTTTGTAAAACATGCACCAAAAGTCTCCTTCATGGGAAACAACTCAAATTTAGAGTATGGTTCCTATTTAGGAGACTCTCTAGCCTACAATATTCATGATTTGGAAAAATTCAAATCTACTGTATTCCTCTCAGAAATACATAGTCTGCCAACAGAAAAGACTAGTCCATCATTTTGCCACTCAAATAAAACCAGGCTTTCATCTGTTCTATCACTCGAACCTTTTCAAAACCAGATTAATGTCCCATGTCAGCCTCACAAATCGTCTTATGAAACTTTGCCTGATGAAGTCTCTGCTTACCTGGCACGCCATCATCCAGTAAGGAGGGAGGCATATTATTACAATAATAACAACACATCTGAAGACAATTTCTCAGACATGGATCTTTGCTATAGCCACGGAATTTTTCAGAAAGAAGGAGGGATGAGGGAGGAAGTTAATGGTGGACTGGATGTGAAGGGTAAAGTTAATGGTGGACTGGATGTGAAGGGTAAAGTTAATAATGGACTAGATGTGAAGGGTAAAGTTAATAATGGACTAGATGTGAAGGGTAAAGTTAATGGTGGACTGGATGTGAAGGGTAAAGTTAATGGTGGACTGGATGTGAAGGGTAAAGTTAATGGTGGACTGGATGTGAAGGGTAAAGTTAATAATGGACTAGATGTGAAGGGTAAAGTTAATAATGGACTAGATGTGAAGGGTAAAGTTAATGGTGGACTGGATGTGAAAGGTAATGTTAATGATGAACTGGAACAGAAAGGTAAAATTTTTAATGGACTGGATGTAAATAATGAAGCCCATCTCTGATTATTTATGAAGGTTAAATCTAATATTGGACTGGATGGGAAGATCTTACATGTTGACTATGTCATGTTGACTGCTTCAACGTTTGTGTTCTCTTTCACAGACATATATCTAGACTTAATATCATTTGATTTTATAAATCAGCGATGATAACTTTTTTCAAAGAACTCATGCTGGTACACATAGGCTACACCGACGAGAGACTCTTTTTCTCATTTGGAGGAATCTGATTTTATAAAATCAAATGATATTAAGTCTAGATATATGTCTGTGAAAGAGGTGGATATTAAGTCTAGATATATGTCTGTGAAAGAGGTGGATATTCCAAGTTCTAGTTCTAAAGTGTCCAGTTTCCTGTTAACAAGACCTCTTCAGTCACCATGAATCAAATCTACCTGATCTCCGTAACATCAAGTTCTGGCTGTTTGTAGAAGTAGAACATCAATTTCTGGCTGTTTGTAGAAGTAGAACATCAATTTCTGGCTGTTTGTAGAAGTAGAACATATCCATCTATGATTGTTCTAGCAGGAACAAAAATGTTGGAAATTTTACATAAATAAAGAATATCAACTTACCAGGAAAAGATTCAAGGAATAGATTCAGAGAGTAGATTCAGAGAGTATTTGAATAATAGATTCAGAGAATAGATTGAGATAAAAGTTACAGATGATAAATCAGAGTGTATTCAGAGAATGATTTCAGAGAGTAGATTCAGATAATAGATTAAAAAATAGATTCAGATAATAAATTCAGATAGTAGATTAAAATTGATTCAGATAGTAGGTTCAGAAAATAAGTTCAAAGAATAGATTCAGATAGTAGATTCTTCTTCAGCATTCATTCTCAAGCTCCTGCTGGATCTCCCTTGTAGCAGGACCATGATCCTACTAGATCTCCAGCAGGATGTAGTCCTGAGAATGGAAATGCGTTGTGTCCAAAAATAATTGGTCCGACTCATCCGTCTTCAGCGAGAAAGAATAGATTCAGATTATAGATTCAGGTAGTAGATTAAGAGAATAGATTGATTCTCTGAACTGTGTTTTAAAATGAGTAATAGAGAGAAAGATAGTGGATGTAAAAAAATTATAGCCTCATTCAGATGTCACTCAAAAGCAATCGAGTATTGTCAGATCAACATTCACTAGGATATGGGCATAGATGTTCATACATCTGATTGGTCTAGAAGACATTAACATACATTAAAACAGTTTCAATGGCCAGCAATATTGTTGTTTGTGATGATGATGATGTCCACTTGTTAAATCCACTTTTGAAATTCAGCTAGAGATATGCCCTTGATCATGAGTCCGTAAATGGCTAATAAAACGTGTTCTGGCCAAAAATGTTCTTGGACATTTTGGGCGTGGGATGAAGGATGATTAAACTGTAGATGGTTTTTTGTCTACTGATGACTTTCTAGCTACACTCTGCTCTTGAGCTGCTGCACTTTTCCTCTTTCACAAGATGCTGTGCCATTTTTGACTATAGAACGCCATGTTGTGCTATTTTGTGCAATTTCTTCCAGGCAACTGGAAATAAATTTTGATGCAGTGGGAGACAAAAGACCAGCAGCAACACCTGACTAACCAGGATTTTCCTTGAAACCATCAACTGAAGCAACAACACTTGACTAACCAGGATTTTCCTTGAAACCATCAACTGAAGCAACAACATCGCAATGACCAGTATTTTACCAGAAATCTTTGGCATGAAACAATAACTAACTGACCAAAATTTTCCAGAGAATCTCAATCTTTGTGAAAAACATCAACAATTCACTGACGGGGCGTAACTATATACGCCTTAGCCTGTTAATGCTCTGGACATTGTAGTCAATTAAAAACATCAAACAGCAGTGACAATTGGGGAAAGTCATGCCAGCTAATCAGCAGCCAACAATCAATCAGTGAAATCTTTACGAGAAGCAGCATATACTACAGCACCACGCCCTGCTTCTGTCCATCGTCTTAGACAGTAGAGCATTACATGGTCTGAACACACTCTGCTTCTGTCCATCATCTTAGACAGTAGAGCATTACATGGTCTGAACACACTCTGCTTCTGTCCATCATCTTAGACAGTAGAGCATTACATGGTCTGAAACAATGAACATTATCCTTGTACATCTATAACAATTGGTAGTATGTCCTATTCAGGATGTAGCTATCAAAAAAACATTTTTTTTACTGTAGTGATTACTAGGAAATGTAAATACATTCAATGTTTGCCATTGCTTTCTGAATGGTCTGGATGCACAGTTGCCTATGGTGAGATTTGAATTCGGTACCTTCACTGTCATAGATTTGCTCAGTATTACATCACCACAGAGCTGGACGTATATTATACTCTCACACAAACACAAACCTACAGCAATGATGTGTGGGAACTGTGTGAGTAAAGTCATTGTCATGTTTTATGAATTAACTTGTTTAATTACTAGCACCATCTCTTGTGTTGCAACCCTGGGTTGCAACCCTAGGCCTGGACTTCTAGTGCAGTGTGGCAACCCTGGGTCTGGACCTCTAGTTCAGTGTGGCAACCTTGGGCCTGGACCTCTAGTTCAGTGTGACAAGCCTGGACCTCTATTTCTTGATTCTTGATTAGAAACTGGCCTCACAGCTCGTGGAGCATTCCTATAAGTTCTCCGCCCTCTGTTCCAGCAGCCGTCCGACTCGATGGTGTTTCGAGTCTAATGCAGCTGAAATAGACGTTGACATTAGGGCACAACTCAGGCCCTTGCAACAGGTTTTTTTTGTTGTTCCGCCCACCCATGCCGTGATCACAACTAGTTCAAGCACAATGTCGGCCTGTTGGAACAATATGGTAACTATTATCGAAGGTTACGACTACATGATTGTATAGATGACGTGCCATGAAGCTTCTATAAGAAGATAACCTCTAGTTCAGTGTGGCAACCCAGGACCTGGAATTCTAGTTCAGTGTGACAACCCTGGGCCTGGACTTTTTCTGGTTCAGTATGACAACCCTGGACCTCTAGTTCAGGGTACAAAGAATAGGACCACTGTTTTCTTTTTGGGCTTGTCATAGGAAATAACTAAGGAAAGTTGGGGGATAGGTTAACAACTTGTTATCTATGAAAAAATCATTGTCAGATCTTGTTTCAATTTCTTATGTTTGTCCTTTATCAAATAATCCCCATGGATGACAAAGAGAAGCAGGCCAGAGGACATTGCAGCTTTATCCTTTTGTTGCAGACTCCTAGTTGATGGGGAAAACTAGATGTGCTATCTCTGTGGATGTGGCAGACTCATAGTTGATCAATCAATCAATAAACCCGTAACCCTTCAGGGTCGTAGGGGTTCCACATTGAATGCCTCAGCACACAGAATCCTCCAGCGAATTCTATCCTCAGCGATGCGGATGAGTGTTGAAATATCTTGCCCTGTTAATTCCTTGATGTCAATGTTGTCTGTCCATGCCTTTATTTTCCCTCCTCTGCTTCTTCCACCCTCGACAGTTCCCTGCAGTATTGTTTTTGACAAGGAATCGTGCCTGCATACATGTCCGAACCATGCTAGTTTTCATCGTTTCACTATTGAAAGCAACGGCTCCTGAACTCCTGCACACATCTCTACTTTATTTCTTACGTACACATTTGTCTTATGTTCCCTATAAGAAATTCGTAGAATTCGTCTGTAGCATTTGTACTCGAAAGCCTGTAATCTTCTCTCCATGTCCGCAGTGAGCATCCAACTCTCACAACCATACAACACAACAGAAAGCACAAGCGACTTATACAGTTTGATTTTCACTCCAACACATCCATTGTAGTATTTCAGTGGGCAAAACTAGATGTGCTATCTCTGCGGATACGTACGAAAATCTGACAGTAAAATGATGAGATAGTTGGCCCAAATGTGTATGCTGTGCCTCTGTTAGACTTGGTCATTCTGGGATACAGGCACACTGGAATTCAGGTATTAAACTTGCATCCATAAACCCCACTTACACAACCATGCCTTTGAGACGTGACAGGAGTCCGGGTGTTGCCTCAGTTACACAACTGAGAAGAACCTGTGCTTCTGTCAGGAAGGCTATGGGCTGTCAAGAGCTACTTGCGCACAGCTAAAGGGATTATATCATCATCATCATGTGTCAAGAGCTACCTGCCCACAGCTAAAGAGATTATATCAACATGTGTCAAGAGCTACCTGCCCACAGCTAAAGGGATTATTTCATCATCACTATCACTATTGTATTTTGGGGCACCAATTTGGGGTCTCTGATGAAAGTTTCTATCTAATATCTCTCTCTCTCTCTCTCCCTCCTTCTCTCTGTTTCTATTTATTGTTTTAAATGAAATTTTAAAATTGATAATGAAGATGAAGTAATCCCTTTAGCTATGAGCAGGTAGCTCTTGACACATGATGATGATGATATAATCCCTTTAGCTATGAGAAGGTAGCTCTTGACACATGATGATGATGATATAATCCCTTTAGCTGTGGGCAGGTAGCTCTTGACACATGATGATGATGATATAATCCCTTTAGCTGTGGGCAGGTAGCTCTTGACAGCTGATATCCTTCCTAACAAAAAAGCATAGGTTCTCAGATTAGTATAGATGTGTTCATAGAATTTATGCATGCATATTAGTCCCCACAAGAGGCATTCCAATGTATTAGCATCCCAGGTGCACGTCCTGCTAGGAGTGCAGCCCACAACTACTGGACCAACTAGTTAGTCATTCTTCTGTCCGATCTGTTGATCAGTCAACAGTGATGGCACATCTAGCATTCCCCATCACTGAGAACTCTGCTACAGAAGGATAAAGGTGCAATATTTAGTGACGTGCATCTCTCCATCATTCATGAAGAACATCTGACAGAAGACAAATGTAAGAAATCGAGACAAGACATGCAGTGATAATGATTTTTCATAGGTGACAGGTTGTCAACCTATTCCCCCCCCCCAACTTTCCTTAGTTGCCTCTTATGACATACCTGACAAAAATACAGTGGCCCTATTCTTTGCACCCTGAACTACAAGCCCAGGATTGCGATGTGGGTGATTAGAATTGATATTTAATTGATAAAATTATTTGGACAAATATTTTTGTTAGCCTATTTGTGCATATTTTCTGTCAAGATTTTGTACATTTTTAAAGTTAGAACATAAAGCATGTCATGTGTACACCTGTGGCTATGTCTATAACAATGTAAGGAAATGGCAGGTCAAACATGCATGATTGTGGTCAGTGTAGATACAAGAATCAGTTCTCTTGTATGGATGGCTTACTGTACGAGCGATATGTTCACAGGTGGCCAACCTTTCAGTGGAAGTGGTAAATATATTAGTTACTAATGCTAAAGCTGGATGTTCTGGGACATTGGTGCAAATAAAATGGAGACAGCACATTTCCGTTTTTTGGACTACATCCTGTTAGAAATCTAGTAGGACTGTTGTCCTGTTATAAGAGAGATTCAGTGGGAGTTTGAGAATTAACGGAAAAAAAATCAATTTTCTATACTGCATCCTGCTAACAAATGGGATTTTGAGAGTAAACACAGAATATTTTATGGTTTCTAATTGGTAATTGAGTGTTTGTGTGACACCAAATATTTGCATACCCATCTGTGCAATTTGTGTGTTGTGTTTAAACTATTGATATTTCATAGTTGTGTGAGATCTGAGTTATTCAAACAACTGAACAAATTATCCTTTGTGGAATTGTCATTGTCTGAATTAGTCCTTTCAAAACATCTCGTCTTTTAATTCAAGATGGCAATGAGAATATGATATAGGCCTAGAAGGTTCATGTCTTGATTTTCCCAACTTCTAGTTTGTCTAATTTTTATTGGTTCCATACAGGTCATCACAATCCTGTATTGTCTGGTAGATTACAGAAGTTATAAAATGAGTTTAATAGAATTTTTTGTAGGGCCTAAACAAGTTTTACATAGAGCTTACACAGTTAAATAAGTTTTACATAGAGCTTACACAGTTAAATAAGTTTTATATAGAGCCTATATGGTTAAATAAGTTTTTCATATAGCCTACATGGTTGAATAATGTTTACATAGAGCCTACATGGTTGAATAATGTTTACATAGAGCCTACATGGTTAAATAGTTTTTACAGAATCTACATGGTTAAATAAGGTTTTTACAGAATCTACATGGAATAAACATACCAATCGGCTAACTAAACTAGCTAGCTAACTAACCAACCACCCAGGCAGCATGCATATCAACTAACTAAACTAGCTAGCTAACTAACCAACCACCCAGCCAGCATGCATATCAACTAACTAAAATAGCTAGCTAACTAACCAACCACCCAGCCAGCATACATACCAATTAACTAAACTAGCTAACCAACTAACCAACCACCCAGCCAGCATGCATATCAACTAACTAAAATAGCTAGCTAACTAACCACCCAGCCAGCCAGCATGCATATCAACTAACTAAACTAGCTAGCTAACTAACCAACCACCCAGCCAGCATACATACCAATTAACTAAACTAGCTAGCTAACTAACCAACCACCCAGCCAGCATACATACCAATTAACTAAACTAGCTAGCTAACTAACCAACCACCCAGCCAGCATACATACCAACTAACTAAAATAGCTAGCTAACTAACCAACCACCCAGCCAGCATACATACCAATTAACTAAACTAGCTAGCTAACTAACCAACCACCCAGCCAGCATACATACCAACTAACTAAACTATACTAGCTAACTAACCAACCACCCAGCCAGCATACATACCAACTAACTAAACTATACTAGCTAACTAACCAACCACCCAGCCAGCATGCATATCAACTAACTAAACTAGCTAGCTAACTAACCAACCACCCAGCCAGCATACATACCAATTAACTAAACTAGCTAGCTAACTAACCAACCACCCAGCCAGCATACATACCAACTAACTAAACTATACTAGCTAACTAACTTATCAACCTGGAAAGTGATCTAGCTAGAAAAGAACTAATTATTATGCAATGTTGATGTTATGGTACGGCTAGAATGTCGGCCTCAGGTTCCTGAGGTCCCGGGTTCAATCCGCGGTTGGGACAAGGATTTTTTTCTTTCTGAGGTGCAACAAAAAAATTCTTCCTGTACACGTCACGGCGACAGCTTTGGCAAAGCGGGCTTTATTTCCACAGCCTCAAAAGTCTCCCTTTACTCCTTAACAGGAAAACATGCAGTAACGAAAGTTTTTTTAACGAAAGTTGATGTTATCGTGGACAATATTATCATTACAGACTTATTCAAATTTTATTGTTACTCAATTAGGTATGACAACATCATCCGCCTCCAGATTGTGGAAGCCAGCTCAACATGACAAGTCATCAGTGGCATCTGAAACCATCAGGTCAAAGGTGGTGTCATCATTACCATCACAATCACCACCAACAACATTATCACCATCAAAACCACCACCACCATCCACTAGGGTGCTCTGGAGCAGCGTTCCATAACGTTCCGTAATTCATACAGATTAATTATTATAAATATTTTAGTAACCGTTACATATTTTAGTAACCGTTACATATTTTAGTAACCGTTACATATTTTCCAACATTTTCATTTGTTACAATAAATTTTCATTAACAACATTTGAAAATATGAAGAACATCCTATGTAATATAACTTGGTCAATTGAGGTGAAAAGGAGAGTTATTAGAAGTTATATAGAAGCAATTCTGATGTATGGACAGTGTTGGACAGATCACATCAAATGAAAATATTTAGTTTAGTTAGTATGATTGCATTACACTGTCAGCAGAAGTGTAATGGCGGATACACTCAAGGAGAGATCGGAGCACCTATGGACGTGTCCAGTTTGCAGTGATGATGATCCGACAACTAACTAACTGATGTGTGGAAGTGAATCTTGGACAATCAGCAGAATATTGTAAAATTATATAGGAATAATAAAGAGTGTTATCAGCGTCAGACATGGATACTAACTAAAGAACAATAGTGAAAGCTTACTACGTATGGAATGAAATGTCTAAGAAAAGCAGCAAACAGAACAAGAAGAGATCATGTGAGGAATGAAGATTTTGCAAGAACTGTTGGAACAAGAAGAGATCATGTGAGGAATGAAGATTTTGCAAGAACTGTTGGAACAATGTCTGTGGTCAAATATATTGAAAAACAGAGACTGAAATGGCTTAACCACTTAATGAGAGTGAACATTTACTGTCCGGCAGCAAGAGCAAATAACATGAGAATGGAAACAGCCAGAGACATGGGAAGACCAAGAAGAACATCAATTTAAGGAGTTACTAACGTTCTGAGACGTCTGCTTATCAAGCAACCAAAAATACCATAGCCCAAAAATCATTTATCATTGCAATGCTTAACAGAAAACACAAAGAAAAGATGATAGATGGCGGAGATGTGGTTTTATAGAAGATGTTAACTCACATCAGAGAAAAGATGATAGATGGTGGAGATGTGGTTTTATAGAAAATGTTAACTCACATCAGAGAAAAGATGATAGATGGTGGAGATGTGGTTTTATAGAAGATGTTAACTCACATCAGCGAAAAGATTATAGATGGTGGAGATGAAGCTAACTTGCATTATAAAGAGACTGTTAACATGTTTTGTACACATCACGAGAAGAGGAAACATGGAAGACATTGTGACAACAGGCAAGTTGAAGAACATAAGAGGTAGGGGAACCACCAAGAGAGAAGATGTGTTACAACCTGGCATTGTTGCATGGGGGAACATTGGTATTGGAAATGATTGACAACACATGAAACAGAATGTGGTGTAAAGAAATGATAACCAATGTCACATGACATAGTCTATAAGAAAAGAATTTATTAGTTGTCAGATCATCATTGCACACTCGCAGTTAACTAATACAATCTCTTGTAACTACTACAATCTCTTGTAACTACTACAATCTCTTGTAATTTCTACAACCTCGTGTAACTACTACAATCTCTTGTAACTACTACAATCTCTTGTAATTTCTACAACCTCGTGTAACTACTACAATCTCTTGTAACTACTACAATCCCTTGTAACTACTACAACCTCGTGTAACTACTACAATCTCTTGTAACTACTACAATCTCTTGTAATTTCTACAACCTCGTGTAACTACTACAATCTCTTGTAACTACTACAACCTCGTGTAACTACTACAATCTCTTGTAACTACTACAAGCTCGTGTAATTTCTACAACCTTGTGTAACTACTACAATCTCTTGCAATTTTTACAATCTCTTGTACTTTCTACAACCTCGTGTAACTACTACAATCTCTTGTAACTACTACAATCCCTTGTAACTACTACAATCTCTTGTAATTTTTACAATCTCTTGTAATTTCTACAACCTCGTGTAACTACTACAATCTCTTGTAACTACTACAATCCCTTGTAACTACTACAATCTCTTGTAATTTTTACAATCTCTTGTAATTTCTACAACCTCGTGTAACTACTACAATCTCTTGTAACTACTACAATCTCTTGTAACTACTACAATCCCTTGTAACTACTACAATCTCTTGTAATTTTTACAAGCTCGTGTAATTTCTACAACCTTGTGTAACTACTACAATCTCTTGTAACTACTAAAATCTCTTGTAAATACTACAATCTCTTGTATGATTTGAGCAAAAATTTCTAAATATATTCTGCCACTGTATTATTTGCATCATTCGACTTAGCACATCAGATTACAATATACCTTTGAGTTATGTGGACTTCCTTAGCCTGCAATAATCCTTCCAATCTGTTGGCATTCATGGGGGAAATGTCAATTCTAAGACAATGCTGTTTTATTGCTTACTGTGCCTTGTACTTTACAAACCACTTTATCTGTAGGTGTAAGTTTTGGATCTTCATGTTTGACACAGTAGTCAGTGAAGTTGGACTTGGGTCAACAAGGTCTATCTCAGATAATGTGCTTCACTGCTGTCGGATCAATCCATTGAAGAAAAGTAGCCTCTTTAATACTGGTGATTGAAATGGAAGAAAATAATAACACTGTTACCAGTAATGTATGTTTTAAAAAGCAGCTAAGAAGGTTCGGAGGAGGGGAAGATTTGGTTACTACTTCTCATAAGGTTAAAGCCTCCCAAAATCTTTGTTGAAATCAGATGTTTTAGGTCAAAATGTGCAGATATCACAGCCAAGTTGTAAACCAAGACCCAACATATTCTCTCGACTACATGCTATGCTGCAGGAGTTTGTGAATGAATGAAGAAGAAGAATACTTTGCGTAGAAGGCTTCTTTAATAGGCATTGCACTAAGCTGAAAGCTGAAGTCTCCTGGGTATGAAAGCTCAGAGAAAGCACCCCACTGCACATAGGAAGTAAGAGTTAATTTCCAGTAATTCCTTTGTGACCAACAAACAAGTACTTTTAACTTATTTGGGAATTTGAGCAATTAGGCCATTTGCTTTCTAGCTGGGTGGTCTAGGTTCAATTACCGGGTATCTATTTATGCCAGACATCACTGTTAGGTTAATTCAGCTAAGGAAATGGGTACCAGATATTCTGGGAAATAAAGGTGATGCCACAATTCTGACCACAGCATCCCCATTATATTCCATACATCAACAACAAATATTAACCAAACACTGTATTCCCAACACATGTAAACACATGTTATGTTCAAGACATGATGCATAAAATAAGAAGCCGCACGTGTGTTGCCGTTGCCCGAAAGGGGAGCAAAGAATAGCAACACTGTTTACCTTCCATGCATGTCGTAAGAGGCGACTAAGGAGGTTATGGGATGGAACTGGCTATCCCATCACATATAGAGTCAGTGACCCAAAACCATGCTGAAGTCGGATGTGTCAGGCTGAAAGGCGCATATATTGCAGCAATGCTGTAAACCATGACACAACGCATTCCATTCTCTGGACTACATCCTGCTAATCTGCAGGAGTTTGGGAATGAACGCAGAAGAAGAAGAATAAGAAGCAGGATAGCTTCGTAGAATTGAGAGGCGTACACAGTGACAGTGAAGATAACGTTCTGTAAAGCATGTTCTGTTTATTTCAATCCCCATGAGGTATGAGCTTTATAGTTCTTGTATCCTTTTGTGCTATGAGAGAGGGTTTCCCTTCAGGGCTTATTTCACATGTAGAGGATTCTGCGAAGAAGCCTTCTTCAATGGAGGTAACAGCGTAATTGTCCATATGTAATGCTGTGGGGCTTCCACAAGAGCCAAGCCTATCTCTATAAACATGTCATTTAGTATTGGCTGTTTTCATTGGGGGGGGGGAGAGGGGCTGGTCCTGTTGTCCAGTGGTGAGAACTTCAGACCTCATACTTATGGGTACTTTGCATATTTGTTAGTCCAGAGTTAATCACCTTGTATTTCTTTGTAAGAGAATGTATAAGGAATATTTAAACAGCCCTAAATGTGACATCAGCCATCCTGACTTATCATGGAACAGCTGTCTTTGTATTCATGTGACATCAGCCATCCTGACTTATCATGGAACAGCTGTCTTTGTATTCATGTGACATCAGCCATCCTGACTTATCATGGAACAGCTGTCTTTGTATTCATGTGACATCAGCCATCCTTACTTACCATGGAACAGCTGTCTTTGTATTCATGTGACATCAGCCATCCTTACTTACCATGGAACAGCTGTCTTTGTATTCATGTGACATCAGCCATCCTGACTTATCATGGAACAGCTGTCTTTGTATTCATGTGACATCAGCCATCCTGACTTATCATGGAACAGCTGTCTTTGTATTCATGTGACATCAGCCATCCTGACTTATCATGGAACAGCTGTCTTTGTATTCATGTGACATCAGCCATCCTGACTTATCATGGAACAGCTGTCTTTGTATTCATGTGACATCAGCCATCCTGACTTATCATGGAACAGCTGTCTTTGTATTCATGTGACATCAGCCATCCTGACTTATCATGGAACAGCTGTCTTTGTATTCATGTGACATCAGCCATCCTGACTTATCATGGAACAGCTGTCTTTGTATTCATGTGACATCAGCCATCCTTACTTACCATGGAACAGCTGTCTTTGTATTCATGTCCTCAGATTTCAACTCCATCCGGCCACCAGCAACCGTTGTAGCTGACCCGACGTTTACAGATTTCTCAAGGCATCAACAGATATAATATCTTGTCATTTTATGTGTTGGTAAGCACATCATGTAAACTTGCACAGAAAAATGTCTTGGTCACATCTTTTTCTAGCATTGTGATTTACATCAACATTATCATCATCATGGAATATTTATAAAATTCATAATGTGTCATGCAATCTTTTATTAAGTACATTCGTGTCATCTGTGGTCAGTTTTATGGGTGTTATGTTCACAACTGTGGCCAGCTGTATGAGTGTTATGTTTACAACTGTGGCCAGTTGTATGGGTGTTATGTTCACAACTGTGGCCAGCTGAATGGGTGTTATGTTCACATTTGAGCATATATATAAAATATAAGGATTAGGATCCCATTAACTCCCTCTATCCAGCAAGCTGCTAAAATAGACTGGTAAGCAGACCTATTCTGCGATTGTTGGTTTTCAAATATTGTTAAATTTGTATACCAAACTTAATAAATTAGTATAATTGTAAGTTTAAAGTCAATTTGTAGGCCAAACTTAATACATTTAGTAACATTGCCTGTAATGTAAATTTGTAGACCAAACTTCATACATTTTTTGTTATATACCAGTGTAGTCACTTTGTAGACCCCGTATTACATTTAGTAGCTCGGTGGCCAGTGTAAAGTAAATTTGTAGACCCAATTTAATAGATGTAGTAGTATTGCCAGTGTAATGTAAATTTGTAAACCCAATTTCACTACAGAGTATTTTTAGCGTTAGGACGGAATTACAGAATAATTTTTTTAATTTTTTGCACATCTATGACGGGAATAAGAAATAGTACTTCTAAATATTTTAATGTAACATAAATATTTTGAAATAGAAATGGACAAAGAATGTGGTTATCACAAGTTCATTTCGAAAAACATGATTGTTATTATTTTAAAATTAATTTTAAAAATAAAATATACTGTATAAATTAAAAATAAATTATAATGTATAAATTAAAAATAATTTCAGACATGAAATGTGATTTTGCCAAACTTCAGAATCAATAACTTCCGCTTAAATTGTCTGTTTTGTAAATAATACAATTACGAACACAAAATGTATAGTATAGAGGCATACGCCATTATGTTTGTTATATAAAAAAATAAAAGAATTTTCTAACGAAATGGCATATATTTGCAAAACGAGGGCTTAGTTATGTTGCTAGTAATTGCCGCTTTGGATTTCAATGTGTAATGTTAGCAAAGTAAATAAAATAGTTATACTTTCACACAGGTAAGTACACACAAAAATATATAAAGAAAATATAAGGAAACATGGCATCCCATACCACAAATCTTCAAAATTTATCAATAATTTACAAAAGTCATAGAATAACACATCTAAGTCATGCCGGAAGTAAATGTGGATATATTACACTTTTGATCGGAACCATGTTTATATAAAAACCGAAAATTATTTATTAAATTCATAAATGTCCGCGTCACTTCATAGATGGTCCGTAATTTGTAATGATATCATAGGATCGATTAAAAGACGTTAATACATCTACTAGCATTGCCAGTGTAACGTGATTGGCACTATTTTTAATGTGCTCAAATCACAATCTAATTTGTGCGAGTTGAGATTATGAAACCGTCTCATAAATCCCAATGAACTAGATTGATTTGTGGCGGCAGTAATCTCTCTTGGAAATCAGTTTCACAGAACAAAATGGTTAGTTAATAGATTAAATGATATAAACATTAACTCTTTGTTCCCCGCAAACCATTAACAGAGTTAGTAAACAAATCCCCCCCCCCCCTTCTGCTGATAAGCCACTAGGACCACCATTTTTATAGTTACTTCTAAATACTTTACGCTGGGTAGAACTCTCATGGAAATGGAGAGTTAAATTTATACAACAGTGACTTAGAATAACATATGTAATGACATCAAAAATACTATTAGTGTCATAACAATGGCTGTAATTATATCATCTATCTATCTATCTATCTATCTATCTATCTATCTATCTATCTATCTATCTATCTATCTATCTATCTATCCATCCATCCATCCATCCATCCATCCATCTATCTATCTATCTATCTATCTATCTATCTTCCTACCTACCTACCTACCTATCTATCTATCTATCTATCTTCCTACCTACCTACCTACCTGCCTACCTACCTACCTACCTACCTACCTATGTTCCTTCAGCACCAATATGGCACATTAGGCAGAAACCAGAGCTCTCCAGTTCAAGCTATGTGATGCTAATGTTTGTAATTCTTGCTTGTTATTGAGATCTTTAGTCACACCCTCATTTATGGTTGTTCTGCAAAGTGTCCCTCTTGGTCTTCCTCTATTTCTTTCACCATCTGGTACCCATTTTAATGCTTGTAGTGGCAGTCTGTTTTCATTCATTCTAAGTACATGTCAATATATATTTTTATCTCAGCTGCATTACAACGATCATAATTTCCTGAGATACATGTCAATAGATATTAGATGTAATTATATCAGAAGTGCATCGGCTACATTTCAATCATTGTAATTACATCAAAAGTGCATGTAATGGTATACATTTCAATCATTGTAATTACATCAAAAGTGCATGTAATGGTATACATTTCAATCATTGTAATTACATCAAAAGTGCATGTAATGGTATACATTTCAATCATTGTAATTACATCAAAAATGCATGTAATGGTATACATTTCAATCATTGTAATTACATCAAAAGTGCATGTAATGGCATTTAATGTGTAATAATAAATAAGGTAAAAAGGTTACTAGAAATATCTAACTATCAATGTAAAACAAAAGTAAATAACGATAAGACAAGGACAATATCAACCCTTTTGTGTTTTTCCGTAAGGCGTTCAAAATGTCTTCTCAATCCATTGTCAACAGCCATAGTAGCCACGTGTGCAGCCAAGTATTTCTTTGTTTTACTGTTATTTACTTTTGTTTTACATCGATTGCTAGGTATTTCTAGTAAGCTTTTTACCTCATTTAGTATTTACCATTTATTCGTTTGGTTACTGCGACACCTTCCATTTTATCACACACTCTCCGATATATTGGTTATTTTAATTAAATATGTTGCTCACATCAAAAGTGCCCCACAGCAAAACAACGGTTGTAATCACATCAAAAGTGACTGTTACAACATTACAGGGGCTGAAATCACATCCAAATATCACAAAACAAATATTTATAAATTTGATTTTTCCACTGCTTAGTTTCATTTTATATATCAACTATTTTTATCAAGTTTCAGTGATAAATTATCTATTTCTTCTTCTTCAGCGTTCATTCTCAAAATCCCACTGGATATCACTTGTAGCAGGACCATGGTCCTATTAGATTTCCAGAAGGATGTAGTCCAGAGAATGGAAATGCGTTGTGTCTGCGTTTTATTTGCGACACTGGCCCGACACATCCGTCTTCATCAGAAATTATCTATTTAAAGACTTGCTTTATGAAGAACAAAATTATAAAAATGTCATTTCATATCCGATGTCTGTGTTTAAGCATATCTTTGACCTGTTATGTCTACCTCCAACAATTCTATTTTCAATCAATTTTTCCTTCAACTAGTGAAATCTTTTGCCATTTAACTCTCACTGCACCTGACTTAGCTCAGAACAGGTTTCCTACTAGATTAGTTAATCGTTGGATCATCGTTACTGCACTCCAGACAGTCCATGGGAGATCTCTCCTTGTATCCGCCATTACACATTGACTGACTGTCCCCAATACACTGTTGATGGACTATTATTCTTTCTTGCTGACAAAACTGCTCCTTTCTAGCGACACCACATTTCAAACCAAGCTCCCTTATTCTAGTCGAGTTATCATCACTTAAACAGTCATTTGTTTGTGCATTTTCCTGTAAGGCGTTCAAAATGTCTGCCCAATCCATCGTCAACAGCTGTAGTAGCCTCGTGTGCAGCCAAATGATCTATTCTCTCATTACCCCTGACTCCCGCATGTCCCAGCACAAAAATAAAAGTCAGTTTCCACACACATGAATTCTTGATCGCATCCAGCCATTGTTCTCGGATGCTATATGATACCATCCTACTATCTGTACAGGATAATACAGTCCAGATACATAATGTAACTATTTTATTTGTGCCAATGGACCTGACACATCAAACTTCAGCTATAATTCTATGTGTTTGTTATAACATTTTGATCTGTTATGTCTTCAACCACTTATCTTTTCAATTTATTTTGTCTGTCTCCTTAAAATTGTGTCTTATCTTATTTAGTTATGTCTGTCTCCAAGACAATACATTTATCTTAACCCTTAGCTGCTGAGGCATTCTTAAGAATATGACAAAAAGTTACCGCCATTTTGTAGAGATCTTACTTAATTTTCCAGGGGTAAAATCCATCTAGATGCCTACATTAAAAATCCAGATGAATTTTTTCCCCTGGGAAACCAAGAATAAGAAGATTTTAACAAAATATAGTAACTTTTAATAGTGTCAGAATATCTCCGCAGTTAAGGGGTTATCCATTCATGTCTTCAACCAATACAATCACTTATGTCTGCCTTCAACCATCTGTCCTCAACTAATCTTTAAAACATACTGTATCTCTATTCGTCCAACTCAGCCTGTCTTGTAACAATTCTGCGTTGAACCACTTATGTCTTTTTGTTTTTCGTTCGCTCCATTGTAACCATCACGGATATCCGTGCGATTT
The DNA here is from genome assembly GCA_034231615.1 of Meghimatium bilineatum. Taxonomy (NCBI): domain Eukaryota; kingdom Metazoa; phylum Mollusca; class Gastropoda; order Stylommatophora; family Philomycidae; genus Meghimatium; species Meghimatium bilineatum. Next base: position 7,580,707 of record CM067304.1, on the reverse strand, counting down.
CCGCCGGGAGCGTGATTACGTTGTGCCACCGTTATGCGCCTTGTAGGCCTAGCACATCCGATTTCGGCATGCCTTGACAATTCGGGTGGGCTACCCTTAGCCTGTGACAGCCTCTATATCTGTCTCCAGGCACGCGTAGTGGAGACTCTTCGCCCAGACTATTTTCTTGCTCTTAGTCTGACTCAAACGAGGTGTTCCACTGTCTATGAACTTGTCTCGTGTAATTGGACGTGCTGTGCCTGTGCCCATTGGGTACTGAACCGTTTCTCATCCGTGAGCCTGGTTCCTTAAGGGGAAGAACTCAACAGAGGAGTTGGACCCTGGCTCTTTCGCCCTCTTAGCCGAGGTGTCATTCACCGACATCGTGTACCCCTTGTCCAAGTTCGAGTCTCACACCACGCGTTTGAGAGCAAGGCGTTCTCGAGCTGAGCGTCCTTGTCCCAATAGCGCCTGAGCCCATCAGGTACTGAACCCTTTCTCTCTTCAAGTGTATTTCCGGTGTAGGAAAACCTGACAGTAGAGTTGGGCCAGGGCTAAATCGTTGTCCCTTTTGTGCCTGAGCACAGAATCGAGTACAGAACCCTTTCTCTCTGCAAGTTACTTCCGGTATAGGAAACCTTGACAGTAGAGTTGGGCCAGGACTGCCATCGTTGTCCCTTTCTTGCCTACACCCATCGGGTACAGAACCCTTTCTCTTTGCAAGCATATTTCCGGTTTAGGAAGGCTCGACATTAGAGTTGGGTTAGGACTTTTGCTTTACCAAACGCCGATGGATGGGTCTGGGTCTCTGCCTGTTAGGAATTCTGGTAACTAGAAGCCCGTCTCGAGCTGACGGAGCTTGTAGTTCCCTTTCCTAGGGACTTTTCACTTTCTATTTGCAGTTCGCGCTGCCCTCTAGCGCTGTTCTGCCCTTTCATTGTTTCATTGTACTCTGTGTGAAACATATTTGTCTCTCGCCATGCATTTACCTTTACGTGCATTTTACATTGGCCGCCCCTCCAATGTTCGGACTGGACTGACTAGCTTCACTGTATGTCGACAGTGTTGCTATATGTGGTGATGCTGGTGGTGTCGGAGATATTGTCTGTCTCTTGTGCAGTCAAATCTCTTTCCATCTGCTACCTCCACATTCTCGGACACGATCCCCAAAAGATTTGGCCAGAATCAGCACGAGCTGCTGTATTTCTGTTTCCAGGGTGCACCACGTGGAGGTACATTTGGGATCTTGGTTATCTGCTAACCCTGGGTCCGCCTAGAGCAATGCGTTCCCTTTGCACCCCACTTATGTCTTAAGAGATTTTATCTTCAACAAGTTGTCTCCAGACAGGCTTGTCTTCTGACAACACTCTTCAACCAAAATCTGATGAGATAATTCTATCTGCCGTCGACCACTTCCTTCAACCATTACTGTCTATCTACAATCTGTTGTGTCTTCAACCAAAACTTTTAGCCACCTGTCTTTAAGTAGTTTGTCTTCAATGAGTTCTTTTCATCCTTTACCAATTCTGTCTTACACATTATCATCAACTTGTTATGTGTGTTTTTGATGTCATGAATTAGCAGTGTCATCAGTCAGCTGTGAGAAATTATATCGTCAGTATTTCTACTTCAACGTATTGTCCTTTGCAAGCTGTCTGCAATAATTCCTGAATGAAACTGGTTGTCCTCAAGTTTTTCTTTTCAGTAATTTTATTTTAATCATTTCTACATTCAACCAGTTTACTTCACTAATTACTACCTTCAACCAGCTGACTTCAATAATTACTGACTTCAAGCAGTTAACTTCAATAAGTTGTCTTCAATATTCTGTCTTTAGTATGATGTCTTCAACATCTGTCTTCGCTAGCTGTCTTCTACCATTTCTGCATTTGATCAGTTTAGTTTTGCAACTGTTACTTTCTTTTACCAGTTATAACTTAATTAGTTCTGTCTTCAAATTAGTTCTTTCATTTTCATATACCGGTAGTTCTGTTATTCAACCAGAAAATGGAGATACTTAAATAAGAATGGAGTATTAAATGCTAATTTTAACAGGGAACATCTCTTTCAACCACAGATGAGATCATCATTATTATATCAAGTTACATAACCAATAAAATAATATTTTTAGAAACATTTCTGTTTATGTTGTGTGACATGTGAACATGCCAGATTGGATAATATAATGTCAAAGTCGGTGAGAACATCCAGGTTTTAGTTTGCAATTTTTCATAATGTATGAATTAAGAAGAATGAATTGTCAACACTGAGAAATAAAGCCAATATACTAATATGGATTTGTGTGTTATGTTGTACTATGTGCGTTTTATTGCATGTTGTGTATTGTACTGTGTGTTGTGTAGGCATATTGTGTATTGTAGTGTGTGTTATCTTTTGTATTGTGTTATATTGTATAGTGTGTTGTGGTGTGTGCTGTATTGTATGTTGTGTTGTGTATTATATTGTGTGTTGTGGTGTAGTGTGCTTGTATTGTATGTTGTGATGGTATTGTGTATTTGTGTTGTATCTGTATTGAGTGTGTGTTGTGATTGTATTGTGTGCTGTGCAGAGCTGTAGATAAGTTTTCAGTAAGATCTTTCTACTCTATAATCTCTGAGAACTTCAGCTAGTTTTTACTGTATAATCTCAGAGTAATTCTACATTAGTTTTTACTGTATAATCTCAGAGTAATTCTACATTAGTTTTTACTGTATAATCTCGGAGTAATTCTACATTAGTTTTTACTGTATAATCTCTAAGTAATTCAACATTAGTTTTTACTGTATAATCTCTGAGTAATTCTACATTAGTTTTTACTGTATAATTTCTTTGTTTAATGTCCGGATTTTTTTTTAATGTCCGGACGTGGTTTCCTGAACATTATTGAACATGTCCGCCAACTCTCCCAACTCCTCATCCGTTCTTCGACTAATGTCATCGTATCTAATGTCATCTGGCCCTGGTGCTGTGTTTTTTGTACTTTTTAGTGCCTTCCTGATTTCTTCAACTGTGATTAGCATATGGTTTTCCATGCTCAAGTTCTTACACGTGTCAGTGATCGTTTTCCTGATTTCTTGATATGCCTCGACATTTCTCTGAACAATTTGTGTGGTGTAGTGTGCCAGCAACGCCGCACCTTTTGTCTCGTCCTCCTTCTGTCAGACGGTATCGTCGCTCTGGAAAGCCGCAATAGTCACGCATCTTGTCAGACCATTCATGGATTTGTGTAACCGCCAGAACAATTTTTAATATCAATATGAGTAATAATAATGAATAATAATAATTTTCAATATGAGTAATATCACTTAGCAGGGAATGCAGAGAATGGTGTCCCACAGCTGTGGAGAAAGAAGTACAGGCTTTAATCAGTGAGAATATGAAAGAGGGGGATGTGATTATATTCACTGAAGATCTGTAATTAGGCATGTTCGCAGTGCTTGGGCCTTTACAGCTCAGTGCGCAGGTAAAACGATCCAGGAGGAAAATGGTGCCTTTGCGGTCACTACGAGTAGTATGACCATGGAGACTATGGCGATGACCAAGGCATTTGAGTGGCTACGCACACAGAAGGTAACGCAGGTCTACATTACATCTTGAGTGACTCTATGAGTATGATTAAGAAGGTACAAATGGGTCTCGTACGCGAACAGTGGATTGAGGCCTTGAGAAAGACGAGCTTGAAAGTGGTTACATTTATTTTCGTGCCGGGACATATGGGAGTTGGAGGCAATGAAAGAGCGGATCAACTGGCATCGTGCGCGATTGTGGAACAGGGAGATGGGGCAATGGATCGCGCTGACGTTTTGAACTCCTTAAGAGATATAACACGCGAGAGTGAGACTAATGTGGATGATGATTCCTTTTCAATGGCTAGAATTAAAGATCAGGGATTGAAATGCGGTGTTGCGAGAGGTGAACATTTTGGAGGGCGCAGAAGAATGATGGTCAACCAGCAAAGGACCGGTACTGTCAGCAGAAGTGTGATGGCGGATACACTCAAGGAGAGATCGGAGCAACTATGGATGTGTCCAGCTTGCAGTGATGATGATCCGACGACTAACTAACTAACTAAGCCAATGGTGCGATGCTACCATCTGAAAGATTATTGCTGAACGCCTCTAAATAAGAATCCCGTCCGGATATGCGACGATATTCTTAGCACCACTGCGTCGGGAGGCACCGATATGGTCGGGATGTGGGGTACCTGCTCCAGCCCGGAGGGTCGAGCCGCAAAAAGAGGTATCCGCCGTCCCTCTGATCTAAGCGGGCTGGGACATGTCCGATATTCACCCCATGCGGCATGGAGGTGTGAAATCATTTGTATACGACTTAGTACTTTGTCCGGGTGTTGTAATCAGTATAGCAGCCACTTCACTGCGAACTGTTGAGACTCAACCTTGGACCAGGAGATTTGTTCGCACGCCAAGACGACATCATCTTCTCCGAGCGCATGCGCTCAACAGTTTCGGTGAAGCTCCTTCGTCTATCAATCAAGCGATCGATGAGGTTCGACTCCTGCCCCGAGCAAACAAAAATAATGGTTTACAGTTGGAAATGGGTAAAATGAGCTCGGTGACCCACGGTTGGCTGATAAAGGTGAATAATGAGTGGCATCAGATAAGATGACTTTTCCACAATTAGTGTTTACCTTTTTATTTTCTCAAAAGGAAAACAAGTGTACATGGCCAAAAGTGTCAATTAATGTTCAAAGTTCGCAATTACATCACGATAATATGCTAACAAAAAAAGTGTACACGGCAAAAAGTGTACGAGTTTTCTGCAAAGTCCGCGACTACATCTCCATAATGTGCAGCATATTAATTGTTAATTTTGTTTTTATTGTACAAGTTTAAAAAAAAATATGGTCATAGTTTACAGCAATGCTGCGACCTCTGCCTCCTTTTGTCCTGAAACATCCGATTTCTGTTCTTCTTCTTCCTGTGCGTTCATTCTCAAACTCCTGCGGATTACCAGGATACTTTCTTACCATTTTCACTTTTGTTTCGTAACTATGTCTCTTCGTTGGAGCCAATATCTCATAGCTTATTATTTCTTACACTTATTCAATAATAAACCGCTGTCTGGACTACCTCCTGCTGACTTGTAGGACTTTGAGATGCTGAATTGTAATATTTATTGTTAAAATTGTTTATTTCTTTCTTTTTATCTCTTAGTTTACAACATTGCTACGATGTCTGTGCCTTTCGGCCTGAGACATCCGATTTCTGTTCTTCTTCTTTCGTGTGCAGTCGCTATCAAACTCCTGCGGATTGCCAGGATGTAGTCCATAACGCGGAATGAGTTGCGTCATGGTATACATCACTGCTGCGATATTTGCGCCTGTACAGCAAAATGTGAAACTTTAACCATGCATTACATATTGTTAATCTATTGTTAACCTTAATATTCTACGTAGGAAGTAGTCCGGAGAACGGAATGCTTTTGTTACCTTTGTACTTTGTTTCGTTTATTTTGTGTCTCTTATTTGGAACCAATATAAGATCTAATATCGTATTCTTTCTTACACTTTTTCTAAACTGCTAAACCGCCCTCTGGACTACCTCCTGCATACCTGCAAGAGTTTGAGATGCTGAATTGAAATAGGTATTGTTCAATGTTTTTTTAAATTTCTTGTTGTTTCATGGTTTACATCGTTGCTGTGATATCTGCCTCCTTTTGGCCTGACACATCCGATTTCCCTCTCCCCATGTTAACATTAAAAAAAGGAAACCACAAGTATATGCACATTAATATACAAGTTTTCTTTTTTTTAAAAATAAAACAACATGTTCTTCATTTCTGAACATATAATCGTTTTTGAAATATTTTATAATCGTAGTTTTAAAATAGAAAAATGAGGCCTCTAATGTGGTGCAAAGGGAACGCATTGCTCTAGGCGGACACAGGGTTAGCAGATAACCAAGATTCCAAATGTACCTTCTCGCAGTGCACTCTGGTAACAGTAAACAGCAGCTCGAGTTGATTCTGGCCAAATCATTTCGGGATCGTGTTCGAGAATGTCGTGGAAGCAGATGGAAAGAGATTTGACTGCATAAGAGACAGACAATATCCCCGACACCATTTGCATCACCACATACAGCGACACTGTCGACATAGAGTGACGCCTGTTAGTTCAGTCAGAACATTGGAGGGGCGGCCAATGTAAAGGCACGTAAAGGTGGATAAAACAAATATATGTCATAATGAGTACAATGACACAATGGAAGGGCAGAACAGCGCTAGAGGGTAGCGCGAACTGCCAATGAAAAGTGAAAGTTCCTAGGATGGGGGAACTATAAGCTCTGTTAGCTCGAGACGAACTAGCAGTTACCTGTGATCCGTATAGGCAGAGACCCAGACCCAATCGTGGGCGTTCAGAAAAGCAAGAAGACCTAAGCCAACTCTAATGTCGAGCCTTCCTATACCGGAAATATGCTCGCGAAGAGAAAGGACTCTGAACCCGATGGGCTTAGGCAAGAAAGGGACAACGATGGCAGTCCTGGCCCAACTCTACTGTCAAGATTTCCTATACCGGAAATACACTTTCAGAGTGAAAGGCTTCAGTACCCGATGAGCTCAGGCAGAAAAGGGACACCGATTTTAGCCCTGGCCCAACTCTACTGTCAAGATTTCCTATACCGGAAATACACTTTCAGAGTGAAAGGCTTCAGTACCCGATGAGCTCAGGCAGAAAAGGGACACCGATTTTAGCCCTGGCCCAAATCTACTGTCAAGCTTTCCTATACCGGAAATACACTTTCAGAGTGAAAGGCTTCAGTACCTGATGGGCTCAGGCGCTATTGGGACAAGGTCACTCAGCTCGAGCGCGCCTTGATCTCCAACGCGTGGTGTGAGACTCAAACTTGTACTAGGGGTTCACGATGTCTATGAATGACGCCTCGGGTAGGAGGGAGAACGAGCCATGGTCCAACTCTTCTGACGAGTTCTTCCTCATACGGAACCAGGCTCGCGGATGAGAAACCCGATGGACACAGGCAGAGTCTGTCCAATTGCACGAGATAGATTCATGGACGGTGGAGCACCTCGTGCCAGATAAACGCGCTCGACAAGAGTCTTGGCGAAGAGGCACTACACACCAGCGTTTCCGGCGACAGATAGACAGGCTGTCACGGACTAGGGACCAAACCCGAAATAAAGGAATGACGAAAACGGATGTGCTGGACCTCGGACTTCCTGACCACAAGTGGCCAACCGGGGTGCAAATAATCACAGTTCTACCGTGGAACGTGCAGCACAACGTACTTCACGCTCCCCGGCGGAAATAACACAAAATATTAGTTGTGGTTATATGAGAGCCAAAGCAGAAGAAGAAGAAGAACCTCTTTATTAGTTTTCTTCTCTGTCCATGATGTTCTCCATATTCTTCTATATACCAACATCTCAAAGGCATCAATTTTGTTTTCTATTTATTTATTTAGTGTCCATGTTTCTGAGCCATACATTAATTAAGAATAAATGTAGCATTTTATATTTCTCATTTTTAGCTTGTTTGTAATTTGTTAAGATATTTTATTTTCCTCATAAAATTGAAGGTAATTTTAAGCCATCCCTATTCTACTATTAACTTTTGTTAAACATCTGCGATCATTTGTGACTATGTGTCCAAGATATTGATACTGTTTTACTTGTTGTAGTTTCTCTCCATGTATGTTTATGTTTAGCACATGTTCTTCTGTGACTTCGCTAATTACCATGTTTTTTGTTGTTTTTATTTGGATATTTATATCCAGTCCATATTAATTACAGGATTTATTAACTTGATATATTAGTCTTTCTAGCTCATGTTCACTTTCTGCTAAAATAACAGTGTCATCTTCATATCTTAGGTTATTTATTATTTTCCCATTATCTTGAGTCCTGACATTTCTTCTATATTCTAAAGATATTATCTATGTAGATATTAAATAGGCTTGGTGATAAAATGCATCCTTTGTCATACCCCTCTTCTTATTTCTATGTATGAAGAGTAGCTGTTTTCACACCTTATTGATGCAGTTTGTTCCCAATTTATATTTCTAATCATTCTGATATCTTTTCCATCTATGTCTATTTCCTGAAGACATTTGATTAATTTTTCATGTTGAACTCTGTCATGGGCCTTGCTGTAGTCTATGAAGCAAATATAGATACTTATTTGGACCTATCTAATTATCTATCACTAGCCGGATACTCAGTATAGATTCTCTGGTTCCTTTGTTTTATTTCCTGAAATCGAATTGTTCTTCACCGACCTCCGTGTTTATCTTGTTATTAATTCTTTCATATATTGTCTTGAGGAGTATTTTAGTTAGATGGCTCATTAGATTTATTGTTCTATATTCTATACTGTCCACAACCATTGAACTTTATGTTACACTATATTTAAATTACAATCTACCGATGACAGAATTAAGCAGTAGCGTGTACTTTTTTCTGTCAAAATCGGTGTGGCCTGTTTTCAAATCTCACTACCTGTCCATTAACTCGGGAAAAGAAAGCAATTCTTGACATTTAACAATGGTTTGTTCAATTAAACGTCAGCCCCTTCTCTATTGTGAGTGATGGATGTTGTTTCTCTGGTTCTCTTACACAAAACAATTGACGATCGGATGGTTGTCTAGAATAATTGTAAGAAAGAATAAGCTATTTTATCTTCTTCTTCTCCGTTCGTTCTCAAACTCCTTTTCCATTTTAAAACTACGATTATAAAATATTTCAAAAACGATTATATGTTCAGAAATGAAGAACATGTTGTTTTATTTAAAAAAAAGAAAACTTGTATATTAATGTGCATATACTTGTGGTATCCTTTTTTTAATGTTAACATGGGGAGAGGGAAATCGGATGTGTCAGGCCAAAAGGAGGCAGATATCACAGCAACGATGTAAACCATGAAACAACAAGAAATTAAAAAAAAAATTGAACAATAACTATTTCAATTCAGCATCTCAAACTCTTGCAGGTATGCAGGAGGTAGTCCAGAGGGCGGTTTAGCAGTTTAGAAAAAGTGTAAGAAAGAATACGATATTAGATCTTATATTGGTTCCAAATAAGATACACAAAATAAACGAAACAAAGTACAAAGGTAACAAAAGCATTCCGTTCTCCGGACTACGTCCTACGTAGAATATTAAGGTTAACAATAGATTAACAATATGTAATGCATGGTTAAAGTTTCACATTTTGCTGTACAGGCGCAAATATCGCAGCAGTGATGTATACCATGACGCAACTCATTCCGCGTTATGGACTACATCCTGGAAATCCAGGAGTTTGATAACGACCGCACACGAAAGAAGAAGAACAGAAATCGGATGTCTCAGGCCGAAAGGCACAGACATCGTAGCAATGTTGCAAACTAAGAGATAAAAAGAAAGAAATAAACAATTTTAACAATAAATATTACAATTCAGCATCTCAAAGTCCTACAAGTCAGCAGGAGGTAGTCCAGACAGCGGTTTATTATTGAATAAGTGTAAGAAATAATAAGCTATGAGATATTGGCTCCAACGAAGAGACATAGTTACGAAACAAAAGTGAAAATGGTAAGAAAGTATCCTGGTAATCCGCAGGAGTTTGAGAATGAACGCACAGGAAGAAGAAGAACAGAAATCGGATGTTTCAGGACAAAAGGAGACAGAGGTCGTAGCATTGCTGTAAACTATAACAATATTTGTTTTTAAAACTTGGATAATAAAAACAAAATTAACAATTAATATGCTGCACATTATGGAGAGGTAGTCGCAGACGTTGAAGAAAACTCATACACTTTTTGCCGTGTACACATTTCTCCCCCCTTTTAAGAAAATAATTCAAGGCATCTTAAACTCACGTGCGCTTTTTCTTCTTCTTCTTCCGTTCACTTGAAACATGTCTATAATTCTGTCTCCTTAATAAAACTCACTGTCTTTTGTAGCTCATACAGTGTCCCATAGAGCTTTGATTCCAGTGTTGTTTCCTCTGGCCAATATGTCTGCCTCAGCGTTTCATGCTCAGAACACTCTTTAAGTATATGTTTGGCACTCTGTGCTGCCTGTCCACATGTACATATGGCTGTGTTGCTAATCTTGAACTTTGTATACATGTGACTGCGGAGTCGGATGTGACACTCCCCCCCCCCTAGTTTAAGAAAATAATTCAAGGCATCTTAAACTCGCATGCGCATGAGCATCTTATATTCGTATGAGCGTGCGCATTTTACTTTCGTGTGTGCGTGCGCATCTCAAACTAATATGCGCGTGCGCATCTTATATTCGTATGCGCGTGCGCATCTTAAAGTCGCGTGCGCTTGAGCATTCAAAACGTTATGCGCGTGCGCATCTTAATCTCGCGTGCGCGTGCACATCTTAAATTCGTGTGTGTGCGCATCCAAACTCGCATGCGCATGCTAAACTCGCGTGCGCATCTTAAACTCGCATGTGCGTGCGCATCTTAAACTCGCATGCGCGTGCGCATCTCAAACTAGCATGCGCAAGCGCACTTTATATTCGTATGCGCGTGCGCATCTTATATTCAAATGGGCGTGCACATCTTAAACTCGCGTGCGCAAGCGCACCTTATATTCATATGGGCGTGCGCATCTTAAACTTTATGCGCATGCGCATCCTACATTCGTGTGTGCGTGCGCTTCTCAAACTAGCATGCGCATGCGCAACTTATATTCGTATGGGCGTGCGCATCTCAAACTAGCATGCGCAAGCGCATCTTATTTTCGTATGGGCGTGCGCATCTCAAACTAGCATGCGCAAGCGCATCTTATATTCGTATGGGCGTGCGCATCTCAAACTAGCATGCGCAAGCGCATCTTATATTCGTATGGGCGTGCGCATCTCAAACTAGTATGCGCAAGCGCATCTTATATTCGTATGGGCGTGCGCATCTTAAACTAGCATGCGCAAGCGCACCTTATTTTCGTATGGGCGTGCGCATCTTAAATTTTATGAGCAAGCACACCTTATATTCGTATGGGCGTGCGCATCTTAACTAGAATGCGCAAGCGCACCTTATATTCGTATGGGCGTGCACATCTTAAACTTTATGCGCATGCGCATCTTACTTTCGTGTGTGCGTGCGCATCTCAAACTAGAATGCGCTAGCGCATCTTATATTCGTATGGGCGTGCGCATCTTAAACTAGCATGCGCAAGCGCAACTTATATTCGTATGGGCGTGCGCATCTCAAACTAGCATGCGCAAGCGCATCTTATATTCGTATGAGCGTGCGCATCTCAAACTAGCATGCGCAAGCGCAACTTATATTCGTATGGGCGTGCGCATCTTAAACTAGCATGCGCAAGCGCAACTTATATTCGTATGGGCGTGCGCATCTTAAACTAGTATGCGCAAGCGCATATTATATACGTATGGGCGTGCGCATCTTAAACTAGCATGCGCAAGCGCATCTTATTTTCGTATGGGCGTGCGCATCTTAAATTTTATGCGCAAGCGCACCTTATTTTCGTATGGGCGTGCGCATCTTAAATTTTATGCGCAAGCGCACCTTATATTCGTATGGGCGTGCGCATCTTAAACTTTATACGCAAGCGCATCTTACTTTCGTGTGTGCGTGCGCTTCTCAAATTAGCATGCGCAAGCGCAACTTATAATCGTATGGGCGTGCGCATCTTAAACTAGCATGCGCAAGCGCACCTTATATTCGTATGGGCGTGTGCATCTCATTCTAGCATGCGCAAGCGCACCTTATATTCGTATGGGCGTGCGCATCTTAAACTAGCATGCGCAAGCGCATCTCAAACTAGTATGCGCAAGCGCATCTTATATTCGTATGGGCGTGCGCATCTTAAACTAGCATGCGCAAGCGCATCTCAAACTAGTATGCGCAAGCGCATCTTATATTCGTATGGGCGTGCGCATCTTAAACTAGCATGCGCAAGCGCATCTTATATTCGTATAGGCGTGCGCATCTTAAACTAGCATGCGCAAGCGCACCTTATTTTCGTATGGGCATGCGCATCTTAAATTTTATGCGCAAGCGCACCTTATATTCGTATGGGCGTGCGCATCTCAAACTAGCATGTGCAAGCGCATCTCAAACTAGCATGCGCAAGCGCATCTTATATTCGTATGGGCGTGCGCATCTTAAACTAGCATGCGCAAGCGCACCTTATTTCGTATGGGCGTGCGCATCTTAAATTTTATGTGCAAGCGCACCTTATATTCGTATGGGCGTGCGCATCTCAAACTAGCATGCGCAAGCGCATCTTATATTCGTATGGGCGTGCGCATCTCAAACTAGCATGCGCAAGCGCATCTTATATTCGTATGGGCGTGCGCATCTCAAACTAGTATGCGCAAGCGCATCTTATATTCGTATGGGCGTGCGCATCTTAAACTAGCATGCGCAAGCGCACCTTATTTTCGTATGGGCGTGCGCATCTTAAATTTTATGAGCAAGCACACCTTATATTCGTATGGGCGTGCGCATCTTAACTAGAATGCGCAAGCGCACCTTATATTCGTATGGGCGTGCACATCTTAAACTTTATGCGCATGCGCATCTTACTTTCGTGTGTGCGTGCGCATCTCAAACTAGAATGCGCTAGCGCATCTTATATTCGTATGGGCGTGCGCATCTTAAACTAGCATGCGCAAGCGCAACTTATATTCGTATGGGCGTGCGCATCTCAAACTAGCATGCGCAAGCGCATCTTATATTCGTATGAGCGTGCGCATCTCAAACTAGCATGCGCAAGCGCAACTTATATTCGTATGGGCGTGCGCATCTTAAACTAGCATGCGCAAGCGCAACTTATATTCGTATGGGCGTGCGCATCTTAAACTAGTATGCGCAAGCGCATATTATATACGTATGGGCGTGCGCATCTTAAACTAGCATGCGCAAGCGCATCTTATTTTCGTATGGGCGTGCGCATCTTAAATTTTATGCGCAAGCGCACCTTATTTTCGTATGGGCGTGCGCATCTTAAATTTTATGCGCAAGCGCACCTTATATTCGTATGGGCGTGCGCATCTTAAACTTTATACGCAAGCGCATCTTACTTTCGTGTGTGCGTGCGCTTCTCAAATTAGCATGCGCAAGCGCAACTTATAATCGTATGGGCGTGCGCATCTTAAACTAGCATGCGCAAGCGCACCTTATATTCGTATGGGCGTGTGCATCTCATTCTAGCATGCGCAAGCGCACCTTATATTCGTATGGGCGTGCGCATCTCAAACTAGTATGCGCAAGCGCATCTTATATTCGTATGGGCGTGCGCATCTTAAACTAGCATGCGCAAGCGCATCTCAAACTAGTATGCGCAAGCGCATCTTATATTCGTATGGGCGTGCGCATCTTAAACTAGCATGCGCAAGCGCATCTTATATTCGTATAGGCGTGCGCATCTTAAACTAGCATGCGCAAGCGCACCTTATTTTCGTATGGGCATGCGCATCTTAAATTTTATGCGCAAGCGCACCTTATATTCGTATGGGCGTGCGCATCTCAAACTAGCATGTGCAAGCGCATCTCAAACTAGCATGCGCAAGCGCATCTTATATTCGTATGGGCGTGCGCATCTTAAACTAGCATGCGCAAGCGCACCTTATTTCGTATGGGCGTGCGCATCTTAAATTTTATGTGCAAGCGCACCTTATATTCGTATGGGCGTGCGCATCTCAAACTAGCATGCGCACCTTATATTCGTATGGGCGTGCGCATCTCAAACTAGCATGCGCACCTTATATTCGTATGGGCGTGCGCATCTTAAACTAGCATGCGCAAGCGCATCTTATATTCGTATGGGCGTGCGCATCTTAAACTAGCATGCGCAAGCGCATCTTATATTCGTATGGTCGTGCGCATCTTAAACTAGCATGCGCAAGCGCACCTTATATTCGTATGGGCGTGCACATCTGAAACTTTATGCGCATGCGCATCTTATATTCGTATGGGCGTGCGCATCTCAAACTAGCATGCGCAAGCGCAACTTATATTCGTATAGCCGTGCGCATCTCAAACTAGCATGCGCAAGCGCACCTTATATTCGTATGGGCGTGCGCATCTCATTCTAGCATGCGCAAGCGCACCTTATATTCGTATGGGCGTGCGCATCTTAAACTAGCATGCGCAAGCGCATCTCAAACTAGTATGCGCAAGCGCATCTTATATTCGTATGGGCGTGCGCATCTTAAACTGGCATGCGCAAGCGCACCTTATTTTCGTATGGGCGTGCGCATCTTAAATTTTATGCGCAAGCGCACCTTATATTCGTATGGGCGTGCGCATCTCAAACTAGCATGTGCAAGCGCATCTTAATCTAGCATGCGCAAGCGCACCTTATTTTCGTATGGGCGTGCGCATCTTAAATTTTATGCGCAAGCGCACCTTATATTCGTATGGGCGTGCACATCTCAAACTAGCATGCGCATGCGCACCTTATATTCGTATTGGCGTGCGCATCTCAAACTAGCATGCGCAAGATCATCTTATATTCGTATGGGCGTGCGCATCTTAAACTAGCATGCACAAGCGCATCTTATATTCGTATGGGCGTGCGCATCTCAAACTAGTATGCGCAAGCGCATCTTATATTCGTATGGGCGTACGCATCTTAAACTAGCATGCGCGTGCGCATCTTAAACTTTATGCGCATGCGCACCTTATATTCGTATGGGCGTGCACATCTCAAACTAGAATGCGCTAGCGCATCTTATATTCGTATGGGCGTGCGCTTCTCAAACTAGCATGCGCAACTTATATTCGTATGGGCGTCCGCATCTCATATGGGAGTGCGTAACACATATAGTAAGATCCAACCAAGAGTTAACAGGTTACCTCCGCGTGTATCTTAACGTAGTAGAGGCTAGGATTTAGTATTTGATGGATTTGTGTATATGTCTTGGTACCTTTTATAGAGAATTGCCACATTTATTTAAGTAGGATCGTGTTATTTGAGGAACCTCGTCTGATTTAAGAGCCAACCACGGTTTTACCGTGAGACGTTGTGAACTTGGACTTGCAGGGCTTAATCTTTAAAGCATATGACTACTGGCAGAGTCAACCAGAAAACTATCACCGAACACCAACTCGACTGCACCATAGCTAGAAGTACGATTCCAAGCGGCCCCGGCGATATCGACAGCTACTTACATCGTGCTTGCAACCATCTGCAAGCGCACACTGCTATGCCAGCATAGACAGAAAAATCACATCATTTTAATACCAGCCTTCCTGTACCTCGTTGCGATTGAACAAGCTATTATCGAGACAATGTCAAGCCACAAAATAAAATTTATGCGAGGATAGCGAACCATATTTCTTCACCATAGGGACAGTTAACGCGCCACCTCTCTATCACTTCCCAGCAGTGATAGAGCACGTCAATTTTTATCAGGAGTGCTTACCACATATAGTAAGATCCAACCAAGAGTTAACGGGCTACCTCCGTGTGTATCTTAACGTAGTAGAGGCTAGGATTTAGTATTTGATGGATTTGTGTATATGTCTTGGTACCTTTTATAGAGAATTGCCACATTTATTTAAGTAGGATCGTGTTATTTGAGGAACCTCGTCTGATTTAATGAGCCAACCACGATTATACCGTGAGACGTTGTGAACTTGGACTTGCAGGGCTTAATCTTTGAGACAAGCATATGACTACTGGCAGAGTCAACCAGAAAAATATCACCCAAAATCGACTCGTCTGTACCGTAGCTAGCAGTACGAATACAAGCGGCCCCAGCGATATCGAATGCTACGTCTATCTTTCTTGCAACCTTCTGCACGCGCACACTGCTATGCCAGCATAGACAGAAAATCACATCATTTTTCTAACTGCCTTCCTATACCTCGTTGCGATTGAACAAGCTATTATCGAGGCAAAGTCAAGCCACAAAATAAATTGATGCGAGGATAGCGAACCATATTTCTTCACCGTACGGACACAGTTAACGCGCCACCTCTCTATCACTGCTGGGAAGTGATAGAGCACGTCAATTTTTATCAGGAGTGCGTACCACATATAGTAAGATCCAACCAAGAGTTAACGGGCTACCTCCGCGTGTATCTTAACGTAGTAGAGGCTAGGATTTAGTATTTGATTCATTTATGTATATTTCTTGGTCCCTTTCATAGAGAATTGCCACATTTATTTAAGTAGGATCGTGTTATTTGAGGAACCTCGTCTGATTTAAGAGCCAACCACGGTTTTACCGTGAGACGTTGTGAACTTGGACTTGCAGGGCTTAATCTTTGAGACAAGCATATGACTACTGGCAGAGTCAACCAGAAATATATCACACAAGACCGACTCTTATGTACCGTAGCTAGCAGTACGAATACAAGCGGCCCCAGCGATATAGAATGCTACGTCTATCTTTCTTGCAACCTTCTGCACGCGCACACTGCTATGCCAGCATAGACAGAAAATCACATCATTTTTCTAACTGCCTTCCTATACCTCGTTGCGATTGAACAAGCTATTATCGAGACAAAGTCAAGCCACAAAATAAATTGATGCGAGGATAGCGAACCATATTTCTTCACCATAGGGACAGTTAACGCGCCACCTCTCTATCACTGCTGGGAAGTGATAGAGCACGTCAATTTTTATCAGGAGTGCGTACCACATATAGTAAGATCCAACCAAGAGTTAACGGGCTACCTCCGTGTGTATCTTAACGTAGTAGAGGCTAGGATTTAGTATTTGATGGATTTGTGTATATGTCTTGGTACCTTTTATAGAGAATTGCCACATTTATTTAAGTAGGATCGTGTTATTTGAGGAACCTCGTCTGATTTAAGAGCCAACCGCGGTTTTACCGTGAGACGTTGTGAACTTGGACTTGCAGGGCTTAATCTTTGAAGCATATGACTACTGGCAGAGTCAACCAGAAAACTATCACCCATCACCAACTCGACTGCACCATAGCTAGAAGTACGATTCCAAGCGGCCCCGGCGATATCGACAGCTACTTACATCGTGCTTGCAACCATCTGCAAGCGCACATTTCTATACCAGCATATACAGAAAATCACATCATTTTAATACCAGCCTTCCTGTACCTCGTTGCGATTGAACAAGCTATTATCGAGACAAAGTCAAGCCACAAAATAAATTGATGCGAGGATAGCGAACCATATTTCTTCACCATACGGATACAGTTAACGCGCCACATCGCTATCACTGCTGGGAAGTGATAGAGCACGTCAATTTTTATCAGGAGTGCGTACCACATATAGTAAGATCCAACCAAGAGTTAACGGGCTACCTCCGCGTGTATCTTAACGTAGTAGAGGCTAGGATTTAGTATTTGATGGATTTGTGTATATTTCTCGGTCCCTTTCATAGAGATTGCCGCATTTATTTAAGTAGGATCGTGTTATTTGAGGAACCTAGTCTGATTTAATGAGCCAACCACGGTTTCACCGTGAGACATTTTGAACTTGTACATGCAGGGCTTCATCTTTGAGACAAGCATATGACTACTGGCAGAGTCAACCAGAAAACTATCACCGAACACTGACTCGACTGCACCATAGCTAGCAGTACGAATCCAAGCGGCCCTGGGGACATCGACGGCTACGTCTATCGTGCTTGCAACCTTCCGCACGCGCACACTGCTATGCCAGCATAGACAGAAAATCACATCATTTTTCTAACTGCCTTCCTATACCTCGTTGCGATTGAACAAGCTATTATCGAGACAAAGTCAAGCCACAAAATAAATTGATGCGAGGATAGCGAACCATATTTCTTCACCATACGGATACAGTTAACGCGCCACCTCTCTATCACTGCTGGGAAGTGATAGAGCACGTCAATTTTTATCAGGAGTGCTTACCACATATAGTAAGATCCAACCAAGAGTTAACGGGCTACCTCCGCGTGTATCTTAACGTAGTAGAGGCTAGGATTTAGTATTTGATTCATTTATGTATATTTCTTGGTCCCTTTCATAGAGAATTGCCACATTTATTTAAGTAGGATCGTGTTATTTGAGGAACCTCGTCTGATTTAAGAGCCAACCACGGTTTTACCGTGAGACGTTGTGAACTTGGACTTGCAGGGCTTAATCTTTGAGACAAGCATATGACTACTGGCAGAGTCAACCAGAAAAATATCACCCAAAATCGACTCGTCTGTACCGTAGCTAGCAGTACGAATACAAGCGGCCCCAGCGATATCGAATGCTACGTCTATCTTTCTTGCAACCTTCTGCACGCGCACACTGCTATGCCAGCATAGACAGAAAATCACATCATTTTTCTAACTGCCTACCTATACCTCGTTGCGATTGAACAAGCTATTATCGAGACAAAGTCAAGCCACAAAATAAATTCATGCGAGGATAGCGAACCATATTTCTTCACCATACGGACACAGTTAACGCGCCACCTCTATCACTGCTGGGAAGTGATAGAGAACGTCGTTTTATATCAGGAGTGCGTACAACATATAGTAAGATCCAACCAAGAGTTAACGGGCTACCTCCGCGTGTATCTTAACGTAGTAGAGGCTAGGATTTAGTATGTGATGGATTTATGTATATGTCGTGGTACCTTTTATAGAGAATTGCCACATATATTTAAGTAGGATCGTGTTATTTGAGGAACCTCGTCTGATTTAATGAGCCAACCACGGTTTTACCGTGAGACGTTGTGAACTTGGACATGCAGGGCTTAATCTTTGAGACAAGCATATGACTACTGGCAGAGTCAACCAGAAAACTAACACTGAACACCGACTCGACTGCACCATAGCCAGCAGTACGAATCCAAGCGACCTCGGAGACATCGACTGCTACATACAATATGTTTGACACCTTCTGCACGCGCACATTGCTATACCAGCATATACAGAAAATCACATCATTTTAATACCTGCCTTCCTGTACCTCGTTCCGAGAGAGCAAGCTATTATCGAGACAAAGTCAAACCACAAAATAAATTAATGCGAGGATAGCGAATCATATTTCTTCACCATACGGACACAGTTAACGCGCCACCTCTCTATCACTGCTGGGAAGTGATAGAGCACGTCGATTTTTATCAAGAGTGCGTACCACATATAGTAAGATCCAACCAAGAGTTAACAGTTTACCTCCGCGTGTATCTTAAGGTAATAGAGGCTAGGATTTAGTATTGGATGGATTTGTGTATATTTCTTGGTCCCTTTCATAGAGAATTGCCACATTTATTTAAGTAGGATCGTGTTATTTGAGGAACCTCGTCTGATTTAATGAGCCAACCACGGTTTTACCGTGAGACAGTGTGAACTTAGACAGGCATGGCTTAATCTTTGAGACAAGCATATGACTACTGGCAGTATCAACCAGATCTCTATCACCGAATTCTAGCTGCCGGCCCGTACCTCGTTGCGAGAGAACAGGCTTTTATCGAGACAAAATCGAGCCACAAAATAAATTCATGCGGGAATAACAACCATTTCTCTTCACCATACGGAAACAGTTAACGCGCCACCTATCTCTCACTGCTGGGACACTTGCCTTGTTCGCCACTCTCAGCCGGCGGAGACTGTAGACGCACGCTCGATCTCACCGATTTTATCGGGAGTACGCACCACATATACTATGTTCCAACCAAGAGTTAACAGGCTAACTCAGCGTTCTATCTTAACGTTATAGAGGCAAGGATTTAGTATTGGATGGATTTGTGTATATTTCTTGGTCCCTTTCATAGAGAATTGCCACATTTATTTAAGTAGGATCGTGTTATTTGAGGAACCTCGTCTGATTTAATGAGCAAACCACGGTTTTACCGTGAGACAGTGTGAACTTAGACATGCATGGCTTAATCTTTGATACAAGCATATGACTACTGGCAGTATCAACCAGATAGCTATCACCGAATTCTAGCTGCCGGCCCGTACCTCGTTGCGAGAGAACAGGCTTTTATCGAGACAAAATCGAGCCACAAAATAAATTCATGCGGGAAAAACAACCATTTCTCTTCACCATACGGACACAGTTAACGCGCCACCTCTCTCTCACTGCTAGCACACTTGCCTTGTTCGCCACGCTCAGCCGGCGGAGACTGTAGACGCACGCTCGTGCTCGCCGATTTTATCGGGAGTACGCACCACATATACTATGTTCCAATCAAGAGTTAACAGGCTAACTCAGCGTTCTATCTTAACGTTATAGAGGCAAGGATTTAGTATTGGATGGATTTGTGTATATTTCTTGGTCCCTTTCATAGAGAATTGCCACATTTATTTAAGTAGGATCGTGTTATTTGAGGAACCTCGTCTGATTTAATGAGCCAACCACGGTTTTACCGTGAGACAGTGTGAACTTAGACATGCATGGCTTAATCTTTGAGACAAGCATATGACTACTGGCAGTATCCACCAGATAGCTATCACCGAATTCTAGCTGCCGGCCCGTACCTCGTTGCGAGAGAACAGGCTTTTATCGAGACAAAATCGAGCCACAAAATAAATTCATGCGGGAATAACAACCATTTCTCTTCACCATACGGACACAGTTAACGCGCCACCTCTCTCTCACTGCTGGGACACTTGCCTTGTTCGCCACTCTCAGCCGGCGGAGACTGTAGACGCAAGCTCGATCTCACCGATTTTATCGGGAGTACGCACCACATATACTATGTTCCAACCGAGAGTTAACAGGCTAACTCAGCGTTCTATCTTAACGTTATAGAGGCAAGGATTTAGTATTGGATGGATTTGTGTATATTTCTTGGTCCCTTTCATAGAGAATTGCCACATTTATTTAAGTAGGATCGTGTTATTTGAGGAACCTCGTCTGATTTAATGAGCCAACCACGGTTTTACCGTGAGACAGTGTGAACTTAGACATGCATGGCTTAATCTTTGAGACAAGCATATGACTACTGGCAGTATCAACCAGATAGCTATCACCGAATTCTAGCTGCCGGCCCGTACCTCGTTGCGAGAGAACAGGCTTTTATCGAGACAAAATCGAGCCACAAAATAAATTCATGCGGGAATAACAACCATTTCTCTTCACCATACGGACACAGTTAACGCGCCACCTCTCTCTCACTGCTGGGACACTTGCCTTGTTCGCCACTCTCAGCCGGCGGAGACTGTAGACGCACGCTCGATCTCACCGATTTTATCGGGAGTACGCACCACATATACTATGTTCCAACCGAGAGTTAACAGGCTAACTCAGCGTTCTATCTTAACGTTATAGAGGCAAGGATTTAGTATTGGATGGATTTGTGTATATTTCTTGGTCCCTTTCATAGAGAATTGCCACATTTATTTAAGTAGGATCGTGTTATTTGAGGAACCTCGTCTGATTTAATGAGCCAACCACGGTTTTACCGTGAGACAGTGTGAACTTAGACATGCATGGCTTAATCTTTGAGACAAGCATATGACTACTGGCAGTATCAACCAGATAGCTATCACCGAATTCTAGCTGCCGGCCCGTACCTCGTTGCGAGAGAACAGGCTTTTATCGAGACAAAATCGAGCCACAAAATAAATTCATGCGGGAATAACAACCATTTCTCTTCACCATACGGACACAGTTAACGCGCCACCTTTCTCTCACTGCTGGGACACTTGCCTTGTTCGCCACGCTCAGCCATCGGAGACTGTAGACGCACGCTCGATCTCGCCGATTTTACCGGGAGTATGTACCACATATACTATGTTCCAACCGAGAGTTAATAGGCTAACTCAGCGTTCTATCTTAACGTTATAGAGGCAAGGATTTAGTATTGGATGGATTTGTGTATATTTCTTGGTCCCTTTCATAGAGAATTGCCACATTTATTTAAGTAGGATCGTGTTATTTGAGGAACCTCGTCTGATTTAATGAGCCAACCACGGTTTTACCGTGAGACAGTGTGAACTTAGACATGCATGGCTTAATCTTTGAGACAAGCATATGACTACTGGCAGTATCAACCAGATAGCTATCACCGAATTCTAGCTGCCGGCCCGTACCTCGTTGCGAGAGAACAGACTTTTATCGAGACAAAATCTAGCCACAAAATAAATTCATGCGGGAATAACAACCATTTCTCTTCACCATACGGACACAGTTAACGCGCCACCTCTCTCTCACTGCTGGGACACTTGCCTTGTTCGCCACTCTCAGCCGGCGGAGACTGTAGACGCACGCTCGATCTCGCCGATTTTATCGGGAGTACGCACCACATATACTATGTTCCAACCGAGAGTTAACAGGCTAACTCAGCGTTCTATCTTAACGTTATAGAGGCAAGGATTTAGTATTGGATGGATTTGTGTATATTTCTTGGTCCCTTTCATAGAGAATTGCCACATTTATTTAAGTAGGATCGTGTTATTTGAGGAACCTCGTCTGATTTAATGAGCCAACCACGGTTTTACCGTGAGACAGTGTGAACTTAGACATGCATGGCTTAATCTTTGAGACAAGCATATGACTACTGGCAGTATCAACCAGATAGCTATCACCGAATTCTAGCTGCCGGCCCGTACCTCGTTGCGAGAGAACAGGCTTTTATCGAGACAAAATCGAGCCACAAAATAAATTCATGCGGGAATAACAACCATTTCTCTTCACCATACGGACACAGTTAACGCGCCACCTTTCTCTCACTGCTGGGACACTTGCCTTGTTCGCCACGCTCAGCCGGCGGAGACTGTAGACGCACGCTCGATCTCGCCGATTTTACCGGGAGTATGTACCACATATACTATGTTCCAACCGAGAGTTAATAGGCTAACTCAGCGTTCTTTCTTAACGTTATAGAGGCAAGGATTTAGTATTGGATGGATTTGTGTATATTTCTTGGTCCCTTTCATAGAGAATTGCCACATTTATTTAAGTAGGATCGTGTTATTTGAGGAACCTCGTCTGATTTAATGAGCCAACCACGGTTTTACCGTGAGACAGTGTGAACTTAGACATGCATGGCTTAATCTTTGAGACAAGCATATGACTACTGGCAGTATCAACCAGATAGCTATCACCGAATTCTAGCTGCCGGCCCGTACCTCGTTGCGAGAGAACAGGCTTTTATCGAGACAAAATCGAGCCACAAAATAAATTCATGCGGGAATAACAACCATTTCTCTTCACCATACGGACACAGTTAACGCGCCACCTATCTCTCACTGCTGGGACACTTGCCTTGTTCGCCACGCTCAGCCGGTGGAGACTGTAGACGCACGCTCGAGCTCGCCGATTTTATCGGGAGTACGTACCACATATACTATGTTCCAACCGAGAGTTAACAGGCTAACTCAGCGTTCTATCTTAACGTTATAGAGGCAAGGATTTAGTATTGGATGGATTTGTGTATATTTCTTGGTCCCTTTCATAGAGAATTGCCACATTTATTTAAGTAGGATCGTGTTATTTGAGGAACCTCGTCTGATTTAATGAGCAAACCACGGTTTTACCGTGAGACAGTGTGAACTTAGACATGCATGGCTTAATCTTTGAGACAAGCATATGACTACTGGCAGTATCAACCAGATAGCTATCACCGAATTCTAGCTGCCGGCCCGTACCTCGTTGCGAGAGAACAGGCTTTTATCGAGACAAAATCTAGCCACAAAATAAATTCATGCGGGAATAACAACCATTTCTCTTCACCATACGGACACAGTTAACGCGCCACCTATCTCTCACTGCTGGGACACTTGCCTTGTTAACCACGCTCAGCTGGTGGAGACTGTAGACGCACGCTCGAGCTCGCCGATTTTATCGGGAGTACGTACCACATATACTATGTTCCAACCGAGAGTTAACAGGCTAACTCAGCGTTCTATCTTAACGTTATAGAGGCAAGGATTTAGTATTGGATGGATTTGTGTATATTTCTTGGTCCCTTTCATAGAGAATTGCCACATTTATTTAAGTAGGATCGTGTTATTTGAGGAACCTCGTCTGATTTAATGAGCAAACCACGGTTTTACCGTGAGACAGTGTGAACTTAGACATGCATGGCTTAATCTTTGAGACAAGCATATGACTACTGGCAGTATCAACCAGATAGCTATCACCGAATTCTAGCTGCCGGCCCGTACCTCGTTGCGAGAGAACAGGCTTTTATCGAGACAAAATCGAGCCACAAAATAAATTCATGCGGGAATAACAACCATTTCTCTTCACCATACGGACACAGTTAACGCGCCACCTCTCTCTCACTGCTGGGACACTTGCCTTGTTCGCCACGCTCAGCCGGCGGAGACTGTAGACGCACGCTCGATCTCGCCGATTTTACCGGGAGTACGCACCACATATACTATGTTCCAACCGAGAGTTAACAGGCTAACTCAGCTTTCTATCTTAACGTTATAGAGGCAAGGATTTAGTATTGGATGGAGTATGGTATATTTCTTGGTCCCTTCTATATAGCTCGGCTCGCGTTAGATGTATGGTATAGTTATGAAAAATGGCGAAATGTGCTTTTTGACTACGCCAAATCGATCGGTGCCATCATCTTTCTTGTGGAAGCAAAGGTTGGGACACTTTGCTCGGGTGCTTAGTGATAATTTGCAGTGTTAAAAGACACGATTCTAGTATAATCTTTGCTTAGATTCGTTGTCATAGTGTGATTTTGAAAAGAAGCATCTGTGACACACGAAGCCTGTGTTTTGCGGAAATTGGAACACCAAAATTCAAAATTTAATATCAAACCAAATCAGACAAAGAAGAAGGACGCGGTTTCAATCATCTACTAAGTCATTTAATGAAATCCATTTTTAAAACTATGTTTACTGAATATTTCTAGAGTAAAAAGCTCAGAAATGAAGAACATGTATTTAATAAAAAATAGTTGCATATTGATCATCGTTTATAAATCATGAGGTACCCTTTTATCAACCATAAAAATTACAATTTATCATTTTCAAACTGCTGGCTGCATATCAGCAGCAGGTAGTCCAGACAGCGGTTTATCAGTTTAAAATGAGTGTAAGAAAGAATATGCTATTAGATCTTATATCTGATCCAATCATGATACCCAAAATTACAAAAAAAATCAGAGGTGAGGAAGTATTCCATTCTCCAGATTGCATCGCGCTAATCTGCATGAGTTTGAGAACGAAAGCACATGAAACATTGTAGAATAAATTTTAAAAATACTCTGTATTTGTAAGTTAGAATCTACCCATTGGAGCGGTAGGTTGTCTTTTGTACAATTCCTCTACCCACTAATAGGTGGGGCCTGTATTCAAATCTCACTGACTGCCCATCCATTCTGGAAGAGACAATAATTCTTGACCCTTAACAATGGAGTCCGCAATTAAGCGCCGCCCCTACTCAATGGTCAGTTATGGATGTTGCTTCTCTGGTTCGCTTATACAATACAATTGACAGTCGCGCAGAACAAAGAAGCAGAGCACGTGGTTTCAATGAATGACACATCCGACTTGAGCATAGCTTTGGGTCACTGAGCCTATAAGGGATGTGGCAGCCAACTCTATCCCATAACCTCCTTAGTCGCCTCTTACAATATACATGGAAGGTAAACAGTTGCTATTCTTTGCTTCCCTATCAGACCCCTGACAACACGAGGGCGAGCTATTAGATCTTACATCGGCGCCCATGAAGAGACATTATAACGAAGCAAAGTACAATGGTAAGACAGCATTCCGATATCCGGATGGCATCCTGCTAATCTGCAGGGAGTTTGAGAACGAACGAACACGAAAGAAAAAGAAAAGTAAGAAATATGTGTCAAACCGAAAGCCCAGATATCGCAGGAATGATGTAAACCATGACAAAACAGGAACATTTTTAATACTTGAATATTAAAAATTACAATTGATTATCTCAAACTCCTGCAGATCAGCAGGAGGTAGCCCAGAGGTCGGAGTAGCTGTCTAGAATAATTGTAAGAAAGGATAAGCTATTAGATCTTCCTCTTCTGCGTTCGTACTCAAACTCCTGCAGATTATCATAATGTAGTCCGGGGAACGGAATGCGTTGTCATGGTTTACAGCATTGCTGCGATATCTGCACCGTTCGGCCTGACACATCCGACTTGAGCATAGCTTTGGGTCTCTGACCCTATATGGGATGTTGCAGCCAACTCTATCCCATAACCTCCTTAGTCGCCTCTTACGACATACATGGAAGGTAAACAGTTGCTATTCTTTGCTTCCCTATCAGACCCCCGGCAACACGAGGGCGAGTTATTAGATCTTACATCGGCTCCCATGAAGAGACATTATAACGAAGCAAAGTACAATGGTAAGACGGCATTCCGATATCCGGATTGCATCCTGCAGGGAGTTTGAGAACGAACGCACATGAAACATTTTTTTTGAAAAAATACACTGTATTTTTAAGAATCTCACTGACTTCCCTTCCACAAGGAAAAAGAAAATAATTCTTGACCGTTAACAATGGAGTCCGCAATTAAACTCCAGCCTCTACCCAATAGTGAGTGACGGATGTTGTTTCTCTGGTTCGCTTATACAATACAATTGACAGTCGCGCAAAACAAAGAAGCAGAGCACGTGGTTTCAATGGAGCTCGCTTGGTTTTGATTTTCAGTACGAATACAGACCGTTGTAGCTGACCCGACGTTTACAGATTTCTCAAGGCATCAACAGATATAATATCTTGTCATTTTATGTGTTGGTGAGCACATCATGTAAACTTGCACAGAAAAATGTCTTGGTCACATCTTTTTCTAGCATTGTGATTTACATCAACATTATCATCATCATGGAATATTTATAAAATTCATAATGTGTCATGCAATCTTTTATTAAGTACATTCGTGTCATCTGTGGTCAGTTTTTTGGGGGCTATGTTCACATCTGTGGCCAGCTGTATTTGTGTTATGTTCACAACTGTGGCCAGCTGTATGGGTGTTATGTTCACAACTGTGGTCAGCTGTATGGGTGTTATGTTCACATTTGAGCATATATATAAAATATAAGGATTAGGATCCCATTAACTCCCTCTATCCAGCAAGCTGCTAAAATAGACTGGTAAGCAGACCCCTTCTGCGATTGTTGGTTTTCAAATATTGTTAAATTTGTATACCAAACTTAATAAATTAGTATAATTGTCAGTTTAAAGTCAATTTGTAGGCCAAACTTAATACATTTAGTAACATTGCCTGTAATGTAAATTTGTAGACCAAACTTCATACATTTTTTGTTTAATTACCAGTGTAGTCACTTTGTAGACCCCGTATTACATTTAGTAGCATGGTGGCAAAGTAAAGTTTCGTTTGTTTGTTTTTCGTTCGCTCCATTGTAACCATCACGGATATCCGTGCGATTTCCGCCGGGAGCGTGATTACGTTGTGCCACCGTTATGCGCCTTGTAGGCCTAGCACATCCGATTTCGGCATGCCTTGACAATTCGGGTGGGCTACCCTTAGCCTGTGACAGCCTCTATATCTGTCTCCAGGCACGCGTAGTGGAGACTCTTCGCCCAGACGATTTTCTTGCTCTTAGTCTGACTCAAACGAGGTGTTCCACTGTCTATGAACTTGCCTCGTGTAATTAGACGTGCTGTGCCTGTGCCCATTGGGTACTGAACCGTTTCTCATCCGTGAGCCTGGTTCCTTAAGGGGAAGAACTCAACAGAGGAGTTGGACCCTGGCTCTTTCGCCCTCTTAGCCGAGGTGTCATTCACCGACATCGTGTACCCCTTGTCCAAGTTCGAGTCTCACACCACGCGTTTGAGAGCAAGGCGTTCTCGAGCTGAGCGTCCTTGTCCCAATAGCGCCTGAGCCCATCAGGTACTGAACCCTTTCTCTCTTCAAGTGTATTTCCGGTGTAGGAAAACTTGACAGTAGAGTTGGGCCAGGGCTAAATCGTTGTCCCTTTTGTGCCTGAGCGAATCGAGTACGGAACCCTTTCTCTCTGCAAGTGTACTTCCGGTATAGGAAACATTGACAGTAGAGTTGGGCCAGGACTACCATCGTTGTCCCTTTCTTGCCTAAGACCATCGGGTACAGAACCCTTTCTCTTCGCGAGCATATTTCCGGTTTAGGAAGGCTCGACATTAGAGTTGGGTTAGGTCTTCTTGCTTTACCAAACGCCAGTGGATGGGTCTGGGTCTCTGCCTGTAAGGAACTCAGGTAACTAGAAACCCGTCTCGAGCTGACGGAGCTTGTAGCTCCCCCTTTCCTAGGGACTTTTCACTTTCTATTTGCAGTTCACGCTGCCCTCTAGCGCTGTTCTGCCCTTTCATTGTTTCATTGTACTCGGTATGAAATCTATGTCTCTCGCCATTTATCTACCTTTACGTGCATTTTACATTGGTCGCCCCTCCAATGTTCTGACTGGACTGACTAGCTTCACTGTATGTCGACAGTGTCGCTATATGTGGTGATGCTGGTGGTGTCGGAGATATGTCTGTCCGTGTGCAGGCAAATCTCTTTCCATCTGCTACCTCCACATTTTCGGACACGATCCCCAAATGATTTGGCCAGAATCAGCTCGAGCTGCTGTATTTCTGTTTCCAGGGTGCACCGCGTGGAGGTACATTTGGGATCTTGGTTATCTGCTAACCCTGGGTCCGCCTAGAGCAATGCGTTCCCTTTGCACCCCGCAAAGTAAAGTAAATTTGTAGACCCAATTTAATATATGTAGTAGTATTGCCAGTGTAATGTAAATTTGTAAACCCAATTTCACTACAGAGTATTTTTAGCGTTAGGACGGAATTACAGAATAATTTTTTTTTAAATTTTTTGCACATCTATGACGGGAATAAGAAATAGTACTTCTAAATATTTTAATATTATAATGTAACATAAATATTTTGAAACAGAAATGGACAAAGAATGTGGTTATCACAAGTTCATTTTGAAAAACATGATTGTTATTATTTTAAAATTAATTTTAAAAATAAAATATACTGTATAAATTAAAAATAAATTATAATGTATAAATTAAAAATAATTTCAGACATGAAATGTGATTTTGCCAAACTTCAGAATCAATAACTTCCACTTAAATTGTCTGTTTTGTAAATAATACAATTACGAACACAAACTGTATAGTATAGAGGCAAACGCCATTATGTTTGTTATATAAAAAAATAAAAGAATTTTCTAACGAAATGGCATATATTTGCAAAACGAGGGCTTAGTTATGTTGCTAGTAATTGCCGCTTTGGATTTCAATGTGTAATGTTAGCAAAGTAAATAAAATAGTTATACTTTCACACACGTAAGTACACACAAAAATATATAAAGAAAATATAAGGAAACATGGCATCCCATACCACAAATCTTCAATATTTATCAATAATTTACAAAAGTCATAGAATAACACATATAAATCATGCCGGAAGTAAATGTGGATATATTACACTTTTGATCGGAACCATGTTTATATAAAAACCGAAAATTATTTAATAAATTCATAAATGTCCGCGTCACTTCATAGATGGTCCGTAATTTGTAATGATATCATAGGATCGATTAAAAGACGTTAATACATCTACTAGCATTGCCAGTGTAACGTGATTGGCACTATTTTTAATGTGCTCAAATCACAATCTAATTTGTGCGAGTTGAGATTATGAAACCGTCTCATAAATCCCAATGAACTAGATTGATTTGTGGCAGCAGTAATCTCTCTTGGAAATCAGTTTCACAGAATAAAATGGTTAGTTAATAGATTAAATGATATAAACATTAACTCTTTGTTCCCCGCAAACCATTAACAGAGTTAGTAAACAAATCCCCCCCCCCCCTTCTGCTGATAAGCCACTAGGACCACCATTTTTATAGTTACTTCTAAATACTTTACGCTGGGTAGAACTCTCATGGAAATGGAGAGTTAAATTTATACAACAGTGACTTAGAATAACATATGTAATGACATCAAAAATACTATTAGTGTCATAACAATGGCTGTAATTATATCATCTATCTATCTATCTATCTATCTATCTATCTATCTATCTATCTATCTATCTATCTATCTATCTATCTATCTATCTATCTATCTATCTATCTATCTATCTATCTATCTATCTATCTATCTATCTATCTATCTATCTATCTATCTATCTATCTATCTATCTATCTATCTATCTATCTATCATCTATCTATCTATCTATCTATCTATCTATATATCTATCTATCTATCTATCTATCTATCTATATATCTATCTATCTATCTATCTATCTATCTATCTATCTATCTATCTATCTATCTATCTATCTATCTATCTATCTATCTATCTATCTATCTATCTATCTATCTATCTATCTATCTATCTATCTATCTATCTATCTATCTAATCTATCTATCTATCTATCTATCTATCTATCTATCTATCTATCTATCTATCTATCTATCTATCTATCTATCTATCTATCTATCTATCTATCTATCTATCTATCTATCTATCTATCTATCTATCTATCTATCTATCTATCTATCTATCTATCTAATCTATCCATCTATCCATCTATCCATCCATCCATCCATCCATCCATCCATCCATCCATCCATCTATCTATCTATCTATCTATCTATATATCTATCTATCTATACATCTATCTATCTATCTATCTATCTATCTATCTATCTATCTACCTACCTACCTACCTACCTACCTACCTACCTACCTACTTATGTTCCTTCAGCACCAATATGGCACATTAGGCAGAAACCAGAGCTCTCCAGTTCAAGGTATGTTATGCTAATTTTTGTAATTCTTGCTTGTTATTGAGATCTTTAGTCACACCCTCATTTATGGTTGTTCTGCAAAGTGTCCCTCTTGGTCTTCCTCTATTTCTTTCACCATCTAGTACCCATTTTAATGCTTGTAGTGGCAGTCTGTTTTCATTCATTCTAAGTACATGTCAATATATATTTTTATCTCAGCTGCATTACAACGATCATAATTTCCTGAGATACATGTCAATATATATTAGATGTAATTATATCAGAAGTGCATCGGCTACATTTCAATCATTGTAATTACATCAAAAGTGCATGTAATGGTATACATTTCAATCATTGTAATTACATCAAAAGTGCATGTAATGGTATACATTTCAATCATTGTAATTACATCAAAAGTGCATGTAATGGTATACATTTCAATCATTGTAATTACATCAAAAATGCATGTAATGGCATTTAATGTGTAATAATAAATAAGGTAAAAAGGTTACTAGAAATATCTAACTATCAATGTAAAACAAAAGTAAATAACGATAAGACAAGGACAATATCAACCCTTTTGTGTTTTTCCGTAAGGCGTTCAAAATGTCTTCTCAATCCATTGTCAACAGCCATAGTAGCCACGTGTGCAGCCAAGTGTTTCTTTGTTTTATTGTTATTTACTTTTGTTTTACATCGATTGCTAGGTATTTCTAGTAAGCTTTTTACCTCATTTAGTATTTACCATTTATTCGTTTGGTTACTGCGACACCTTCCATTTTATCACACACTCTCCGATATATTGGTTATTTTAATTAAATATGTTGCTCACATCAAAAGTGCCCCCACAGCAAAACAACGGTTGTAATCACATCAAAAGTGCCTGTTACAACATTACAAGGGCTGAAATCACATCCAAATATCACAAAACAAATATTTATAAATTTGATTTTTCCACTGCATAGTTTCATTTTATATATCAACTATTTTTATCAAGTTTCAGTGATAAATTATCTATTTCTTCTTCTTCAGCGTTCATTCTCAAAATCCCACTGGATATCACTTGTAGCAGGACCATGGTCCTATTAGATTTCCAGAAGGATGTAGTCCAGAGAATGGAAATGCGTTGTGTCTGCGTTTTATTTGCGACACTTGCCCGACACATCCATCTTCATCAGAAATTATCTATTTAAAGACTTGCTTTATGAAGAACAAAATTATAAAAGTGTCATTTCATATCCGATGTCTGTGTTTAAGCATATCTTTGACCTGTTATGTCTACCTCCAACAATTCTATTTTCAATCAATTTTTCCTTCAACTAGTTTGTTTGTTTTTCGTTCGCTCCATTGTAACCATCACGGATATCCGTGCGATTTCCGCCGGGAGCGTGATTACGTTGTGCCACCGTTATGCGCCTTGTAGGCCTAGAACATCCGATTTCGGCATGCCTTGACAATTCGGGTGGGCTACCCTTAGCCTGTGACAGTCTCTATATCTGTCTCCAGGCACGCGTAATGGAGACTCTTCGCCCAGACGATTTTCTTGCTCTTAGTCTGACTCAACCGAGGTGTTCCACTGTCTATGAACTTGTCTCGTGTAATTGGACGTGCTGTGCCTGTGCCCATTGGGTACTGAACCGTTTCTCATCCGTGAGCCTGGTTCCTTAAGGGGAAGAACTCAACAGAGGAGTTGGACCCTGGCTCTTTCGCCCTCTTAGCCGAGGTGTCATTCACCGACATCGTGTACCCCTTGTCCAAGTTCGAGTCTCACACCACGCGTTTGAGAGCAAGGCGTTCTCGAGCTGAGCGTCCTTGTCCCAATAGCGCCTGAGCACATCAGGTACTGAACCATTTCTCTCTTCAGGTGTATTTCCGGTGTAGGAAAACTTGACAGTAGAGTTGGGCCAGGGCTAAATCGTTGTCCCTTTTGTGCCTGGGCGAATCGAGTACGGAACCCCTTCTCTCTGCAAGTGTACTTCCGGTATAGGAAACATTGACAGTAGAGTTGGGCCAGGACTACCATCGTTGTCCCTTTCTTGCCTAAGCCCATTGGGTACAGAACCCTTTCTCTTCGCGAGCATATTTCCGGTTTAGGAAGGCTCGACATTAGAGTTGGGTTAGGTCTTCTTGCTTTACCACACGCCAGTGGATGGGTCTGGGTCTCTGCCTGTAAGGAACTCAGGTAACTAGAAGCCCGTCTCGAGCTGACGGAGCTTGTAGCTCCCCCTTTCCTAGGGACTTTTCACTTTCTATTTGCAGTTCGCGCTGCCCTCTAGCGCTGTTCTGCCCTTTCATTGTTTCATTGTACTCTGTATGAAATCTATGTCTCTCGCCATGTATCTACCTTTACGTGCATTTTACATTGGCCGTCCCTCCAATGTTCGGACTGGACTGACTAGCTTCACTGTATGTCGACAGTGTCGCTATATGTGGTGATGCTGGTGGTGTCGGAGATATGTCTGTCCGTGTGCAGGCAAATCTCTTTCCATCTGCTACCTCCACATTTTCGGACACGATCCCCAAATGATTTGGCCAGAATCAGCTCGAGCTGCTGTATTTCTGTTTCCAGGGTGCACCGCGTGGAGGTACATTTGGGATCTTGGTTATCTGCTAACCCTGGGTCCGCCTAGAGCAATGCGTTCCCTTTGCACCCCCCTTCAACTAGTGAAATCTTTTGCCATTTAACTCTCACTGCACATGACTTAGCTCAGAACATTTTTCCTACTAGATTAGTTAATCGTTGGATCATCGTTACTGCACTCCAGACAGTCAATGGGTGCTCAGATCTCTCCTTGTATCCGCCATTACACATTGACTGACTGTCCCCAATACGCTGTTGATGGATTATTATTCTTTCTTGCTGACGAAACTGCTCCTTTCTAGCGACACCACATTTCAAACCAAGCTCCCTTATTCTAGTCGAGTTATCATCACTTAAACAGTCATTTGTTTGTGCGTTTTCCTGTAAGGCGTTCAAAATGTCTGCCCAATCCATCGTCAACAGCTTTAGTAGCCTCGTGTGCAGCCAAATGATCTAGTCTCTCATTACCCCTGACTCCTGCATGTCCCAGCACAAAAATAAAAGTCAGTTTCCACACACATTAATTCTTCATCGCATCCAGCCACTGCTCTCGGATGCTATATGATACCATCCTACTATCTGTACAGGATAATATAGTCCAGATAATGCAGATACATAATGTAACTATTTTATTTGTGCCAATGGACCCGACACATCAAACTTCAGCTATAATTCTATGTGTTTGTTATAACATTTTGATCTGTTATGTCTTCAACCACTTATCTTTTTAATTTATTTTGTCTGTCTCCTTAAAATTGTGTCTTATCTTATTTAGTTATATCTGTCTCCAAGACAATACATTTATCTTAACCCCTTAGCTGCTGAGGCATTCTTAAGAATACGACAAAAAGTTACCGCCATTTTGTAGAGATCTTACTTAGTTTTCCAGGGGTAAAATCCATCTAGATGCCTACATTAAAAATCCAGATGAATTTTTTTCCCTGGGAAACCAAGAATAAGAAGATTTTAACAAAATATAGTAACTTTTAATAGTATCAGAATATCTCCGCAGTTAAGGGGTTATCCATTCATGTCTTCAACCAATACAATCACTTATGTCTGCCTTCAACCATCCGTTCTCAACTAATCTTTAAAACATACCGTATCTCTATTCGTCCAACTCAGCCTGTCTTGTTACAATTCTGCGTTGAACCACTTATGTCTTAAGAGATTTTATCTTCAACAAGTTGTCTCCAGACAGGCTTGTCTACTGACAACACTCTTCAACCAATATCTGATGAGATAATTCTATCTGCCGTCGACCACTTCCTTCAACCATTACTGTCTATCTACAATCTGTTGTGTCTTCAACCAAAACTTTTAGCCACCTGTCTTTAAGTAGTTTGTCTTCAATGAGTTCTTTTCATCCTTTACCAATTCTGTCTTAAACATTATCATCAACTTGTTGTGTGTGTTTTTGATGTCATGAATTAGCAGTGTCATCAGTCAGCTGTGAGAAATTATATCGTCAGTATTTCTACTTCAACGTATTGTCCTCTGCAAGCTGTCTGCAATAATTCCTGAATGAAACTGGTTGTCCTCAAGTTTTTCTTTTCAGTAATTTTATTTTAATCATTTCTACATTACGTGTATATGCATGCTAAAAGACCCCGTGCTGCACGGGCCCGTGTAACACGGGTTTCTCATCTTGGACCTACACGGGATCCATTGCTAGGAGGGAAATCGTCATAGTTTTTTATGTTTATGAGCAATCTTTTTTTTACACATAGTCACACATAAATACAGACAAAATACAACAGCACGGTTGTGGTTATATTATTTTATTTTGTTTATTAATGTAATATATAAGTATCATATTAGTTTAAACAGGTGACAAGTTGTTGTGTAATGGTGCGTTGCCTTCTACAGTTTTTCTACCACTTATCCCAAATCAGACTTTTGTCCATTGTTTTACTTTTTGTTCTTTTAGATGCCCGCCTATGTTGAAGCAGTGGCGTCTTAGGCATCACTTCGCCTTTCTCTGGAATTTTCTCAGTGGGTTCTTCATCTTTCTGTATTAAGGCACTTGGTACCGAACACTGCGTGCTCTCTAATAGCTTCATCGGTATGTTTTTGTATTGACTGAGTCGATTCAAATACTGTTGTAATGTTTTTTGGTATAGTGTAGATTTTTCATGATTGGTTAAATCACCACGAGCTAAAACCGCCCGCATATCTTGGTCCAACTCACCCGTAGAATCAGTTAAAGAATCAGGTGGTTTATAGACTGTTTTATACAGCAAGGCGTCGACCACCTGGGGATCAACTAGTATCATGTTCTTGGTTGGTGTTAAATTACTATGATGCCCCTCGCTATGTTTTAAAGTCCCATCCGTTGTTACTAATTGGGGTGTATGACACTTCTGCTTGTGCTGTCTTAATGTTGAAGCGTCTGTGTAAATAATTACAATAAGCACAATAATTACAGTTATGTCTTTTTTTAAAGGTGAAGATCTTGTGTATGTCTTTGCAGTGTGTAAAGGCGACTGAATGGTTTCAAGCATTGAACACACCGGAAGGTTTTGGTGGACGTCTTGGTCTGTGGAAAATAGATGGACTGCGTAAATAATCCAATTCCCAAGCAGATACCAAACATAGTTAGCCCTAACTTATATTCAGGCTATACATACACAGCTCAAACAATATACATATACAACGAGCACAACAATAGTAATAAATAAGACCCAAATATATCACCGGGATGTTAGTGTATCTATACACACCAAAAATACACAAATGTATTCACATTTACACCAACTTGTTTCCACGCCCACATGCTGGCAACTACCAAAACGGACCAACAACCAAGGCCCTATAGAATTTCACACATGTCAGACATTAAATTTAACATCAAAATACCATAGAAAAAGTAGCGAATGTGCCCGTTAACGCATGTCTGAAGAAGAAGAGACAAAAACAATACTATGATTGAAAATCCTGTTAGAATAACAAACCACCTGTTCAGATATTAACAACATTACTTACATAAGCCATTCTTCAAAATGACCAAGTTCCGGTAGTTTCTATTATTAAGTACCGATAACGTATGATTTTTTTAAATGTTTGGTCCTACAAATATACACACATCACCCAATGGGATGAATGGGTTACTCCAAGTGTGTGCACAGTACCAAACCTGTATTGCCTATTCGGTTGTGCTTCAATAGTGCAATACAGTCGCTTGGTGTAGCTGGTTCGTATATAAAACTAGGTGTTTGCTCGTTTGTTAGTATCAGAATCATATGCTTTCGTATTTATAGCCCGTGCTGAGATGTGATTCCCAGAGGTGCGCATGTTTAAGACAATGACGAAGGTTAGCCTTTTTTCATCCTTTATGTATAGGTTACACACTAATAAAATTTTCACTACGTATCGCTCAGGTACCACCCCATAACAAGCTACCCTATATGTTTAGCTATTGTTTATGCGGTGCGGGTAAATTTAG
Source organism: Meghimatium bilineatum (assembly GCA_034231615.1). Taxonomy (NCBI): domain Eukaryota; kingdom Metazoa; phylum Mollusca; class Gastropoda; order Stylommatophora; family Philomycidae; genus Meghimatium; species Meghimatium bilineatum. The sequence goes on along the minus strand of CM067304.1, from coordinate 7,544,130 downwards.
CTAGTTCGGCAGATTATTACTGGTAGCAGTTAATGTTGAAGGCGGCACACAAACCCTATAATACACTTCACTCTTATAGGCACTAACATTACCCGTAGGCAGCTGGTAGGTGTGGCTTCTCCATCATTAGTGCCTTTTAAACCCCAACAACAAAAAGCCGATACGACCAACGTCGCCAGTGAAAATGCAGATCGATAGATATCCACTTGGGAGCCTTTTTTCTTGGTGTTCAGCTTCTGAGGCAACTGAGGGCGTTGGTAGTAATGAAGACAGTGATGGGTGGTCAGACAATGAAGATATGTCGATGTCCCCGATAAGCTGCTCTGTCTTTAATTCGCCTTTAATGCTAGCCACGCTCTTTAAACCCAGAAGTGAAGCCGTATCAGACCCATCATCAGAGACAAAAATCATTCAGCTAGCTGGCAAGTCAGGGACCAATAGTCTAGAATCATGTTTACCATCACTTAGTCAGATTAATGCTAAATGGGAGCATGATTATCCTACCACTACCATCGCCCGTTGTCACGCTGTCTCAGGAACTGAAAGCAAACAGGGTCGTAGAAAGGTATTATGTGTATGTATACATATATATTGGTTGTTGTTGTAAGGAGGTAATTGGGGTTTAGTTGTTTGTGTTTAGGCTAACCTTTGAAAAAAATAATAATAATATCATTACCGAACAGAGACTATTTTGTCGTGGTACTTTTTCTTCCTGTGATATCACTACACCGGGGAGGATTATATTCGTGGTGGAGTAACTTTGTATAATAATATGAACGTACAGCTAATGCGAACTTTTTTTTTCTTAAGTGTGCTAACCTATAAGTAACTGTAACAAGCCGAGCTAATGGATATTCCTCTTGTTTACTCTACAGGTTCATTTTGCTACAGGGGGTAAATTGATAACTACCTATATTTTTGTGGCTGAAGCTCATCATTATACAAGAAGTTGTTTTGCTTTAGATAGGGAACGGTTTCAAAGGCGGGTCAATGAGCTTGAGCTAGTCATTTCACCCTTGCTTGATAGCACCCATAGACGTAAGATCATAGATCACTACGAACAGGGAAGAAATAATAGTCAGGCTTACACTTTAGACAGACCTCATCATTTCAAAAAAGCTTTGAGCCAGCCCAATGATTAAGTTGACTAACTCACCATTTGTCCTTGCTCAATTAATGTTAAAAGGGCTTGGTGTGCCACTGCCGCTTATATTTCCACGTTTCACAGTCACACACTGGGAAAATAAACTGTCATTTCAATATGGTGTACTGTCATTTCAATAATTAGGAATATGAGGTCCTCAACTACCTATTTTTCCAGAGGCAATGATATGATAAACCATTAGGTGATGGTGTTAATGCTGTAGCCGTAACATCATTCAAGAGACCACTTATCTATGTTCGGCGTTACTATGGTGATGCAAATATAAAGTATCCAACTAGAACCGGCATCACAATGAGTCGTCAAGAATTTGTAGACCTCGTAGACCTCCGAGAGGTCATTCTGAAAGAATTTGATAGAGTTTGTGGTGTTTTTGGCACAAAACCCGATTCAACTGCTGCAGCTGCAAACACAGTTACTAATACAGCCAACAAAATGTCTACACCCACAGAGTAGTATTTTGGTAATCTAGAGATATATCTCACGTCCGACTACGAACCCACATATGTACCTAAGATGCCTGTAGCAACCCAAAACCAACCAGAACAGAAAAAGAAGAAGTCAACCAGGAGACGAAAACTACAACCAACTGTGACTCCTTCTATGAACAGTCAATTATACCATGAACCTTTTTTTATTCTTTCTTAATTATTTTGGAAAAAGGTACGCGAATCATAAATAAATATGTTTTATATCTCTGAAAAATGTGTCTGTCACGTTTTTATGGTTCGGGTTTAATCATTGTTATATTTGTATATGTGTATTGTCTGTTTCGTTGTACTATATGCTTTGTCTTGTTACAAAGAAATCTTCTATAAACTACAGAGGTTCAAGTTATTGACCGGTACAGAACTCAGAAGGTATCCAGAGATCAAGAAGAACAGAACCTTCGCTCTCTATATATTCGATATAGGTAGACCTACTGAGCCCAGAACTGATTTATACAAGGGTTATACACAGACCAAGATAACATTAAAAACCCCAGCATGGTTTGGGGTCATAAGCTAGTCAAGTTAATTCAAGCACCCAAACCACCCTAAAGGTGTGAGAACCCTTGGCCTTTTCCTCTGTGTTATTTAAAGGTAGGGTAACTATGTAATATGAAGCATGTTGGTACATACACATAGAGCAATGTACCATGTAAGTCAAGAAAAGCCGGTTGTGTTGTTGTGAAAAGGGCTAAATTATGATGTTCCACAAAGAAAAAAAACTTGTCAAACACGCTATGTGGGTTAGTGCAAAAGTGTTGAAATGTGGTTACGTGTGACCTGCTAATTCAGAAAACTGATAAACATGACGTTTGCGGTGTGGGATATATGTTATTATGAGAACTGTTGACAGAGAAACAATAACTTAAAAGAGAGATACCATAATTGAAGCGGGGACTGAGACCATAATTGAAGAACCTACCGAGAATATACTAAGAATATATTGGTCCAAAGTAGACAATGTTAGAAGCTAGCGAGACCATACTGATAATATGGTAGAACATAGTTGAAGCTCATACAGAGACCACCCGGCAACCATGGCTAAAGCGCGAAGTGAGAAAATAGTTGCAGAGCCTAATGAGAACATACTAAGAAAATATTAAACAGGGTAGAATGTGATAGAAGCTAGTGTGAATATACTGAGAACATTTTTGTTATATGAGTTATATTAACCACCCAGCACCATAATTTTCAATTTTACAATGTGAGAAGCACTTGAATATAAGCATAAAATAATGAGAACCGGTGGCCAAGGCACAGAAGAATGTGTGGAGACCCTTATTCATATTATGACTAATGCGCTCCTTTCTTTAAAATTTGACATTAAAAGAGATTGTTTATTAATAACTCCAATTGTTTATTAATAACTCCAATTGTGTGGCAACCCCGAACCGTGTTTGATAACAACTTGGAATCACTCAACTGTAAGGGTTTGAGAATGTGCATAGATGTCAAATGTTTCTTTTGTAAAGATTTAAACACGCTACAGAGCTTTGAAAATATCTGTAAGTATGTGTATATATATATATATATATATATATATATATATATATATATATATATATATATATATATATATATATATATATATATATATATATATATATATATATATATATATATATATATAACATACTTAGATCACATCACCAAAGCAGCAAAAACAACTGAAGTAAACAATATAAGAGATAACCCAAACGAATTGCGCTTCGCAGACGACCAATCCATACTACCAGCGTCATACGAACACATACAAAGATAAACACCCAGATTACATCAAACATACCAAACCTTTAACATGAAGATAAACAAAAGAAAAGGCCGAAGCCAGGAAGAACGGAAAGAAAAACAGCTATATATATATATATATATATATATATATATATATATATATATATATATATATATATATATATATATATATATATATATATATATATATATATATATATATATATATATATATATATATATATATATATATATATATATATATATATATATATATATATATATATATATATATATATATATATATATATATATATATATATATATATATATA